>BSBK01003033.1:0-492500 GCA_027943335.1 Chamaecyparis obtusa
AAAGCCCCAGGCCCGGATGGGCTTCCCATTGAATTCTATAAAGCTAATATTGAATGGATAGCTAGAGACCTCTATGACTTATACTCGGAAGCCTTTGATTTTGACACCTGTGGGGAGTCCATTAATATGGGCATAGTTAAACTTATCCCAAAAAGATGGGGATAAAGCCCTAGTTATTAAAAATTGGCAACCAATCACTCTCCTCAATGTCTCCTATAAAATCCATGCTAAAATCCTTGCCTCTCATCTTGAAAAAATCCTTCCCAAGTTCATTTGTTCTACCCAAACTGGCTTCATTAAGGGCAGGTATATCCTAGAAAACCTTGTCACCAGCTGGGAGTCTATGGAATGGGCCAAATCCTCTAGTCAAGATGCTGCCATGTTCCTTGTTGATTTTGAGAAAGCTTACGATAGGGTGGAATAGGATTTCATCCTCATGATGCTTAGTGCCTTTGGCTTTCCTATCAAATTTTGTAGATATGTCCAAGTCCTCCCTAAAGATGTCTCTGCCTTGATTAAGGTTAATGGGAATCTCTCTCATCCTATCTTGCTTACTAGGTCTATTAGACAGGGCTGCCCTCTCACCCCTACTGTGTTTGTGTGCATGGTATTAAGCTTCTAGATGACTCTGAATTGCTTAATATTCAGTTTTTTGATGACACTTCACTTTTCCTTGAGCTTTCTAGACACAAGATTGAATGCCTCACCTAGAAACTAGATATCTTTGGAAAAGCCTCGGGTGCCCGTATCTCCAACTCCAAATCTATCTTGCTTGGGTGGAAAGAGGAACCCCTGAACTGGCTTCAACAATTTGGATTTTCTTGGGGATGACCCAATAAAATTGTTAGATATCTCGGCATCCCTTTCTTTGTTCCTCCCTCCCTTAAGGATATGTGGCTATGGGTTAAAGAAAGGATTGATACGAAACTCAATAAGTGGAACAATAGGGTACTCTCCCTTGTCGGTAGGGTCCAAGTTTTCCAAAAGGTCCTCTCCTCCTATAGTATATACTATTCCTCTGCTTGGATGTTTAGCAATTATCAAATTTTTGAAATTCAAAAGTCCATCAGACGTTTCCTTTGGTCTGATGGTAAGGGTAAAAGGAAGGCCCACATGGTCAAATGGAGTTGGTGCCACATTGACAAGAAGCTTGGAGGGCTAGGTCTTAAGGATCTTAGGTTGCAAGGAATGTCCCTTGCTACCAAATGGATCTTCCATGCCCTGGAAGGCCAAGAACCCTGGAAGGTGTTGATAAGGAACAAGATTCAAAATGGTGTCCCTAAGTCTTCCAAGTCTTGGAAGGCACTCCCATTTTGTGATTTAGTGGCTGGTTGTTTCTTTGTGTCTGTCCAAGGCACTTGGGTCTTTAAATCCATATGGAAATCTTGGGAGTATGTGAGAGGAATTATAGATAAATCTAATTTTGATTATAATTACACCTTGCATGGGGAACACTCAATATGGTGGAATCTCTACCACAACAATAAACCTCTTGCCTTAACCCAAGGCTGCTCTACTAGACATCGGCATAATAAGGGTATTAAATGTATTATGGACATTCTAGAGAATAACAACCTTATCCGTTGGGAAATTCTGAGCAATAACTATGGCCTTCTTGAATCTCACAAGAGAACCTATAACATGATTAAGAATGCTTGTGCTCCCCTTAACCTTCCCCGTAATACTGATGTTGACTCCCACAGATTCCTCTCCTTCCACTGGAATGATGGATCCCTCCTCCCTAAAGTTAAAGATAAATACATCTATAGGCTTCTCAACCATGACACCTTGGTTACTGATCACATCAATTCCCTTAGGTATGTTGACACTAGCCCCTTTGACCGGCAGAAAACCTTTGAAAAACTCTAGAAATCTCCCATCCCCCACAAAAATTAAGTGCTTTAGATGGAAACTCATGATTGATAGATTGCCTATTAGAAGCCATCTTACAGACGATGACACTTGCTCAGTCTATAGGATGCCTGAGACTATGAAACACATTTTCTTTGACTGTATTTTTTCCAGGGAAGTTTGGTTGATGTTTGGGATACCTCTTACTAAACATGTTTGTACTCTTGATATTATTATTGGTTCATACATGGACTCAAAAAATATGATAATCCATTCTGGAAAATCCTTTCTTCTTTCATCCTTTAGTTTATATGGAAGTACCAAAATGAGAAAAATTTCAAGGCAATAGCAGAGCTCTTACTGGTTTCTTAGAAACTCATTCGTTTTAAAATTGTTGCATAGGGTTTGCTGTGTGATGAATTTGGAGAGGGAAAAGCTATTAAGATTCCTTAGAGATGGACATGCCACTATGTTAATCTATGAAATGAAAGATGGTTTTGAATGGGCTAGTATTTGCGGAAAACCAGATAGATTTTGATGATGCACTCAAGAAGTTGATCAAGGAAATCAAGGATAACAAAGGTCCCCTACTTTGATAGGCTCGAGTTGTTTACCCATATTCTGGAAAAGAAGAAGGTGGTCTGGATGGAGGTCACTCAAGGGTGGACTTCTTGGGTGGAAAACTTTGATGATGTTCTTCAATAAGAGAACTCCTTTTTGCTGGCTCCTTTTTTGTGATTATCTTCATGAGAACTTTTATATGCTTTGTTAATTTTGTTCTCAATTGTTGTTATGTATTGATTAGTTGTGGTATTTTTGAGAGTTGAGGCACTACCTCCCCCTTCTTCGCCGTGTAAACTCTTTTTGATTCCTTGATTATTTATATAAAAAAATTATAAAATATATAAAATATATATAATATCAAATATATATAAAATATAAAATATGTATATTATTAAATATATATAAAATATAATATATATATATATATATATATATAATATTAAAAATATATAAAAATGTTATAAATGATATACAAATGAGGGTTTTCGTCAATGGTGATGGTGGACGGAGGCTCTGTCTAGGGAAGCAATGACTATGGCGGCTATGGCCATGGAGGATATAGATTTGGAGGGTAGAGTTTCAACATAGGTGCGTTTGGTAGGTGGCCCCTATATGGTAATAACCAATGAAGGCCCTTTTCCTACAGATTAGGTAGAGGCTCTTCTTATGGTAGAGGGAGCAAGGGTTTTAATGGCTTCAATTCCTCCATGTGGGGGTCTATGAATGGATCAAACAGAGTCTTCTCCCAATGATTTAACCATGACAGGGCCGACAGACATAATGGTTCCTTTTGATCTAGATGGGTTCCCCCTCGCCAAAAACCTCTCTCTTCAAATGGTTGGCATGGGAAGAATAAGGAGAATTAGTTTCTTTATTTAGGGAATAAGCCTCCTCCTAGGATGCAACCTAAAAAATTCCATTTCAAAGAGATTGAGCATAAGTTCTGGAGTCCTAAAGCCTCAACTTCATCTTTACCTAAAAATAAGGTTGGCACTTCCAATCTCAAGGCAGGTAAGGATTTAGATACCACTATTGTTTGCCATTCCTCTTCCTTGTTTATAGACAACTCTATATGGTCAGATTTAGTTAATAGGCTTCAGGAAAGGGCTTTTTTTTATGAAATGGTTAGGGATGTGGCCATCCATTGCTAAAATTCAAAAGATGGATTAAGGAAATCTGGGGTGAAAACTATGAGATTAAAACCCTATAAAATGAGTTCCTTCTTGTTATTTTCCCCTCAAAGATGGAAAATGATTCGACACTAAGTGGGGGGCCGTATATGCTTGATGGGTTTGGTATTTATATTAGGGACTGACAACCTAATTTCAACCTCGACATAGAGGAAGTTGAAAACATTGCAGTGTGGCTAAAATTGAAAAACCTTCCTTGGGAATATACTGATGAGAATACTTTAAGGACCATTGGTGAGTGCTTTGGGAAATTTCTATCTACGGAACAAGTTGTGGATGAGAATGACTTCTGTATGTACTCTAGTTGCTTATCCTTATTCAAAAATGTTATCAGATTCCAGATTATGTCACACTAGGGTCAGCTTTTGGTTCTTGAAGCTCAAGATTGAAGTTGACATGGCTGCTCCAGACCTGGCTGCCACAAAAGGATTAGATAAAGGTAAATGTTTTTCTAGCAACAAATGCCTGGATTGGATCATTTCTACCGAGGAGAGAAGAACCCGTTATCCCCCTTGGGCTATTAAACAAAAAGAGGAGATGATTTTTAATAGGAATTTAGGGGAGGACTTTTTATCGTCTCTTGGTGATGGCTCCTCTTTACCTTTGACAGGTCTACATAAGTCCTTTCTACAAGACCTGTCCTCTCAAAAGGAAAGGGGTGACAGTCCACTATCAACACAAGTAGTCAAAGGAAACCCCCTTTTCAAAATTTTCTGCTATGGCTGGTGGGGCTGATAGAGGTTCACTAGAAGGTAATAACCAGTTGAAGCAAAATCTTATTGTACCTGATTCATGGGAGAATCATGTCTCCACACCCAATAGAATTATTGTTGGCGGTCTAAATAGGGGATGTAACCCAGACACTTTTAATGAAGGCAATTTGGTCCTAGAAGGTTTTTAGTTTTTCCAATAGGACCCAAACATAGAATCCTCTGATCACTACTATAAGGATATACAAATTTCTCCTATAAGAAATCTGGAAAAATCAATGGAGGATATGCATGAGAATGTAGATTTGAACTGGTTCACTGACTCAAAAGACAACTTTCAAGGGGAAGTTAAAGACACTAAGGAGTTGGGGTTATAGGATCAGTTGGATGTGGTGGAGATCAGATCTATTTGTCAGGCTCCCTCTTTAATTCTTAAACCTAATGTGAAGGAGAAAGGGAAAAGAGGTCCTAAATCTGCAAAGATCAAACTTGCTTTAGCTAGTAATGTAGCAGACTAGTCAAAACTGCTGAGATCGGGAAGAGGATATACCTCTTCCTGGAAGCCATGAAGCTCCTTTTGTGGAATGTCAGGGGCTGTAATGCCCCTGACAAGAGGCATTTGGTCAAGCTGTGTCTTGACCAAACCCAACCTGATCTAGTTTTTCATCAAGAAACTAAGTTGAGTGGCGATGGAGGTTTATCCTTTTATAGGAAATTTGGTAGGTGGGGTTGTCTCTTACTGGAGGTGGATGGTGCTTCTGGTGGATTGTGTGTTCTTTGGAAGGAGATGAGTTTGTAGGTGTGTTTGCTAGAGGAAGGTTGTTATTGGCAGTTGATTAAAGTTGTTTCTTTTTAGTTAAATGTGACATTTCTGGCTTGTAATGTGTATGGCCTATGCAACCCAAAGCTGAAGCTACAGCTTTGGAATTCATTATCATCTTCTTTAGCGAACCATAAGGATTCTTTATGTGTCTTGGGGGGAGATTTCAATACCATTCTTTCACCAAAATAAAAATTGGGGGGTAAAGGATGGCTTAGCTAGAGCCAACATGATTTTGTGGATTTTGTTTCTAAGAATGATTTATAGGATTTGAATTTTAGTAATGGGATTTTTATGTGGACAAATAAACGTGATGGGTTCACTAATATTGCAGAAAAGTTGGACAGATTTCTTCTAGGTGGTAGATGGGAAGAGATCAAATAGATTGGTCAAGCTGAAATCCTTCCTATCTTTGGGTTTGACCATTTTCCTATTTGTTTGAGACTCATAGAGGATGCTACCCCTGCGATAGCCCCCTTTAGGTTTGAGAAGATGTGGCTTCGTAATGCTGATCTCCTGGACATGATCAAGGATTGGTGGGTTAATGCACCAAGATGGTCTGGTAATTGTGCATTTATTTTCTTTAAAAAAATTCAGTTTGTTAAAGAAAATTTGAAAGTTTGGAACAGAGAAGTCTTCAAGAATATCTTTGTGGAAAATTTTTCTTTAGAATCAGAGTTAGCCTCGTTAAACAAGATTATTGTCAAGGAGGGTATGGATAGTGCTATTTTTAACAAAGAGAAAGAACTTAAGCTCAAATATTCTGAAATGTTGAAAGAGGAAGAAACATTTTGGAGATAGAAATCTAGGGAATTATGGTTAAAGGAGCGGGATAGGAATACAACATTTTTCCATAATTTAGTTAAAGGCAGAAGAGTGGCAAATAAGATATTCATTATTAAGGATAGCCAGGGTAATCAACTCTCGGATCAAGATCTTATTCACAAGGAGGTCGTAAGATACTTCTCTAGCAGTTTTGCTAGAAAGGAGGTGAATGTGCTATTGGATGTTCTTCCCAAGTTAGTTTTAGATGCTTAGAATCAGAGTTTATTACATGTCCAATCTCTGAACATAAAGTCAAAGATGATTTATTCAGTATGGATAGCGATAAGGCACCTGGTCTTGATGGATTTCCTGCTCTTTTCTTTTAGAAGTCTTGGTCCTTTCTTGGAAGTGATTTGTGTAAGGTGGTGGAAGAATCAAGGAGAGGTGGATTTATCTTTAAGGATTTCAACAACACTGTCCTTGCTTTGATCCCCAAGAAGGGAAAGAAAGAGTCATTTGCTGATTTCAGACCTATTGCTCTTTGTAACACAATCTACAAGGTGATTACTAAAGTGATGGCCAATAGATTAAAGCAGGTTCTACCCTCTATCATCTCGGAGGAACAAAGTGGATTTGCCCTAGGTAGACCCATTTATAAAGGCATTATTATTGTACATGAAGCTATCCACTTTGTTAAGTTAGGGAAAAATGCAGGTATGATGATTAAACTTGATATTAAGAAGGCTTATGACAATGTTAACAAATGCTTTTTGATGAAGGTTCTTAGCAGGTTTGGCTTTGACCCCACTTGGTGTCAGTGGGTGTCAAGTTGTATTTCCTCTCCTCATCTGTCTATCTTGGTAAATGGTAGCCCTCAAGGGTTTTTTGAGACCTCTACAGGTATTTTCTAGGGAGACCCCCTTTCTCCTTTCCTGTTCATTATTCTTGCTAAAGCCCTGGGCAAATCGATTGGTAGGGTGGCTTTTGATGGCTTGTGGAAAGGCATCCAAATTGCTCAAGGTGTTGATCCGGTTAACCATTTACAGTTTGTTGATGACACATACCTTATGGGGGAAGCTTCAGCAAGAGAGGCTAGAATTATCAAATCTACTCTTGATTCCTATAGCTTGATCTCAGGACAATTCATTAACTGGGAGAAGTCCGAAGTGTTCTTTTTTAATACCCCTCCTCCGATTCAACAACATATTGTTAGGATTTTGGGAATGAAGGTTGGCTCTCTTCCTAGAAAATATCTAGGTATCCCTTTGTTTGGGGGGGCTTCTAAGTCCAATTTATGGAAGGATCTGGTTGATAGTTGCTTGAAGAGAATGGAAATTTGGAAAGGAAAATGGCTCACTTATGCTAGTCGCATTCTTATGTTGCAATCGGTTATTTTAGTAATCCCTATATTCTCAATGAGTTGCCTAAAGATTCCTATGAAGGTTCTAAAATATCTTGAATAGAGGATGTGTAAGTTCTTTAGAAAAGGTGGTCAAGAGGAGGAGAAAATTCTACTTATTGCCTGGGACACTATTTACACGTCTCAGAAACAAGGTGGGGCTAGTCTTCGTAGATGGCATTAGGTTAATAAAGCCCTGGGGGATAAATTGGTGTGGGATATCTATACTAAAGCAACTCAGCTATGGGTTCAAATTCTTAGGGTGAAATATTTAGACTCTATGGAGGACAATCATATTCTTACTATTCACAATCCTCCAAAAGGCTCTGCTATTTGGAATTTCATCCTGGATTGCAGATATGTTATTTGTAAGCATGTGTCTTGGCAGCTTGGGGATGGTCATGATGCTTTGTTCTGGGAAGATTCATGGGATGGGAAACCCATTATGGAAAATTCAGTTGCATCTAGAGAAATTATTGAATGCTTTTCAAATCTATGGGACTAAGGTGCGTGATTATATGGTGCTGAAGATGGAGCTTGTAGGTCTGGTTTGGAAATGGAAAGAGCTACCATCGACCAGAATTAGTGAGGTAATGTGTCTTACAATGTGGAATATTTTTAAAGAGAGGGTTGCATCTCTGCTAGAGGCTAAAGATAATATAATTTGGTGTGCTTCAAAGAGTGGTCACTACTTGGCTAGAATATCGACAGACAATATTTGTCCCAATAGATTGTCTACTGAAAGTTGGGGCCTTTTCGTGGCTGGCTATTCATAGAAAGATTCTTACTGATGAATGCAAGAAGAGATATGGTTTTGTGGGGCCCTCTATGTGCTTGATGTGCAGGAAGGAGCAAGAAGATGTTGATAACCTTCTTTTCCATTGTGACTTTGCTTATAGGTGCTGGGAGATGGTGAGAAAGCAGTTAAATTTTTATGGTCCACTCCCTTTCTCATTGACAGATGTGTTTAAAGGGTGGAGGTCTTATCCTAACAAATCCACTCTATCCAAAATATGGATTATTTTCCCATCAATTATCATCTGGGAGATCTAGAAGGAAAGGAATAGGTGCATCTTTTATGACTCTTATGAAAGTGTGGAACATGTTTGTAACAGGATTAATGTGTCTATTGAAGAAGTGATGAGCTCAGTTGTAAGGACACTTAATGCCAACACATTTTTCTCCTTAGCTGATAGTTTAATTCAAAAGCAGTGGCCGAGGATTGTTGTCAGATATAGGTCAGATGGGCTTAAGAAAGATGGGGCCAAAGTCAGTAGAAAAGATGTGAAATGGAAGCCTCTGGATTCAGGGTGGACTAAGATTAATTTTGACATCTCATCTAAAGGAAACCCAGGACTCTCTGGGATTGGAGTGATTGCTAGGAATGATAGAGGGAATGTTTTAGCTTATGCAACAAAAAGAATCATGGATGGGACAAACCATGTGGCAGAGGGAAGGCTTCCCTGCTTGCAGTAAGAGTTAGCTAGATGTTGAAGGTGGATAAATTGCACTTAAAAGGGGATTCAAAGATCATTATAGAGGCATTGAAAAAGGGTCAGTCTCAGACTTGGTTTATCAATGGTGTTATAAGGGAAGTGAGTCATTTTATACAAAGTTTGGGTGATTATAAATTTAGTCATACTTTGAGAGAGGGGAAAGTGGATGTTGACATTTTGGCTAATTGAGCAACCACGTTTGATAAGCTGAGACTTTTTATTTTTGAAGATCTCTCAGCATGGGAGAGGCATTGATTAAGATGTCAAATCATTTAAGGACGCAGGTATCAGTGAAACATTGGATCATGATTTGGGCACTCAGGTGTGTGGTGATCAGTTTAGAAGGACGATGATGGGGGTAAAGATGATGTAGTAATGATGCCTTTTGATGACGGTTAGTCCAACTCATTTGTTTCATAAAAAACCTTTGTAAGGTGCTAAGGATTTTGCGATGTGAGTTGATGATTCACACATTTGGGCTAGAGCGTGGAAGACAAGTTATATTCGGCCTTTGCTTTGATGGAGTTCAGTTTTGTGGGTTGTTTTGTTTGCAGACGGGTTGCGAGAATACAATTATGGAGGTGACCTTCAGCGTGGACTCAGAGAAATAGATGAAGGCCTTCAAGGGACCTGTTAGTGTAGAAATAATTAGAGGGTTGATCAAAATCAAGTCCGAGCGAATGGTGGTAGCGGTTCTTAAGGTTATTGGTTCCCAATTTTAGGAACACAGAATTAAACAAAGAATGAATCTTGATGTCATTTTTGTCTTTATTGCTTGGGGTCTGGAGATTAGAGAGAGTGAGAATGAAGTTGAGAGAATCACCAGAGCTTTGTTTGAGGATGAAGTTTTAGGCGGCTTGGACTCCATTTTAGAATGGTCGATTTCGGGCATAGGGTAAATTTTTTTTGAATGCTTTGAGGAAGATGCCGACGCGGGCAGATATGGGCTCATTCCCTTTCTCAGATGGGAAGGGAAGGTAGAAAAATTAGAAATGTTCATGGCTGCGGTGGCAGGTTGGGAGGAGGTTAAAGTGGAGCTTGATGCACAGGAAAAGATGGTCTTGGCACGAATGAGGGGGCTTCCCATTAATGTACCAAAAAGGAAGAGGAACAATGGTGGACGTGGGCATGAGGGAGCACAACTGGGCTGAGCCTTTGGGTTGTCTGCTATTGGTGTGTGACTTTTTGGGGATTTTTTGATACTTTTGGCCTAATATATGTGGTTTCAGTCGATTTGGCGACCGATAAATGATGTAATTTTCTTGTAGATATTAGCTTTATTACTGTAGTAGCTTCAGTTAGTTTTGGGCTATCTATATGTCTTGTTTGATGGCACACCGAATAGACATGTGTTTAGTAGTTGTTTGTATAGGAGCTTAACTCTGATCTATTGACATTTTAAGTTGTTGATGTAATGCTTTGTAAGAATCTGTATGGAACAAAAAATGTATCTACCTTTTATATATTAATAAAATACCTATTATTGAACAAAAAAAAAAATATTAAATATATATAAAATATAAAATTAAATATATATAATATATTATATATTTAATATTAAATATATATAAATATTAAATTTATATAAAATATTATATATATAAAATATAAAATTTATATAAAATTATATATATATATAAACTATTAAATATAGTAAAATATTAAATATATAAAATAATTAAATATATAATATATATAAAAATTTTAATGTATATATAAAATATGAAATATATATAAAATATGAAATATATACAAAATATAAAATATATATAATATATATATATATAAAATATAAAATATAAAATATATATAAAATATGAAATATATATATCCTACAGTGATAAAAACATGAAAAAAATGGTGCAACAATAGCAGGAATAACAACCATAGCGACCAAGGGCGAAAAATACCTTCTAGTTCCAAAAGGGAGGTTTTCCTGCAAGCTACAAACAACAACAACGATGGCCCTTTAATAGAAGAGGGCAACATCCCTATAAAAATTTATAAAGGAAAGAAAGGATGCAAACAAATGGAACCAAAGCTGAACACAAAGGAATGGTAGGAGATGGGAGGATCAGAATCCCATAAGGAAAGTTTTCTAGGAACCCTTGAGGATTGACAAGGGCTTCAAATTTCAGAAGATAGAGAGAAAGTTTTGGCAATAAAAACCAGGTGGAAGCTTGGCATTGAATCAGGAGCAAGACAAAATAGAGGAGCTAACCTCTCCATGCAAAAACAACATAACAATTTCCACTTCCTATGTTACCGTCGTGTTGAATAACCCACAATGGATGGAGGATAGAGAAATGCTGGAGGAAAAGGCTTTAGTCTTAAAGTGGCTTGGACGGTGGCCTTCTTACAACAAGATGAAAGAATGGTGCAAGCAAAACTGGCAAAGCTCCTTCATATCCATGAAAATAATGAATAATAGTTTTTACCTTATCATGTGTGCTTCAATGGAGGACAGGGATTGGATTTTAAGCCATGGCCTGTATTTAGTAGATGGAAAGGGTTTATTTGTGAAGAACTAGACAATAAATTTTAACCCAGAGAAGGAAAGTGTTAAAGAAAACCCAATCTGGTTCAAAATGGAGAACCTCTCGCAGGAATATAGGGGAGAGGAAACCTTGAAGATTTTGGGAGAATCATTGGGGAATTTTGACAGATGCGAGGAAGGGATTAATTCAGAAAATTATGCTATTACTCCTAAGGTGTTAGTATGGAGGCAAACATGTTACGAGATTGCCTCACATATCATCATCAACACTAAAAAAGGAGAATGGTGGCAAGCTTTGGTGGTTGAAGAAGTTAAAAATGAGGAGGTGCCTTTTGAAGACAATAACTAGGGCTAGATGCATAAGGGAAAGCACATGAATGATTCAAGATTGGTTGATTGTCTTCTTTAGATGATAGAAGGACTAAAGAGGGACAAATTTTCTCATCCACAAGGTGACTTTGCCACAAAGGTCATCGAAAGATATGCTTGGCCTTACATAATGGATGACAATCTTCTTAAGGGAGATAGATCAAATCTTTAGGGAAGAATATACCCAGCAGAGACATGGATCCTTTGTTGAGTTATACGTGCAAAAGGTATGTGAACCCCCCTGACCTGTCCTTATATAATGGCATGTCATAATGAGTCAGACAAGTTGAAGAGAACTCTTCCCCTTGGAAAGGAGAGTTTATTAAGTGGGGATATCAATGCTTTTCAATAGTGGGCCACTAAGGAAATCAGCCCATCCTCTGCAAATGACGATAAAAAGGGCATAACTGACTCTAAGCTTCAAGAGATTCAGGGCATTGAGGAGCTAATCTTTCTAGAAGACAACAGAGGCTTCAACCTAGGGGTTGAGAATACACAACATAGGGGTGAGCCAGTTGGTAGGCTAAGGAATTATTGTGGGGTAATTGATGATAGAAGGGAAGCTACTGATGGAAGAATATCTCCAATCAGAAACTTAAATGGCATTTTTGTAGATGTTAGGGACAATGGTGGTGACTTAATAAAATCTAAAACCCTATATAACTCTCTCAGTGAGGAAATAGAGGAAGATGAATTGGGCATATATGAATCTTCAAACATAATGAGCCCAAGAGTCTTAGAACAAGTAGATTCTACTCTCAAACATCCAAGATTAGTGGAGAAAAAAAGAGAGATCGGTCCACTAAAGAAAAACTTGAATTGGAAGGTTGTGCAGCAGACCAAACAAAATTGATGAGATCAGGAAAGGGATATACCCTTTTCTAGCAGCAATGAGGCTCCTTTCGTGGAATGTCAAGGGTTGCAATGCCCCTGACAAGATCCACCTGATGAAAAGAGGTCTTGATCAAGCACGGGTGGATATTATTTTATTTCAAGAAACCAAAATGAAGGAGGTGGATGGGACTATGTTCAAAAAACATTTTGGCAGATGAGGGAGTGTTTTTTCTTTTTCTAATGGAGCCTTAGGAGCTCTTTGTGCTCTCTAGGACATGTGCACAATTGAAATCCATCTTATAATCTAGTCTAGTAATTTGTAATGGTTTGAAGTTGCTTCAAAGAAACTCTTGACAAAATTGTATGTGTTGAATGTGTATGGACCTAATGATGTAGGGGAGAAGAGGATTTTATGGCATGCTATCATAGACATTTTGAATTCAAAGGACTTATTTTTGTTAGGGGGATATTTTAATGCAATTTTAAGCCTGGTTGAAAAAAAAGGTGGAAAAGGATGGAAGGGAAGAAGCCAAAAATATTTTTCTAATTTTGTGTGGGATAATGGTTTGACTAAAGATGACTTTAGATCATGTGACTACACATGGACAAATAGAAGGAATGGCTCTCTAAATATAGTGGAAAATCTTGATAGATTTTTGCTGGCAGAGAACTGGAATCAACTGGATTGGCCATGTAGTGCTGAAATTCTACCTATTTTTGGTTTTGACCACTATTTGATCTACTACAACATACAAGAAGATCTGTCCTCGGAGTGTTCTCCCTTCAAATTTGAAGCTATGTGGTTAAGGGACCCGAACTTACTCTCCAAGATTTCTTACTACTGGAGGAATGCCCCAGTATGGGAAGGTGATCTTTCTTTCATCTTTTTCAAATGTTTGCAATTTGTAAAAGATCAACTGAAAATTTGGAATAGGGTCTCCTTTAAGAATATTTTTGTGGAAAAACTGCATTTGGAAAATAGTCTTGCTTCTCTTAATGAAAGAATTATAGAACTAGGAATGAATGAGGATACTTTTGAGGAGGAAAAAGAACTTAAGAGAAGCTACATAGAGATTTTATCTAGAGAGGAAACTTTCTGGAGGTTGAAATCCAGAAAAACTTAGATGAAGGGTGGGGACCGTAATACTAATTTTTTTCATAAATTTGTGAAAGAAAAACGGGCAAGAAACAAAAATTTCTCTATTAAAAATGAGCAAGGTGTAATTTTGACAGATATTAAATAGATTAATGAAGAGGCTGTGAGCTACTTCAAAAATATTTTTATAGTTGAGGACAAGAGTCTAACAGGTTCAAGGAATTTGATTGATATAATTCCAAAGACTCTATCAGGGGAGCAAAATTCTAGATTAATGGCCCCTATTTCTCAGGAAGAAGTGTGAGTAGCTCTTTTTCATTTAGGAATTGAAAAGGCCCTGGGCCCTGATGGTTTTCCTACTTTTTTCTTCCACAAATCTTGGGATATTGTAGGTAATGATATTTGGGGGGTGGTGGAAGAGTCTTGATGTGGAGGTTTTATTTTGAAAGACTTTAATAATACCTTTATTTCCTTAATCCCAAAGAAAGGGAATTGCCAATCTTTTGATGACTTCAGGCCTATTTCTCTTTGTAACACCATTTACAAGGTAATAATGAAAGTGATTTCTAACAGACTTAAACCCCTTTTGTATTGCCTCATCTCCCTAGAACAAAGTGGTTTTTCTCCAAACAGGTCTATCTTTGAAGGTATTATTGTTTCTCACGAAGCTATCCACACAGTTAAGAAGGATAGGGTGGCAAAGATGATGATTAAGCTTGACATAAAAAAGGCTTACAACCATGTCAACATGAATTTTCTTATTGAGATTCTTAGGAAATTTGGTTTTAGGGCAGATTGGCTAAAATGGACCAGCAGCTGCATTTTCACTCCTCGAATCTCAATCCTTGTTAATGGAAGCCCTCAAGGCTTCTTTGAAACCTCTAGAGGTTTAAGGAAAGGGGACCCCTTATCCCCTTTTCTTTTTATTATAATGGCAGAGGCTCTAGGGAGACTTATTTCCCATAAAAGGCAAACGAGGGTGTGGAAGGGGATTTATATAGTGAATGGAGTGGAGTCTACTACACATCTACAATTTATACATGATAATTTTCTTATGAGAGATGCCATGGCCAAAGAGCCCAGAGTTATTAAAGAAACTTTAGACAACTATTCTATGGCTACTAGGCAGTGTGCTAATTGGAGGAAATCAAATTTTTTTTCTTCAATACAAGTTCCACTTTGCAGAAGCAACTATGCAAAATTATGGAGATTAAACAAGGTTCTTTGCCAGGAAAATACCTTGGTGTGGCATTGTTTGAAGGTGTATGCAAGTCCAATCTTTGGAAGGATCTTACGAACAATTGTTTTAAAAAGATGGAGGGATGGAAAGGGAAGTGGCTATCGTCTGCAGGCAGAATTTTACTCCTTAAATCAGTGATCTCAACAATTCCTATTTATTCAACAAGCTATTTAAAAATTATCATTCATGTTTTGGAGCATATTGAGAAGAGAATGAAAAAATTATTTTCATGTGGAGGAAATGAAGAGGATAGATGGCCTCTAATTGTATGGGATAAGATTTGTAGTTCTAAACTACAAGGGGGTGCTGGAATTAGAAAGTGGAAAATGATGAATCAAGCCCTCAGAGCTAAGCTTGTGTGAAATATTTACACTGATCCTGATAAACTATGGGTCAAAATTTTAAATGAAAAATACTTAGACTCTGAGGAAAATGAGGGTATTTTTAAGATCATAAACCCCCCAAGAGGATTAGCTATCTGGAACTTCATTTTAGATTGTAGGGATATCATTAAAAATCATATCACATGGCTTGTAGGGGATGGAAGAAAGACACATTTCTGGGTAGAATCATGGAATGGTTATCAACCTTTGACGAATGTGGAGATGTATAGAGATATCATTGGCATTTTTATTGAGAAGTGGGGGGACAAGGTTGCTGATTACCTTGTCCTAGAGGAGTCTCCATTAGGTCCTTTATGGACTTGGTGAAAGTTGGACCACTCAGGCTTGAATGATCATCAAAAAGGGGTAATGCTGAATCTCTTCCTCTCAAGGAAAGTTACAATCTCCTCTATGGAGGATAAATTTATTTGGTGTGATTTTTTTTCAAGTTCTTAATCAGTAAAATTAGGCTATAAAGCTCTGGAGGTGGTTGAGGTTTGGAGTAGATGGCCTACAAATTTATGCTAGAACATAAATTGTCTCCCTGAAGGAGTATTTGCATGGCTTGTTGTGCATGGGAAGATCCTAATTGGTGAAAGAAGAAAAATATTTGGCCTTCAAGGGCCAACCAAATGTGTTATGTACATCTTAGATGTAGAAGAGGTTGATCATATATTACTTCATTATCCATATGCATATGAGTGTTGGAGTTTTATTAGATCCAAACTGAATTGGTTGGGCCCTTTACCTAAAACAATAAGAATGACTTTTGAGAGCTAGCCTACTCCAAAATCTTTCTTTGTGATGGATCCATTATGGTTTATCAGTCCCTCTATCATTATTTGGGAGGTGTGGAAGGAGTGGAATAGAAGGATATTTCAGGGTAAAGAGGAATCAGTTGATAGGATCAAATCCAAAATTTTTGTTTCTATTGAGGAGGTTATGAAAACTGCACTTTTCCAGCAGCAAAGCACTTTGGTTTACACTGCAAGCGACATAATTTTGCATGCTAAATGGCCTTGTCTTAAGCTAATAAGAGGAAATCTCTATGATCATGGAACTCAACCTAAATTCAGTTTAAGGGTGGAGTGGATGAAACCGCAAGAATAATGGATAAAGATAAATTTTAATGGTACATCCAGGGGCAACTCGGGGCCATTAGGTGCAGGGGTGCTCACTAGAGATTGTAGGGGTAACATTATTGCCTTTGAAACTCAAAAGTTGAAGACAAGAACTAATAATGAAGCTAAAATTTGGGCTGCCCTCCTTGCGGTGAAGCTGGGTTTAAAACTAAAGGTTAAGAAACTCCATTTAGAAGGTGATTTGTTGGTAATTGTTAATGCTATAATTAATAAGGGTATGAAAGCTTGGAACTTGAACAACCCAATATTGGAAATCAATAGGCTGCTTCTATCCTTTGGAGACCTTAAGATCATTCATATTAGAAGGGAAGGCAACAAAGAGGCAGATGTTTTATCCAAGTGGACAATTGGTTTGGAGACCGTTAATGAGTTATATTATGAGGATTTTTCAAACTGGGGGTTAGGCTGTTTGAATTCTGTCTAAGGAAAGAAATGACTTTATATTTCAAATAAAGGTGAACGTTGGTGGCATTATTTTAAAACCTCTTAATCCTCTTTGATGATGTTAGCACACGAAGCCTTTTCTAATAATAATGTCTTTTATTATCAAAGGACTGGCGTGCTATGTAATTATTTAAACCTCTTGAAAGAAATGAGGTTGGTGGTGCTTTCATGCTGGCCGAGAAAGGTGATGCATGTGAAGGGAATGAAACTGAGCACATGGGATATCTGCATTTATTGGGGGTTTTTTGAAGACTTTCTTGTCTTGAAATAAGTTATTTGTGGGTGCAATTGTGACTGGTTTTTTTTTCTAAGGGTCCTCTTACAGGTTTTTTGAAATGGAGGCCACTTTTACAGTTGACACTAACAAACAACAAAAAGTCTTTAAAGGACCTGTAAGCAAAGAGTGGATGATGCGACTGTTGAATTATAAAGAGGAGATTGTGGCAATGGCAAAAATTGAGGTCCTGGGTGAACAGTTTCAGGGGCGTTGACTGAAACAATGGGCAAATGTGGATGTCATATCTATGGTGATCGCTTGGGCATTCTAGGTAGGCAAATTAGAAAATGTAGTGAAGAAGGTGGTAGAAGACCTGTTTGATAAAGAATTTCTAGTGGGATTAGAGTCCATTTTGGAATGGGATTTCCTAGGAGTTGGGTTTAATTATGAGGAGTGTTTTGAGGATGAGAACGAAGGATGACTATATGACAGGGTTCCTTTTGTGCGTTGGTGGGGGAAGGTGAACAAAGAAGCTTATTGTGTTGATATCATGCAGAAATGGAGACGTTTGAAAATGGAATTGCAGGGGGCTAAGGAGATGATTACATGAACCATTTGTGTAGTTTATGTTATCATACTGAGGAGGAAAAGAGGACAGAGACGAAAAAGAACCAAGGGGAAGGAATGATAGAGTCTGCTCAGAATATAATTGCTGCAATTTTTTTTTTTTGAGAAGATGATGGAAGATGTTTCATTGAACAACAAGGGTAAAGAAAATAGGGTGATTTAGATTAAATAACTATTGAAGCTAACCAATCTGATGCAGATATAGGTGTGAGTATATTAGTTGTTGGTAGTTTTTATTGTAATGGAAACTATTGGTTATTAGTGTTGTGTAAGAAAGGGTTTCTTTATATCTAGATGGAGATTTTTTGTATTGGGTAGGAGCTCTTTACTTAATGCCTGAGGGTTGTAACTGTTTTAAAAACTATGCTTTGAAGTTGATGTTATCTTTCATGTTATTATTAATATGATATACCTATTATCGATAATATATATATATATATATATATATATATATATATATATATATATATATATATATATATATATATATATATATATATATATATATATATATATATATATATATATATATATATATATATATATATATATATATATATATATATATATATATATATGGGTGATCCCATAAAGCCGTGTCCCACTTTTCGGGATGAAGAAAATTGACATCCTACCAAAACAATAATTTTTAGAGTCTTCGTGTGAAGTCAACACTTCGGGCGAAGTGGTGGACTCACTTCACGTGAAGTACCCCACGCAGGGTACTTCATGCGAAGTGGGGTCTTCGCGCGAAGCCCCTATGGCCAAATTTCTTTATAAATTTTTGTCAATTCTTTTTTATTTTTCTTTGTTACTATTTGGATTTTGTGGACCCCAGGGCTTGGAGCGAAGCAGTGACGTCCAGTACGACATCAACACCTCTCGAGCTTTCTCAACCTCTTAAGATTGTTAGTAGTATCATGTACACACATTTTTCTCATTTTTTATTGTAAATTATATGTTTTATATTTATTTTAGTTAGTTATTTGTTTTAAATAATTTTTTATTTGTATAAATGTTAGAAAATTGTAGTTAAATATTAGAATATGTTAGAAAATGATAGTAGAATGTTAGAAAAATGTAGTTAAATATTAGAATATGTTAGAAAATGATAGTAGAATGTTAGAAAATCATAGTTAAATATTAGAATATGTTAGAAAATGATAGTAGAATGTTAGAAAATATTATAAAATCATAGTAGAATTGTTAGAAAATGTTAGAAAATATTAAAAACCATAGTATAAATGTTACAATATGTTAGAAAATGGTAGAAAATCATAGTACTTTGTTAGCAACTGTTAGAGAATATTTACAAAACATTAGAAACCGTAGTAGAAATGTTAGAAAATGTTAGAAAACATTAAGATCTTATAGAAATTATTAAAAATATTTGTTTTTAAATTTCAAGTTTAATGTTAGTAAATATTAGGAATATCTCTCTCTCTCTCTCTCTCTCTCTCTCTCTCTCTCTCACTTGTACATGCATTTTTAGTAAAGTTAGTAAATATTAGTTATTTATTTGTTTTAAAATTTTTTGAGTTTGTAGAAATATTAGAAAATTGTAGTTAAATTTTTGAAAATGATCTAGTAGTATGTTAGAATATGTTAAAAAATTGTAGTAGTAAGTTTCTAGGACCCTTATCCCTCCCTTACGACATATTAAGACACTTAGGATCCTTTAGGAATCTCAAGACCTTATAATACATATTAGGATGTCCTATGACCCATTGATGTACATGTTAGGTTCCATTAATACATACAAGGACTCATTGTTTCCCTCAGGGCTCCTTAAGGCATATTAGGATGAATTAATGTAACCTATGATCTCTTAGGACCTATTATGATGCCTACAATGCCTTAAGACATTCTAGGACCATTACACATCACTTATGACATCTTAAGACACGTAGGACACCTTAGGACCCATACGACCCATTATTATATCTTAAAATGTCCTAGGACCCATTCATCTATCTTAGCTTCTGTTAATACATATGCGAACCCATCGTTGCCTGTAAGAACCCTTAAGACATACTAGTATCAATTAATCTAACCTAAGATCCCTTAGACCACTTATCACTATGTGCTAAAATGTTGACACACTTCTATGAGTCTTTATATCCAAGATTTCTCAAGAATGAGGTCTCAAATGGTGACTCATAGCTCTCTATTCATGGAGTGCAAGGGTTTATAATGGACACCCTCAATTTAGACCTAGTTTGTGCCCATGCAAGTACACCATAAAATGAGAGATTCAAAGAGGAAAAACAAGAATGCTAGTCTCCATGATCATCAAGTATGCATGTAAATGAAAATGAAAGCTATTCTATATGATAAAAATGCATGAAAGCAAACTAATCTATGAAAGGAAATGCTTATGCAAGATTATTCTATGAAAGGAAATATGAATCTAATCTAACATGAAAATGCAAAAGTAATCTAAATGGATTGCCATGGAGGCATGAGAGAAGAAGAGAAGAAAAGAGAAGTTTCAATATTCAAGCTCAAGTGCTCCAAACTCTTCTCCAAAATCACTCTCCAAACCTGCATAACAATAACATAAAATTTGGATCTCTAAAATCTCCATGCATAAAAATGAGAAGGAGAGGGCTCCTTATAAAGGATTTAGAAATGAATGGAGGTTCAAGATTAAGAGGCAAAAAGAAATGAGCAATGATGGAGATTAAATCTTGGTTGATCCATGTGCTCAAGATTCTCAAGAGGCAAAATCAATGGACATGGTTAAGAGGCAAAAAGATGTGTGGAAGAGATTAAGAGGCAAATAGAAATTCCACTCATCTTGGAAAGTGTGCATTCAATGTGTAGACAAAAAGTCTTTTTCTTTTTCTTTTTATTTTATTATTTATTTATTATTTTTAGCAAAGTGGTTTCCATTATTTAATTAATTAATTATTTAAAAGAGATTTGTTCTTTTAATTAAATGCGGCTTAGGATAAAGTGATTTTATTATTTAATTAAAAGATTTTTTTATTTAATTAAAAGGGAGCATGTTCTCTAAATTAAATAAAACTTAGGATAAAATGATCAAACCTTAGGAAATATTAAAATAATTGAATTAATTACGATTTGATAAGGGAAATTGATTTAAATTAAAAATATTGCAAGGCATTGATTCAGGAAATGATAAATTGATGAATGGGAGCCCAAAGACTAGGCGACCATTTTAGGGTGCATACATTTGCCCCTCTTTGACTAATGTGTGATCTTTATGGGAACACATGTAGTCAAAGAATGAAGTTGAACTGTGAGATCGATTTGGGATCACAAAACAACCCAGATGTGTGATCGATAGACGAGAACACATCAGGACAAAGATAAGCTGATTGAAAAAGATAAGGCCAACACCCCTATAAATAGGTAATTGTCAAGTCTCAAGCAAGGTTTCCCCAAATGAAACAATTGATAGGATTGATAAAGATGAATCAAGGATTGATGTTTGATAGGTACTACCCCGTCATGATCGAAATCGAAATGAGATACAAGAGAAATAGTAAATTGATAAATTTGATCAAATCGAACTAAAGATAAGGTTCTTGATGTAAGATGAAAGATATAAGGATCACAAAACCAAGGTAGATCATCAAGCATGAAAGATTATGCCCCAAGGTTGAATTATAAGAAAAGAAATAGGGTGAAAGCGAATGGAAGATAGAAGTTTGGAAGAGGTGGAAAGAAATGGAGAGAAGAAAGAGAATTTTCCTCAATAAAGATAATGCCTCAAAATCAATCAACTATTTAAGATAGGAAATTTTGACTGAGATCACGAAAGAAGATAAGGAAATGAAGATCAAAATGTGACCAAAGTTGATTAAAATTCCAAAAGAAAGATGAAGGAAAATCCTCTCAAATTCATAATGCAGCCTAAAAATGCAAATTAACATGAAGTCTAACAATGCAAGCTACATGAAAATAAAAAGGTGTACTTGCAATAGAGCAACTGTAACATACGATTTTGTGTTCATCGTTCATTAGAGAATGTTAAGGAACTTATTTTCATCATTGGGCCATTATTAACGAACATCAAAAAATCACACAATCATCACTAGTCACAAGCACAACTATGAAGATATGAATGTGATTTATATCAAATTGGAATGTGGAAAGACTCTAACATAAGAATCAAAGACATAATGGTCAAGATGACTTCGATGTTAGCTTACCCAATTTAATGTAGCAAAACCATGCTTGCATCAAGGCATAGATGCCAGGATGACCATAAGAACGGTTGTGCAAAAAAAATCAAGGATGATACCTCAAATCTCCTAAGTGTTTCAAGGGAACAACAAGAGACACTCCAGAGTTTCAAAAATACACCCACAAGTAGAAAGAAAATAAAAACATGCCCCATGTCCCAAGTCCTCTAGCTATGCATCTCAGAGAAACTTATTAGACAAGGACACTCAACGAAAATCAATAACAGTCAGCACACAAAGAAAAGATCATGACATATCTCAAGCATTAAGTGTTGTGTTTAAAAATTTAATTATGTTAATTGATACTGAGTTTTGAGGATAAGGATCGAATGCTCGCAAGCAGGTAAGATCACATGACAAAACTGGGTAAGACCAAACTGATAAGTGTTTAAAAATACTCGACGTCAAGGGTTGTGTTGAAAAACACAGTTGGGGTGGTGTTTAAAAACACCGTTTGCGAGGTGTCCTAAAGACTAACACATCCAAGAGACCAAAGCTAACATAGTTATGCCCCCTAGACAAAGACAAAGACCAATTCCAAACCAAGGCAACAAGGACAAGGCATGATGGAGAAAGGCTAAGTGTCGAGGATGCGTGCTAAGAAACAGGGGTGCAAAGGCCTCAAGTAGCACCCATTTCCAGGTCTTCTAAATTTTATTGCAATCTTTTTTTTTTTTTTCAAGATTTTTTATAATTTTTTTTTTTGTCTTTTTGCTACCAAGGCGCAAATTTCCAGGTTTTCACCAAGGCACTTTTTCTATTTTTTTTGAATTTTTGAATTTTTTGATTTTTTTATATTTTTGGAATATATATATATTTTTTGAGATACATCAAATCGCCTATTGCTAGGTTTTCACTAAGATGATCATTTTTTCAGGACATTTTCTGATTTTTAGAATTTTTGACAATATATCATTTTTTTGGATTTTTTCAGGATCAATAAGTATGTACAAAGGATGCCCCCAAAAAGAATGGGCATCATGGATAAAACTTCTTCAGGTGCAAGACATTGATAGGATCAGGGAGCTGTTCTCCCTCTGCAGTAGATAATAAATAAGTACTTGTCCCAAGAACTACTGTAATGATGTAAGGTCCAAGCTAATTAGGTTCAAATTTGCCCTTTTGATCTCTATGCTATTCATTCTTAGGATTTTCATGTAGGACAAGATCTCCCACTTGGAATTCTCTAGGGTGAACCTTTTTGTTGAAGGCTTTAGACATGCGCTTTTGATAAACCCTTATATGGTCAGATGATGCTTGACGTTTCTCATCTAGAAGTTCTAATTCTTGAAGTCTCATAGCGTGGTAGTCTTCATCTGTAACTAGACCTTTGAGGGAAACTCTAAGTGAAGGAATCTCAACTTCTAAAGGTAACACTACTTCGGTGCCATATGTAAGGGCAAAAGGAGTAGCCTCGGTAGGATTATGAATACTCGTTCTATAGGCCCACAAAGCCATATTTTTCTGTAAATGCCAATCTCTACCACTCTTACAAACTATTCTATGTAGGATTTTAAGAATGTTTTTGTTTGATGCCTCTGCTTGACCATTTCCTCGCGGGAAGTAAATGGAGGACCAATGTTTCTTAATCTTGAATTTCTTGCAGAGTTGCTTAAGGTCTTTATTTTTGAACCGGCCTCTGTTTTCAGTGATAATCTCGGAAGGCACTCCATATTGATAGATGATATGGTTCAGAATAAATAGAGAGACTGTCTTGCCTGAGGCAACAAAAAGTGGGACAAATTCATTCTACCCATTTAGCGAAGTAATCAGTAGCAATGATAATAAACTTGTGTCCACCTAATGAGTTGAGATGAATCTGCCCAACAAGATCAAAGGCCCAGCACTAAAATGGCCAATGAGATATAGAAGGAATGAGCTCCCTACCTGGAGCATGTATTAGGTTACCATGTTTTTGACACTTTTCACATGACTTTGCAAAAGCTACTACATCAATCTACATTATAGGCCAATAGTATCCCACCCTAAGAAACCTTTGGGCCATGGAAAGACCATTGGAATGTCCCCCATAGATTCCCTCATGAATGCCAATTAACGCTTGGTCGGATTCTTCCTTTTCTAAGCATCTAAGAAGTGTTCCATCTAGACCCCTCCTATAAAAATCACCAGAGATAAGGGAACGACGAGAGGTATTTCAGATGAGGTTTCTACATTCAGATCGGTTAAAGGTTTCAGGGATAATGCCATCATAAAGGTATGGATAAATGGCACCATAACGGGATGACTCATGACCAACAAGGGTACAAATGACATGACTTTCTTGGGAGTCATAGATAGGGTGATGTAGCTCTTCCACCAGGAATTCAAATCTAGATTCATGTTCCCCTAAATGAAGGAGTGAAGCAAGTGTAGCCATAGCATTAGCTGCTTTACTTTCTATTCTAGGAATTTGCTGAAACATGACAAATATGAAGTATCATTTCAAGGAATCAACCATTTTCTTATAAGGTACCCGTTTCTCATCTTTTGTTTGATATTCATCATTGAATTGGTTGATTATCAATTGTGAATCCCCATAGATGTGTAACTCTGTGATTCTCTTTTCTATGGCCATCTTAAGTCCATTTGTTAAAGCTTCATACTCAACAATGTTGGTTGGTTCAATAAGCACTGAAGATCTATCTTGAAAGTAGCTAGGGAGATGATCAAGTACCTCATCCTTAGGTTCCTCAGAGAGGTTTTCACCCTTGGATACGTCATTTCTTTTTACTTTTTTTGGTTCTGACACCGCCACACTGTGATTTTCGCCATCAGAACTCGTATTTTTTTAATTTTCTTTTCTTTTTATTTTGTGACTAAGGTACTTGATGTATGGCTCTGTCATGCTGGTAGCCGGTTCATTGGTGGAAGAGACTATGGGCTCAATGGCATTCAAGTAACATGTTATCTCATAATCATTTTGGAATGTTAAGAGCTCAGGTTATTGATAGGGTTGGGACCAATCAATGAGGTTAGGATGAACAAGAGGTAAGTCAATGACTGGTTCAAGGTTGTGAATGTAAATGAGAGCATCTCTAGTGACCAAAGAGTTAGAGTTTTTCAAGTATTCTTCTAAGCTACCCAAATTGGGATTCATCCTAACAAGTGAATAATCATCCACTAAGGCAACATGTGGGTTCAAATCCTCTAATCCTACATGTAACTCGTCGGCTACCTCAAGTTGAGAACTATAAGTGTGGATGACATCAACATCCATGTCAACTATAGAAGACTCTGAGAAGGAGTCCCATTCATACTCATGAACTTGTGTTTGAACTTCGACTAGGATGTTTACGCCATAAAGGTTTGGGATGTCTTGAAGTGGAAGCTCTAATGTCATCAAGGGTAACACCTTATCTCTCCATCAAATGAACAATATTCTTGTGTTGATGTTCTCTAATGGGATCTTCTACATCTAATTCATCTTGTTCTAAGGTTGCAACTGTCTCATGAGTGATTGGACTATCTGAATCTCCCCAAAGGAGATTAGTTGAAGGGACCCAATCCTCACAAATATCTTATGATTTGTCAAATTAGGTATGTATTCTGGTTCATCTTCACTATCTGACTCATCAATAATAGGAGCAGTTTTCTTGTTATGATTCACAAATCCTAGGCCAACTGTCTTCTTAGACTTGCATCCAAAAAGAGCATGATCAAGAGGTTCATCTCTAGTATCCAATCTATGACTAAGAGGGCCATGTCTAGGATAGCCCATATGTTTGACAAAAGTATACCCTCTTCCATAAGCCTTAGGAGAGGGAGAGAAGTTCTCATTTTGCATGTATTTCTCTTCTCTATAAATCCAATCTTTAATAGCCACCTCTTCTTTTTGATCTTGAATAGGCACTAAGGACTCTACAAATGTGCCAAACAAAGTCATAGCTGAAGAGGAAGGTCTCATTTCTTGTGAAGGGCTACCATAAGACCTAGGTGAAATGGGTAGTGTCATGAGGGAGTTGATTTGATACCACCCCATGCTAAGGTCTACTAACTTGAACTTGTCTTTACATTCAACTAAGGTTGCATTGAAGTCTTCTACTTCTCTATTGAGGGGAACATGAGCACTCACCGAAATTGAGTTGACAGATAAAGTGCTATCTCCAGGAATATGAATCTCTACTCCATTGTAGGGGAACTTAACACACTAATGATAGGTAGATGACACTTCTTGCATATCATGAATCCATGGTCTACCAAGTAAGATATTGTATGCAAGGGGAATAACATAAACAATTTGAAATAAAATATCCTTCTCAACAGGGCCAATCCTAATAGGAAGGATGACCAACCCCTTGGAACTTCTTTCTGCCTCATCATAGAGTTTGATAGTGATCTTCTTTCTGGTATCTATGACTTGTTCAGAATAACCCAATGTCTTTAAAAGACTCAAGGATCAAATATTAAGCCCAACACCCCCATCTATCAACACACGCCTAAAACAAGTTTTGTGGATCATGACTTCAATATAAAGGGCGAGATTGTGTGGGTGGCTTAAAGATTTATCATCATCCTCTGAAAAGGTAAGGTAATGAGGGCTAGCAATACGGTGAACCATGTTTTGGAATTGATCAACATCTAAGTTGTTGGGGACATTCACTGTGCGCAAAGAATCCTCAAGGATTTGCTTGTGTCTCAGGGACAACTCTAAAAGATCAAGGATCAAAATCTGAGCTGGAGTTCTTTGCAATTGATCAACAAGATTATAGCTTAACTTAGGATTGACTGCTAGTTTTGAGGTGACACTCTTGGATGTCACTTGCTTTGGTTTACTTAGTTGACTTGAACTAGGTCCTCTAATGATAACGAGACCTTGACTTCATGTGACAACATTGAGAGTTTGAGATGACACTCTGGAGTTAGGATCCCTTAGCACCAGGATGGGTTCTTCATCAAAGATAGGAGGAGAGTCCATGTCTAGATCATAACCATAGGGATCTTTATTCCTCATCATGTTGACATTTTCTTTTACAACTTCAAGCATGTTGACAACATTCTCTATAGCTGTGTAAGTGTAATTGACCTCAGCCTTGCCATTCTTAGGTTTAGAGGTTTCCCCCTTCTCATACTTTGGCAAAGGTTCTTTGAATTACTTATGATCAGTGTTGGTGTTCAATCCATCCACCTCAAGTTTTCCACTCTCAATGAGATCTTGGATGATATGTTTGAGTTTCTAGTAGTTTTCAATATCATGCCCAATGGCATTGTTAAATTTGTAAAAGGCTTTCTCATCCCACCAATGTGGCTTAACATTAGGTATATAATGCTTTGCGAGATCTTGAGGATGCACAAGATTGTTGGCAATGAGTGTTTTAAAGACATCCTCATATGAATCACTAGGTTTTGAAAACCGACGTCTCTCTTTCTTAGGCTTATCTTGGTATCTTAGCTTGCTCTCTTGTTGATGAGATGCATTGAGTTTCATGGATTGAACACTAGACAAGTGGAGAACAACTTGATCTTTAGGTTGAGAGGATTCTACAACTCCATCATTGACCACTTGTTTGGTCTTATTCCAATGTAAGTTCCTTCCTTTATCCTTGTTAGATTTGTTGTTATTTTGACCATTGTTGTTGTTGTTGTTGTTTCCATGTTTGGTCAAAATTACTTGTTCTCTCAAAACATCCTCAATGCTACATGGGGTTTCAACCATGGTGTCAAAGGAATCAAAAACCATCTTCCTAACTTCATACCACATTTCAAGAACCAAGTTGCTAACAAGGATGCCAATCTTCTCATTTTCAGGAATGGTCCTAGAGTAGCGAGATCATTGTCATCTCCACCTTTGCAAGAAAGTGACAAAGGATTCCCCTTAATTTTTCTTTAAGTTGCATAAGTCCAGCATGGTGACAGATCTTGAAAGGTTGTATGCAAAGTGTTGGAAAAATCTATGGATGAGCTCTTTGAAAGTCTTGACGGGGGGAGTTATGTTGGTGAACCATTCCATCGCCTGACCCTTAAGACTCCTTGGGAACAATCTCATGAGGTACAAATCATCTTGATGGAACTCAAAACTCATAATATAGAATTGATGCACATGATCATGTGGATCTCCATTCCCATCATACTTGTCATATTGAGGGATCTCAATCTTTCTAGGAAAGTCCTTCATGCTAACCCTTTTGTCAAAAGGAATAGGACAAATTGAGTCAAGTTAGAATGAACTCTTGGGTGCCAACATCTTTTCCATCATACTCTTAAGTTGTTTGATTTCTTCTTCCTGAGATGGACCTTGCTTCTTGATCTTCTTGTCCACATCAAAGTTATAGGGGACTTTGGCACCTTTGGTTATTAAACTCTCCAAGAACTTATCTTTGTTTTTCTCCAAGTATCTCTCCACATATTGCTGGAAGAGTGGTTCTTGTTGTATCTCCATGAAGTCTTGGGAGTTGAGGTTAAAACTTGAACTACTACCCCCATATTGTGAACCATGGTGAGCACATTATGAAGGTTGTCTTGAGTTCTTAGGAGGTGTTCATCTCCTATAATGATCATGTTGTGAAGCCTTTCTTCTGCTAGGACTAGGAGATCATGAAGGTGTTCGTGAACATCATCCACTTTGTGGATTCTTGGAAGGAGTGGATGGAGGAGATTTGTTTCCACCACCAACACACATGTTGTTGAATTGGTCATTAAGTTTTTGAGCCAAAAGTCTATCTTTCTCTTCTTGTGAGGCTCTCCTTTCTATCTCCAAAAAGGCTTGTTTCTCTGACTCTAGGATTCTAAATTTCTCTTCCTTTTCAGCTTGTTCATCTAGGAAGGCTTTCTTTTCACGCTCAATTATCTTAAGTCTTTCACTTGTGTATCTTGAAGGTACTTTGAGTGGTGAAATTGGTCTTGAATGCCTAAACAAGTCATTGGTGTATGCTGTATTCACATGAGTGTCATAGGGTTCATCATCTTGGCTTTCATGCTATGATTTATCTTCTTGATAGGCTTTCTTCTTATCTCTTTCAACCCTTTGGTGTGCATCCAAATATCTAGTTGAGATAAGGGGTGAGACTAGTCAATTTTCATGAGAGGAACTGTCAAACAGAATGGTATCTCTATGCCTTTCAAATATGTTATCTAGGCTTTTATCCATTTCTTCCCTCTCTCATCGAGTCATTGTGTAAATCATATCCATGTCTAAGCCAGAAGATGCTAAGGGTGTACTCAAATCACTAAGATTACTCTTGGGATCAAACCAAACTTCTGAGTTGTTCTTAGGTGATTGATCAAATACGGGTTTGTTTCCCTTACATTTTTGGCGAGTCTGAACTAAGGGTAATTAGTTAAAGACTACTTGAGGTCGCTTTCCTTGATTTACTTGATATCTTGTTGTAACCAACATGAAAGAAATGGCACTAGGTGATAGGATGACCCTAAGAAACATTGGTACCAAACTAGGATAGTAAAAGCACTCGCTTGTCCAAAAGAGAGGTGATAAGATATAAATTTTGCAAGAGGCATTAAACCAACACTACCACAGAGGTGCCTAATGAATAGGTGAATACCCTAACACATATGGATCAGGAGGATGATTTACCCAAGTTATATTGATTGAATTTGAATTTGGATGGAAGTGAATGGACAAGAGATTACTAAAACTCTCCAAGTGTGTTATTAAAGAATCCAAAGGTTTATCTTCTCAACAAGGATGATTTCTAGCTCACTGATTCCGAGCAAGGTCACTCATGAAATCAAAGATTACAAGTTCAAGAGGTCAAAAAATAGGAACCCAAGGTGCAAATAGGCTTCTAACAGCGGGGTAAGTGACCTAATATAATCTGGATCGACCAAGGAAGACTGGAAATGACAGGATAGCAAATCAAGAAAGTTGTAAAAAGCTAGTTTTTTGACTCAGGAACTCAGTTTTTGTTCATTTTAAATGACCAATTAGATGCATCAACAGATTTTTATCATTAATTAGGCACACAAGACAACAATCAGGGAGTTCAAGCAAACAATTGTCTTCAAACAATGAGCAAGGGACAAAGCAACCATGCACATGAACAAGAATAGTGATGTAGTATTCTACTCCCTAAAGATTCTACCTGTGTATGTTCTTAAAATGTTGTTTAGTCATGCACATAATCCTAGCAAAGAAAAAGTTGGTTGCACTATGGTTCATAGTAATGGTCAACTCTACAAATTTTGCAATTTCAAGAGGGAAAATTCCAATCCAAGTGCACCAAGGTTTTGACACATTCTGAGAATTTAATCAATCAGAGATGCTAAGGAGATGTGACAGCCCAACAACAAACTACACCCATGGAGATTTATTCCACAAGGGCATTTATATAGTGGTTGTTGCTACCAAGGAGAAAATAGCTATTACCACTTGAGGTTCCATCCATGTGGTTGACCCAATAAAGGAAATGTCCACTACAATTAACCCTCTCTAATAAGGAAGACTCACAAAAAGGACCACATGGGGACTTAGCTCAGATTCAAGGATTTGAGTTTTTGATGTGCCCAAAGGAGAACATAGCATAATCCTCTAGCCTCTTCACCTCACCCAAACATAGCAAGAAAATTCATTGACATGCTAAAATTGAAATCACCCCACAAAGGTTCGTACATCAACAAAAATGTCTATTGATCTCTCTAAGCAGATCCAAGAGAGAACACACCGATCAAAGTTGAGGACTAAACCAAGTAAGACCGTGAGATAATAACAACTTCTTTCTCTACCTACAAGGGGTTCTATCATCAAGAAGAGCTTCATATGTAAGATAATCAAATGAAGCCCACTCTCTGAAGAATGCCACAAATAGTGTTCATAGGGCCTAAATAGTATGTGAGACATATATGCAAGAAATCAAATCTAGATTCATTGTCTCCTTTATAGCAAAATTGAAGTGTGATCTATGAGAGCAATAAACACTCAAGCCAAACACATGAGAGGTTCATTTTATTCCCAAAATCCAAATTTTATAGAGATGCAACAAAATACCTCAAGTCCAAAGCAATGCACTCAGTAGATTTTACCTTATTTTTATTTTTGTTGAGCTTTTCCATGCAAGCAAGCAACAAACTCTCCAACAAGCAAGACAAGCAAACAAGCAAACAAGATATGCAATGTATATTCAGCTTATGAAAACCCTAGTGTTAGATCTAAAAATCAATTTTTAGGAGCAATAATAACCAGCAAATAATCCAAATGACAACTCATATCATGCATTGAACCACGAAAAATAAGTGCATACTCATCACAAAATTTTATTTTTTTTGCATTTGACCTAATCAATAAGATTTGATTTTTTTGATATGATTTCGGCCATAAAAATAGAAATGCAAAATAGCGTCCCCTACTAAAAAATAGAGAGCTTTCTTAAAATGTAAAAATTTTAGAAAAATCTCTTCATTTGTGCTCTAGAGACCCATTTTACCAAAACATACTAGTTTTTGTAAATTGACTATTTGAGCTATGATATTGCATCCAAATTTAAAACACAAAAAATGGATCCCCTGTGAAATTTAAATATCTTTTCAAAAATGTAAAAATTTTCAAAAAATATGCTGATTTGTGTCGAAAATTAATTTTTTTATGAAAAATAAAGAAAAAATTATAAAAAATTCAAAATACCTTGAAAATTTTTGAATTTTTTTACTGAAGCTTCTTTGATATGTCACCAACCTACAAAACAAATTTCAGACCAAAACTTTAAGTTGTTTGGGAGATATGATCAAATCTTTGAAAATCTAGGGTTTTAGTGTCCAAGCAAATCTGCACAAGGGGGTTAGTTCCAAAAATAACCAAAACCAGCATGTAAAGGTGGGATGCCCCACAATGGCTGCCAAAAATGTGTGCTAAAATGTTGACTCACTTCTATGAGTCTTTATATCTAAGGTTGCTCAAGAATGAAGTCTCAAATGGCAACTCATAGCTCTCTATTCATGGAGTGCAAGGGTTTATAATGGAGGTCCTCAGTTTAGACCTAGTTTGTACCCATGCAAGTACACCATAAAATGAGAGATTCAAAAAGGAAAAGAAAAAATTCTAGTCTCCATGATCATCAAGTATGCATGCAAATGAAAATGAAAGCTATTCTATATGATAACAATGCATGAAAGCAAACTAATCTATGAAAGGAAATGCTTATGCAAGATTATTCTATGAAAGGAAATATGAATCTAATCTAACATGCAAATGCAAAAGTAATCTAAATGGATTGCCATGGAGGCATGAGAGAAGAAGATAAGAAAAAAGAAGTTTCAATATTCAAGCTCAAGTGCTCCAAACTCTTCAAAATCGCTCTCCAAACTTGCGTAACAATAACATAAAATCTGGATCTCTAAAATCTCCATGCATAAAAATGAGGAGAGGGCTCCTTATAAAGGATTTATAAATGAATGGATGATCAAGATTATGAGGCAAAAAGAAATGAGCAATGGTGGAGATTAAATCTTGGTTGATCCATGTGCTCAAGATTCTCAAGAGGCAAAATCAATGGACATGGTTAAGAGACAAAAAGATGTGTGGAAGAGATTAAGAGGCAAAAGGAAATTCCACTCATCTTGGAAAGTGTGCATTCAATGTGTAGATAAAAAGTTTTTTTCTTTTTATTTTATTATTTATTTATTATTTTTAGCAAAGTGGTTTCCATTATTTAATTCAAATTTTTTTTTATTTATTTAAAAGAGTTTTGTTCTTTTAATTAAATGCGGCTTAGGATAGAGTGATTTTATTATTTAATTAAAAGATTTTTTTATTTAATTAAAAGGGAGCATGTTCTCTTAATTAAATAAAACTTAGGATAAAATGATCAAACCTTAGGAAATATTAAAATAATTAAATTAATTACAATTTGATCAAGGAAATTGATTTAAATTGAAAATATTGCAAGGCATTGATTCAGGAAATGTTAAATTGATGAATGGGGGCCCAAAGTCTAGTCGACCATTTTAGGGTGCATACAATCACATCTACGACCCATTAACATTATTGGACCATTATACATCCCTTATGAAATTTTAAGACATATATGATCCCTTCATATCATCAAGACCCATTAACATATCTTAGGTTGTCATAGGACACATTTATGTATCTTAGATTCAATTAATACATACAAGGATCCACTAATGTAACCTAGGACCCCTTAGGACCTCTTATGTTACCCATGACCCCTTAAGACACTCTAGGACCTTTATCCATCCCTTACACTATCTTAAGACACATCTAGTACTGGCCATTGTTTCCCCCTCAAGAAACCTTAAGACATACTAGGATCAATTAATGTAATGTAGGATCCCTTAGGACTAGTTATTGCACCTACGACCCATTAACATTCTAGGACTCTTATTTGGATCCCTTATGAAATATTAAAACAAATATGAAACCTTAAAACCCCCAAGACCCATTAAAGAATCTTAGGATGTCCTAGGACCACTTCTAGACCACTTATCACATCTACAACCCATTAACATTATTGGACCATTATACATCCCTTACGACATTTTAAGACATATATGAATGCTTCAGATCCTCAAGACCCATTAACATATCTTAGGTTGTCCTAGGACACATTAATGTATCTTAGATTCAATTAATACATACGAGGATCCACTAATGTAACCTAGGACCCCTTAGGACCTCTTATATTACCCACGACCCCTTAAGACACTCTAGGACCCTTATCCATCCCTTAAACTATCTTAAGACACATCTAGGACCCATTATTTCCCTCAAGAGACCTTAAGACATACTAGGATCAATTAATGTAATGTAGGATCCCTTAGGACCACTTATTGCACCTACAACCCATTAACATTCTAGGACTCTTATCTGGATCCCTTATGAAATCTTAAAATAAATATGAAACCTTACGACTCCCAAGACCCATTAAAGAATCTTAGGATGTCCTAGGACCACTTATCACATCTATGACCCATTACCATTATTGGACCATTATATATCCCTTACAACATTTTAAGACATATATGACCCCTTCAGACCCCTAAGACCCATTAAAGAATCTTAGGATGTCCTAGGTCCCATTCATGTATCTTATGTTCCATTAATACATACAAGGACCCATTGTCACCTTGAATACCCCTTAAGAAATACTAGGATCCCTAAGGACCTCTTATGACACATATGACCCCTTAAGACATTCTAGGACTTTTATCCATCCCTTACAACATCTTAAGAGACCTAGGATGCATTAGGATTAATTAATTTAACCTATAATCCCTTAGAAGCATTTATGACACCTACAAAGCCTTAAGGCATTCTAGTCCAACCTTATCCATACCTTATGACATCTAAAGACACATATGACCCCTCTAAGACCAATTAATGTATCTTAGGATTCCCTAGGACCCATTCATGTATCTTAGGTTTTGTTAATTGATATGAGGACCCATTATCACCTTGAACAATGCTTAAGACTTAATAAGACCACTTACTTGACCTAATAGGACCTATTAATACCAATTAGTACATTCTAGGACCTTGAAGACCTAATACGACCTATTAAAATCAATTAGTACATCCTAGGACCCTTACAACTTAATAAGACCACTTACTTGACCTAATAAGACCTATTAATACTAATTAGTATATCCAAAGAGCCTTTAGGACTATTAGTACACTCTAGGTTCCTTTAGGACCACTATTGTGACATAAAACTCTTTAAGAACCCTTAAGATCCTTAGGACCTATAATAGGACCCCTTAAGACTTAATAAGACTGGACTTAAGACCTAATAGGACTAATACAATCTATTAAAATCAATTAGTACATCCTAGGACCCTTAAGACCTAATAAGACCTAATAGGACTTACTAATACCAATTAGTACATTCAAGGTCCCTTTACGACTATTAGTACACTCTAGTATTGTAAATTTAAGTATAATTTTATATATTCAGATATTTGTTTCAATTTTACATGTAGTTATAACATTTAATCAAGTACTTAATTGTTAACACTTAGCTTTCACATTTTATGTATCTAGATGGCCACTCAGGATGCACCTCAGACTCTTGATATAGCAACCATTTTTTAGACTGCTGACACAGAGATTTCTCGACTTAGAGAGTCCATCCATAGATCTTCAGTAGATAGCATATATAGAGATATGTTTATTAGTGTATTAACCAATTTGGAGGAGATGTTAGCTAGATTGAGATCGCACTCCTCCTTCATGCCTTAGGTAGTTAAGACTATTTTTCAAGAGTTGAGGTCCGAGGTCTTGGGTGATGTTTCCTTGGAGACAGTTTAGAGCTGTGTCCCCAAGAAAATTATCAAATGAGAGGTTTTCCCATATTATGAGGGGAAGCCCACTGTGAGGGCATATCAGGTCACATAGTGTGTCATTCCTCAGATTGCATGCATGATATACCCTCAGTTTCTTGTAGGACATGGTCATTATCCTAATAACGACCAAATTCCTTTAAATTTTGCACAACAGTTATATGCTGAGTTCCGTTTGGGACTCAGGGTCAACTATTTAGATCTTCCAATATATTATGGTTAGGGGCATGGTAGGGTTGCAGACCGTGATTAGCATCTTAGGGCTAATTGAGTTGTACAACCTCATAGACAATTGGTTGGGCATAGGACTCTGACAATGACACCGGCGATGGCTGCTACTACAGATAGAGTCATTATTACTTCTCAGAGGGGAGTAGTGGACATTACATGACAAATTTCTTCTACAGACACATCCATTACTTTATATTTAGTGGGTAGATACATTTTGACTAGAACGAGTAGAGCCAGATCATCTTTTGAGGCTTCATCTAGTACTACTACAGGTGTGACTGATGAGACATACAAAGCTGCAAGTCTTCCTACACCTGGAGAGAGACGAGCACTTTCAGGTCATCATAGTCATTTAGATATGGCCCTTTACTTTTTGGAGGATCTCTTGCAGTCCTATTCTTATATTGCTAACATGTAGAGGATCCCAGTACATTCAGTCAGGGGTGTCATCGGACTTGCACAGGGTCCTGTAGATCCACTGACACAAGACACACCATCTAGTCATGCACAACTTAGTGTAGAGCACTCTACACCCATAGATCACTCTACAACTATAGAGCCATGTATACAGGTGGGAGATGTACACATCACCACTGAGGGCCTAGACACATTTGATGAGAAATTTTGTGGGTTGGGTCAGGTGGACGTTGGCACTGATGTTGGATCATTTATGGATATGTTATTGCATCCTGACAGTTCAGGCTCTACATCACTCCCCTCCCAGCTAGTGTCACCCCTTTAATCCTCATTACTAGAGAGGTTTAGGACTGAAGGTGGTGTGGGTGATGTAGTTTTAGTTGATGATATAATGGTGCAATGCGCTGATGATCCTCCCGCTCCTGAGACCCAGGTATATAAAGTTTTCTTTTCTCTTTTCTTAGGAGTTTTAGTGAACAATTAATTATAGACGTGTGTATTGATATTTGTTCAATGTATAATATTTTGCAGACACAATTATCAAAGCACGCTACCTCTAGTGTGGGCTCAGAGCATCTTCATATGAGAGATCCATTTGATGTGACACCTACTAGTGGCCAGGTAAGTTTTAGATATATGTATGTTTAAGCATGCATGTGTACACATGTATTTATATATTTCAAGTACTTTACATAATATATATACTATGCACATGTATATAACCAATTGTTGTACTAAATTTGTAGTGGTCAGTTGCTGCTTCACAGCCAAAGGATGCTTTTCATAGGAGAGATTCAATAGATACCTAGTAGTGGTCAGGTAAGTTTTAAAAATATGTAAGTTTAAATATGCATTTATAATATTTTAATTATTTTCAATTATTATTATATATACATGCATTTATATTTGGAGGGATCAGTTGTTACCTCATAGCCAGAGGATGCTTGTAGAAGTCACTCAAAGGGTCTCTTTGTTCGCATGCACCTAGATGACTCCCTAGTTTAGGACATGTTGCACATATTTTTTATTTGAGACTCATTATATATGTCATTAATATATGTTTGATATTTCCAGTTTATGATTTGAGACATATATTTGATTAGAGACATATATTTGATTAGATACATATATTTGATTCGAGACATATATTTGATTAGAGACATATATGATTAGAGACATATATTTGATTAGAGACATATATTTCATTAGATGATATGATATGATTAGATGATAATATGATTTGATTAGATGGTTTTATTTGATTAGATGATATGATTTGATTTGATTTGATTAGATGATTTGATTTGATGATATATGATTTGATTAGATGGTTTTATTTGATTAGATGATATGATTAGATGATATGATTTGATTAGATGGTTTGATTTGATTAGATGACATGATATGATATGATTTGATGATATATGATTTGATTAGATGGTTTTATTTTATTAGATGATATGATTAGATGATATGATTTGATTAGATGGTTTGATTTGATTAGATGATATGATATGATTTGATTTGATTAGATGATATATGATTTGATTAGATTATTTGATTTGATAGTTTTATTGAATTAGATGATATCATTTGATTAGATTTTATTAGATGGATGTAGAATTAACACATGTCATAAGTAATCTAACTAATTTCATCATTTTTAAGTGTCTTAAGGGGAGGTCTTAAGGGGATCTAGAATTAATATCATAAAAAATAACAAGTTAATACATATAACTAATGGACAATAACTATTCAAAATCATTCTAGAACTAACATATGTCATAATTAATCTAACTAATTTCATCATTTTTAAGTGTCTTAAGGGGATCTTTAACTAATAAGCAGTCTTCAGGGGAGGTCTTAAGGGGATCTAGAAATCATAAGCATCATGAAAAGTATCATAAAAATCATTGAATAATCAAAGCATACATAAAATATTTAACTAATATGCAATCTATAAAAATAATTGAATAATCAAAGTATACCTATAAAATTCTATATATTAAAATCATTGAACCATCAAATAGGTCCATCATATATCAACAAATTATAGTCCATCATATCTTTAAATATATAAACAAAGTATAATGAAATTTAATCCAGAGATATCAAGTAGGTCCTAAGACATGAAATAGGTATACATATTATACTTTTTAGACCAACTCAATTGGTTCAGACCTTTCATGGAGAACATGTAATATTCTCTCATGATCCTCACTATCTAGTCTCTACTTACGACGTCCATGTTGAGATTTAACTGTATGGAGACAAATGGATGTGGAAACTACTTGGTGACTATATTGAAACACCTTATTGTTTGGTTGGTAATAAAAAAAGTGAATACCATGTTGAATTACTTTGATTTTCTTGAAATATGTTCCCTCTAAAATAACTGAACCTATAGGTCACAAATTTTAACAATATATAAATTTAAACAAACTAAATTTGAAATTTGTTAAAAGGTTGAAATTTAAAATTTACAAATTGAGTTCAATATATTGATGTACATCATGTACAAACCTATGGGGAACAACATTCCATCACTTTCTTCAGGTTCAAGTAGCTTCATCCTCTCTGCAGTACAACACAGTAAATAATAACCAACTCCTACATTTCCATGCTCAACAATCACTGCAAAGACATCTCCTGCACAGTAAATTTATATATACATGTGTGAGATCTTAAAATTTACTTAGTTCAATCTATAGATTTATCTATCTATCTATACATGCAGCTCAATGTACCATATAATGTGAAATATATATACTTACCAATTTTGACCAATCCTGAGATATGATCGTAATCAGTAGAAATCAAAGGGACACATCAAAGTTTTCATCTTCATCTCTATCAAATGTATCCGTAACAACTAGTGGCACTAGATTCCATGTGCCTACATATCCACAGTCTTGATTGATACATTCCTAATAATTGTCAGCAATGCAGTGACACCAAAAGCATGAGTAGTCCCTAGTGTTCAACATCCAATTGCGACAATTTGTACTCCTAACTGAATGCAAATATCATGTCTTTTCTATCCTATTGCAACCATGCATAATATTTCTATCCACACCTGAACAAATGCATATATAATACATTCTATAAATATAATTTGAATAAAGAATATCATAAAAAATTTAAACACTTTCAAATAATTTAAAAATGTGTGCATACCTTTTATCTCCCAAAATTTTCTATGTGGCACCACCTGAGTCAAATTTGATGACGTGTCATTCTCATTTGGTGTGAAATGTGTCTTGCACCAATCAACCACATCATGTGCATTTTTTATATGAACTCCCTTATAATTCATTTGATACTTTCATATAGCATGTTTGATGCAAGCTCCAACACCATCATGTTCACGTTTTCCATGTCCACTCTCAAAGAAACTCCATACATGTATGTTTTCATTACGATGATATCTACATAGTGCATAAAATGGTCTTGATGATTTGAATTGTATAGCACATCCATTTGAGAAAACATAATGTTTATCAATTTTTATACCTCTTTCTTTTAAATTTGCAAAAAACATCTTGAAGTAGTTTTCTACATAATGAATGTCATGCTCTCTATCATCACTTATATAAAAATGATTTTCCTTCTTGATGACCCGTGCTTCAAATGTGCTCTGAATACCATCCAAATCTAATTGTGCATGTCGATAACACACATGTACCATAATAATAATTTGCTCTAAAAAATAGTATTCTGATTGAATTGCCTTTTGATGAACAAATGAATAATTTTTTGCAAAATCAATAACTGATACAATAGTTTCAAGTGGGAAATTATCTCTCAGTTTTTGGAATTATTGTGCTTGCCACTTTTCAAAAAAATCATGATGAATGTAGGGTTGAATCAAATTTTTAATTTTTTCTATAAATACTCCAACATTTATCTCCTCTTCAACATATTCTAACCTTTTGGATTCTTTCCCAAATTTTATTTTATTCTTTACATATTTGTAACTCTTGCAATTTACCATCGTTGTTACATCAATATTTTCTTTTTTCAAAGGAAAAAGAGACAAATCAGCACATGTTTGACATATTCCTTTTATGAAATTTATTTGTCTAGCTGCATCATCTCTTTTGTCACATAAAATGGATGAGATGAACTCACTTCGTCTAGTAGGAGGAGCATTTTAAAAACCATAAGTGTCTTCTAAATTTTTTTGAAAAACCTGATAGTGGAGATCAAATTCAATATGATAATGATAGCAACAAGTTTCAAACAGCTTGTTTGTCCTGATATAATATGGCTTCAATCTTTCAAAAAATGTTTGCCCAATCTTTATATTAGGATTTGAACTACAAAATGACACATACATTTCATGTTGTGTTGTGTCCAACCAATATTTTGTATGATATTCATATTGATTAACTAAAATTCTATGTCTGATAACATCTCTACTGTTTGATGAAGGATGTGTATCATCATTTCAAAATAATGTGACCAAATTTTTTATTCCTTCATCAATCCTATTAGAACGAGGAGCTCTACACATGATTGCCCAATTCCCTTCCAAGGTGCTATCATCCAAAAGTATTCTCCTATTAACATATCATGATATTGTTTTCCTAGGGTAAACATTGGGAGTTGGGGGCCAATTCCGTGGAAGTCCGCAGGGTTGGAAAATCCTCAAATGAAACGGCACCCGATTTTTAAAAATCGGGCACCCATTTAGGTTCGGGTGCTCAACCATTTTTCAAAAATCGGGCGCCCGTTTAGGATCGGGCACCCAAAGCGAAATGGGCGCCCGATTTGTTCAAAATGGGTGCCCGTTTTGAAAATGTATATATTTTTCTTTTTAAACGAAAATCTTGTCATTTTCATCAGTGCGAAAATGGGTTCCTATTTTGGAGAGCTCGGGTGCCCGATTTAGTTGCCCTTTCTGACCGCATTTGCCATTTTTTTCATCTCTCAGGTATGTACTATTCTTTTTTATTTATTTTTTATGATTTTTGTCATTAAAAAATATAGTTTTAGTTGTTTTTAATTTAAAAATATATAGTTTAATATTATTTTCAGCGTTATTGCATTTAAATTTAATTATATTTTATCGTTCTTGCTTGTAATTTTTTTATTTCAATTTAATTTCTAAATTACCGTACTAGTGTAGAAAACTGATAAAATTTCTAGGTATATGTACATTTCATACATTAGAAAACCCTACATAGAAAAGCAAAACCCTAGGTAACAAAACAAAAATGTAAACCTACATACAAAACTAATTTACAAAACCCTAAACTTAGAAAATCAAAATATAAATTTAGAAAACGAAAACATAAATTTAGTTCTTGAACCACAACATAAACTTAAAAATGTGCACTCTCTCTCTCTCTCTCTCTCTTTTATATTTAGAAAACCAAAATATAAATTTAGTTCAAATCTTGAAACATATTAAAAGTTTAGATTGTTTTTTAAATTATTGTCTCTCTCTAGATCTCTCTTTATTATTTTAGAAAATAAAAATTTATAAGTTAAATTAGAAAACTAAAATATAAATGTAGTTCAAATTTCTTGAAACATAAATTTAGATTGTTTTTTAAATTATTCTCTCTCTCTCTCTCTCTCTCTCTTTTATTGTTAAAGTATGCTAATTGTAAATTATTCATGTTTTTATTTGTATGCAGATTTACTTGATATGGATGATTTTTAGATAGATGATCTTATAGGTCAGGATGCACCACCACCACCACCTCCTCCACCTCCCCCTCCCCCTCCCCCTCCACCTCCACCCAGAGAACTTAGAGATAATATCAGGCGCAATGTTGAGCAGATTGTGGCAGACATAAATATTATTAGGAATGATCCATATCTATCTGTGCACCTACTACACCTTGCAGATAGCATGCAAGGCATAGTAGATTCCATACATACATTAGACTATGAGATTGATAGTTTTGAGTTGTGGAGAGAGAATATGCATGCATATTATTCTGATGGCCTCTCTTATAAAGAGATTAATAAGTTAAAAATTACAAAACATGATATGGTACGCTATTTTGAGAACCCTAAAATAGGTGAGCAGATACTTGGTAGGAAGCCACGTATCTCGATTAGATGGTGTAGATACCCCGCCATAGTGGCACATTTTTGGGAGTGGTGGTGGATGGTTTTTGACACTCCACCACATGCTAATCATGAGGTCCCACTTTATTTTTTGAAGAAATTATGGGCTAAGTTTGAATTGGGTAAGAAACCCAATTATTTTGACATGAGAGCATTTCAAGGGGTTGGCCGGGGCATGCCACAGGATAGGCCAGGGGCCAAATTGAGTGACAGAACTAGAAACCATGTGCGCACTGAGCCCCTTGTTCCTCTCCCATCTCCTATACTTCCTCAACCCATCTATCATCAAGCAGTGCAGTCATCTCTTGGGTCTTTGAGTGCCCTTCTGGGTAATTTGTTACAGCACATGACCCAGGCGAGGACTGCCCCCAGCATGGCACATGTTTGCACTAGTTGTGGGGGTATATGTAGGGGTCCCCAACTTGATCCTGATGCTGCTGATGCTGCCCATGGTGCATATGCTGATGATGCTAGTGGCGTGCATGGTGGATACGCCGATGATGATGTTGATGGCGCACATGGTGGATACGCCGATGATGATGATGGTGCACATGGTGATGCCAGATATGATATCTCATCATATGTTGATTTTCTCAATGCAGATGATGAGCATCCCACACAGGTAAATTTAATTATAATTTAAATATATAGTGCAATAAATTAAATTTCTTATTTATATACAATTATGAGCCATAATACATGTGGATTTTTTGGTGAACAGAGGAGGGTTGACCCTCCAATATTCATTAGCCATCATCATATGACATTGACACCTCGACATCTCGGTGCTCCATTCACGGTATGCACTTTGATCTTGATACATTTAAACTTTAAACAAAATAAACTTTAATTGATAATGTGTTTGACGTATTTTTCTGATTTTGTAGGGTCTGTCATGTACCACTCAGTTTGACAATCCTTCATCCTCTACCCCACCAGTCACCGAGAGTCAGCCACATATACCTGACTCATCGGTGACATTAGCTACGTGTCACACAGAGGTAATGTGTACACATGTTTTTATTTCATATTTATATATAATCAAGTTATATATATACTTTATAATTTATGTATATATTTACTATAAGTTTATTTAATTCATGCTTTAAATATATATATTGTTCAGGTCGACACCACCATGACTCTTGGCATGGCTACAGGATTAAGCCAAATGCATCCATCGACACTATCCTTTGAGGTAATAATTAATTTATGTAAATTTTCAATGTCATGTGTGTATCTAGATATTTTTTAGTGTCCTATGTGTATCTAGATCTTAGATGATTAATTTAAGTAATTTTTAATTTGTACTTTAAATGTTTTTACAGGATTTGGCTTCATCCACTTTTCATGTAGTTGAGGATGAGGGTACTCGAGACCACACAGAGCAGGATGGAGGTACTCAGGACCAGACAGAGCAGGATGAGGGTAGTCAGGACCAGACAGAGCATGTTGATGCATCATAGTCCTCTCCACGTGGAGTGAAGAGGACTATAGATCAGCTAGATGAGTAGAGACTTTAGATTATGATGGTCCTATTTAGACATGACTTATTTTATGCTGACTATTTGGACTTGTTCATGTTATTTTTTCTGACTATTTGGACTTGTTTAGACTTGTTTAGACTTGTTCTGACTATTTGGGCTTGTTTAGACTTGTTCATATTATGTTTACTTGTTGTTAGATTAGGACTTGCATTATATACTAGTCTACTTGTTATCATATATTCTACTTGGACTTATTTTTAGAGTACGACTTTGTTTTGTGATATTTATGATGGACATTTCAGGCCTTGTTATGTTATTTATCTTAATCATGAGTTGTTATATAATTTATCAATTTATCTTAATCAAGACTTGTTAAGTAATTTATCAATTTAAATCCTTGAAAAAACTTCTATCTAACAATGAGTTGATATGATGGACATTATGATACATGTACATTATTTCAAGACAATGTTATGTTATTTATCTTAATCATGAGTTGTTATGTAATTTATCAATTTATCTTAATCAGGACTTGTTATGTTATTTATCTTAATCATGAGTTGTTATATAATTTATCAATTTATCTTAATCAAGACTTGTTAAGTAATTTATCAATTTAAATCCTTGAAAAAACATCTATCTAACAATGAGTTGATATGATGGACATTATGATACATGTAAATTATTTCAAGACAATGTTATGTTATTTATCTTAATCATGAGTTGTTATGTAATTTATCAATTTATCTTAATCAAGACTTGTTATGTAATTTATCAATTTATCCTTAAAAAAATAGCTAGATCTAACAATGAGTTGATATTCAATGGACATTATTCAATACATGTAAATTATTTCAGGACTTGTAATATGTTATTTATCTTAATCATGAGTTGTTATATGTAATTGATCTAAGTACAATATCTAGATACATGTTACAAGTAATATGAACACTTTGATTAACTATAAAAAAAATCATCTAGATCTAACAATGACATCTATTAATACATGTAATTGACAATAACAATATGGATGTTACAAACTTAATAACTAAATTAAGTAATGAGATCAATTAAGTGAACATAATCTAGAACCAATGTGCATAGTTTAATATCTACAACAAAATTAGGTGAATACAAAGTTATGAATTTACAACAAGAGTGCATTGTACTACATAAATAGTTCATGTAGATATGTTCTTCTAGGTCCATCCTGCATCACAAAAATAAACATGTTGAAATTATGTTAGAATTTATAAAAATTCATTTAAAGTTAAATTTAATTTTAATTTCAAATCTATATCTCTAAATTATAAATTATGTCACTTGAAAGAAGACATATAGAAAACATATATATACAAATATGACAATTGAACAAAAACTTACATCACATAAAATTGATTCAACCTAATGTACCATCAACATCCTCTATTTTCTGCAATGCAGATCTATGTTCTTCCTGACAATCTGCATCATAAAAATAAACAAGTTAAAATGTTAGAATTTTTGTACTCAAGTTCATTTATTAAAGTTAATTTTAATTTGAAAGTTAATAAGACAATTGAATAAAAAATTACATGTATAAATTTCATTCAACCTAATGTACCATCAACATCCTCTCTTTTCTGCAATGCGTCTATGATTGCCTCATGCTCTTCCATTGAAAGTATCCATAAAATCTTATTAGCAGGTCTCCCTTTGTATCTTTCCAATTTGATATTTGTTTCCACTACCAAATGGGAATAGTGTATAATCTTCTTTTCTGATTGGTAGTCTTCAAAAGCTGGTTAACCATTCCTTCTTGTTAGGTATTTGTGTAGCCATGTACCAACTACCATAGTAGACCCAATTGGATACTGAAAATTATCATCATCTACTTGATGACATATCAAATTTTTCTTGGGTTCTACACATCGAGCTAACCAATACTTTGTCTGCTCTTCATTATCCTCAGGTGCAACAACAACATACACATGTCCTGCAAAACAAAATTTTAAGTACATGTGCACTGTAAATAAAACTTGTTTAAAAGTTTATAATTCAAATATATATAATCATAAATTCCTCTACATACAAATCTAACTAATGTATAATTTAAATTTTTACATTAAATTGTATTAAATTACCAGGTTGTATGAGATCTGAAACACGATCATAATCTTCTAATGCAAAGGCATGATCCAGGTCTTCATTTATTATAACATCTTCATCTTGTCTCTCACTAGGTGTTAAGGATTTTTGTTGCCATTCTTCAACCCATTCTGTATTCTCGCATTCTTCCCATTCACTTGCAACACAAAATTGACAAAAACATGCAAGCTCCCTAGTCCATATAGTCCAAGTGTTAGAATTAGAACTCCTAAATGAATGCCATTTAGCCGATCCACTGATTGTATTACAATCATATCTTGAAAGGATATCCTTCTCTTCAACTAGCCAAAAAAAATGTCTAATTGTAGAGTTCTGACTTGATCCTGTAGACAAACTTGTTTTACACCATTCAACAATTGCACATGCATCTTTAAATTTTGATTTTTCCTCAAATTTGAGTTGCTCTCTACAAAGGGCTCTCTTAACACATGCATTGGCACCATCATGCTCTCCCTTCCCATGTCCAGCCTCAAAAAAACTCCAGATATGTTGGATATTTGTTTTCTTGTGCATCCTACTCAACCAATAAAACATTCTAGCATTCTTGAATTGTCCTGTGCAATTATCTGACCATATTAGATGTTGTGTTATATGAATTTCTCTCTCCATTAAATTTTCATAAAAGGTATTAAAGAAATATTGGACAAACTCCGATGAGTGTAACTTATTATCACTCATATAGAAATGATACTCTCAATATTTTCTGATCCTCTTCTGTACTATCGGGTGCATGTCTATAGACAATATGAACAAAAATTGTTGCTTGCACTGAATTATAATATCGTGGTTGGATCTCATCTTGTGGTGCAAGCGTGTAGTTTTCTACAAAGTCAACAACTGACAGTATACTACCAATTGGAAATGTATTCTTGCATATCCGAAATTGTCCATCAAGCCATCTAGAATTGTGAGAGTGTTTCACATATTTAGGTATGACCTTACTCTTGAATTCATTCATAAAAGCATTAACACTAAATTTTTCAGTTATTAGGTCACACCGTTTTTCAACTTTTCCATCCTTCAATGGATACTCAATAGTTTTAAATCTTTGTACATCAACTAATTGTTGTCCAAAATCAAATGAAATATTCTCATGCAAACATTCATCTAATAATGTAAGATTGCCACATAAATCACATACACTAGAAACACATGCATTCAAAAGATAAAATTGCTCATTAGGTGGGTTACAAAATAAATTTGATATAAACTCTTTTACAGTTTTAGGTGGTATATTTATACCACATTCCTGCAACATTTCATTAGTATGCATAGTAGAATGTATAGATCGAAAAACATCATAATGATAATGAAATTGAACATGAGTTTTACAACAACAGGTGATTCTTTCTTTGTTAATCCTTACATACCATGGTTTACATTTTTCAAAAGATCTTTGACTAATACTAATAGTTAACACCTTATCATCCAAATTTTTTTTATACAATTCTGTTTGAGTCATATCTAAAAGGTGTTTTGGATGTGGATCATGAACTTTTGAACTGACTCTTAATTTAAGAACATCTCTTGCATTAGGGGATACTCTTGTATTATCGTGCCAAAATTTTTCAATCAAAGTTTTGACTTCACCAGTAAGTTTCATGTCAAACCTTCAGAGTCTACCACTGAAGGTCCATAAATGGTTTGCTGGATCACTCTCAAAGTTAACTCTTCTCTTTACATCTCTTGCTAAAGTTTTACGATTAATATTAAGATATCCGCTTATGTTTGAAATCATTCTTTTATTAGTAGTAGTTTTGTTTACTAAAGCTGTTGTTATTGCTCGTCGTGCTGCATTACTATCTTTAGAATGATTTTTCTTTCCAATTGTGTCAAAGGCACTAGCAACAGTTGATACAACTTGTTTTAGAGACTCATCCTTCTTCTTAGTTTTCACATAAATGCCTAACCTCTTCATTAATTTTCGCATTTTAGACATTTTAATTAATTGTAACATTAATTGACATTGAAACCCAAATTTCTTATTATAAAAAAATTGTCTAAACAATCTACTCGCGTGTGTCCTAATCTGTCTCGATGAAACCAAACCACGCAGATTGTCTAACACATCAGTTTTTAATTGAAATTGTTCATTTATTTCATTATCATTTAAATGAGTTTCTTTTTCAATCAGTGTTTCTATGTCTACATTTTCATTGTTGATTTCAATCTGAATTGGTGTTTCATTTTCAGTTTCAATTGGGGTTTGACTTTTAGTTCCTTTATCATTATGATAAACATTACTAATTTTTGAAATTAAACGTGTTAATCTATTTTCAGGAATAAAATTTAAATCATTTCTATTGTAACCCACTTCTAGCAAAGCATGAATATCTTTATCATAATAAGTTGTAACAGTTTGATCTGAAGACATACCCGTATCCAATACTGGATTCGAAGATGCACCTGATTTTGCTTCTTCAACCTCTACATCCATTATGATGTCTTCATTATCCTCCTTTTTTGAAACAATTGTTGAACTCGATGCTCAACCATTATTTGCATTTTTGAAGTCTCTCTCTTCTTTCTCGTTGTTGTTTTGCCTCCTTCTCTCTATTTTGTGCAATCTCCTCGGGTGTTAGAACCTTCATTGACCTCTTTCTACGTCAGTTTGATCCCATTTTTGCACCAAAATTTGAATTCAAACAATCTTTTCTGAATGTGAGATCTAATGTAAGACAAAAAAAAGGAATGATGGCAGAAATATTCTGTTTGTCTACTGCAAATCGATAGAATACAACATCAAAAGTCGCCAATGATTAGATCAGGCCCACAGTATGGGTTTTTTTTGCTGCAACAGTTATTTAAGAAATGGACGCCTGTTCTTAATTTACAAAACAGGTGCCCATTTTTTGAATCTAATAATGGGCACCCGATTTGTAAATCTATGGGACCGTTCTTAGATTTACAAAACGGGCAGCCATTTTTTGAATTTAAATAACAGGCACTTGATTTGTAAATCTATAGGTGGGAACCTTACCTCCTGCCTTGGGTTTTGGTTTGGGACAGGCTTGGTGGGACCAAGCCTGTGCTTCAACCTGCAAAAAAATGGCTAAGGCATTACATAGAAAAATTTCCGCCTTGCCATAATTTTTAGAACAACTTCCCAGATGATTTTTTTTATAAAATGAAAACCCATTTTAGCTCTTATTGTGCAGATTATAAAAATATAAATATTATAGTGCTATGATAAAATTTAATATTTATACAATATTTATTAAGCCAAAGTGGTACCTAAGCTTGAAATACCAAGGTTAACTAAAACTTTAATAACTTTTTTAATTTTTGGTTTTTTGAAAAATGAGTTATATGTGACCAAACTAGATAGAATTCTTTTCAATTTAAAAAAAAAAAATTTGAAAAAAGGTGAAGTTATCATCAAATTATGGTGTCCGTACACCAGAGGTTTAAAAAATGTACTTTATAGTCAATTAAAAATTAATAATAAAAAAAAAAATTCAATTAAAAAAAAGAAAAAATATCCTGACCAATCTTCAGTGTTTTAGGTACCTTTTCCCAAAAGGATTCCCCAAAATACATTCATTTACTTCAAAAAAGGGTGTCTGTACACGCATAAGGTGTGGTCCTGAAACAAGCATTTTGAAAAAGTGGTTTTTAGACATGCATACTAAAATTCAATTTATACCATGTGGGTATTAAAAAAAATTACATATTTGAAAACTAGATTCCGAGCACTAAATTTGATATTACTGAAGTTTTTCAAGATTTAATCTTTAAGTGCTTCAAATTTGGACATCAATTGATAGAAATTTTGAAAAATAGGAAAAACACTTCCACTTCTTGGCCAAAAGTGGGACTCAACTTCTTGCAGCCACCCCCTATTAAAACCAAACTGAGATGAAACTATAGACATCTGTATTTTTCATCCCATAGTGTTACTTACAATGGATGTCAACATAAATTTTCTTGTAATGGTCTTATCTTTAGTTTAAGATCACTTCCCTAGCTGGTTCAAACCTTTCCTAAGATTTTCAATCATATCGGTTTTCATGTTAACAACTTTTCTCTTCTTTAATGTTGTGTCTATACCCAATAATTTTAATGCCCCTTCCAACTTTTTGTTTATAAGTACAAATAAAAGCAATTGAGCTTGTTCAAGTGTTTCAAAATTATCAAATTTAACCAATATTTCTCTTGCTATCATATTCATTGATATCTTCTTAGCAAGACTTAAGGGTTGAATATTAGTAAGTGATCTCAAATTCTCCACATCCATTGTAAGTAACTGATCTAAGTTTCTATAATTAATATTTCTCTTTACAGTTTGAGCTAAATTTAAAATTTCATCCATACCAGTAGGAGCACGTGATCTTGACCCTTCTCCAACATCAATTATTTGAGCTTCCGTAGGGAGTGATCCTGACCCTTCTTCAATGTACAATTCTTCAACTTGACTTGACCCTCCTACTTCAGCTTGTCTTTCAACTTCTTTAGTTTTATGATATTATGTCAATGCAGCTTCACAATTTCTTTATTTAGTACTGGGTGACCTTTTTCTAGATCATTTACTTTGTCTTCCCTTCTTATTCCCCATTTTTTCTCTCCAAAAAATGTCTTCCACAAGATCACCAATAAAAATTCTCTTCTTCAAAAAATACTTTAATCTAATATTTCTCCTCTCCAAAATTATGCCTTTGAAAAAATAGAAATAGCAATCCTCCTCCAAAAAATGCCTTCAATAATAGAAAAAGAGAATTCATTAATTGCAATTCGGTATACAATAGAAATAAAATGTTTTAGTTTTATACCATTCTAAATTTTTTTTACAAAATAAATTCACTAGCCGACTTTGCTCGAAGTACAGACTTCGCACGAAGTACCCAAGGAAAAAATTTGGCAAGGTATTTCTTCACCAAAATTTTCACTTCGAGGTCTTCGTGCAAAGACCCTTCGCACGAAGACCCCCAGGTGTCTTCGTGCGAAGGGGGTATTCGCACGAAGACCCCAAAAATGAAATTTTGCCCTCAGAAAATAAGTGAACTTCAAAAAAATGGTCTTTCGAGGCCTGGAATAAGAACCAAACAAGATGCTTTTTTTTAAACATACGATGTCAAACGATGCTATTTGGAACAAGCTTTCTAATGAATATAATTTTAATACACATTGAGTTCATTATCACTTTTAAATATTACTTTAACTAAACATAGGTTGTTTGGTCATTCAACAACCCGTCTCTTCAAGACTTCGGGAAAAATAGTAAATTATAAATTTTTTTATAAAAAATATGTAGGAAAAGCGTATTTGTGTTACCTTTCTATGAAAAAATAAAAAATGAATTCAATATACACAGATCAAGTTAGAGCGATCCAAGTGACCTTATGTCTAAATTACAGTTACTGTCACTTTAGAACTTAATAAACTATGAAATATTGACCCAAAATGAATAAAACCAATTGCATCCTTTAGATATTGAAGTTACAAATATAATATTGAAAGAATTACATTGTTATCATATTTTTAAAAAAAGTTATGCTGATCCAAGTGATAGTAACTCCTTAAAAACATAGTTTTTTCACGCAAACCACTTTTCATAGGAGAAGGAAAAATGAATTTAAATGAATTTTAATTTTTTTAAAAAATATGTTTAGAAACTAGAAATAAAATTCTAAAAGACTCTAGTTTACATCATCTTCAAATTTCTAATAGTTTTGCGGCAACATGTGTTTGAAAGTGAAGTTTTTTCTCAGAATGTTGATCTCCGTGTCAAAGTTGGCCAAAAAGTGGGACTCACTATTGTGGGACCACCCATTATATATATATAATATAAAATATAAAATATAAAATATAAAATATAGATAAAATATTAAATATATATAGGAGATTTTATTCTAGATTATGTGCTCGTGGTTATCCAAATAAGTTCCTTCTTGCCTATTTCAGTAAAGTTTCTCGGATGGATAAGTCAATGCTTCTCTCATCTACGTGATGGTCCTTCATAGAGAAAAGGGTCCCCCTTTTTATAAAGCACTGCATCATATACTGTTTCTGAGAGTTTTTTTGGTGTAAACCCAGGAAGTTGGGTTCTTTCATCCTGTGTAGAAGGTTCAAATCACAACATCTCTCTACTCCTTAAGGATTTTTCTTTCCCCTACCAGTTTTATAATATTTAATATTTAATATATTTATGGCGGGGGCCCCTTTTTTGTTAAAGGAGTAACCCTTTAGGTGGTGGCCCTACTTAGGATAAACCGCCACCTTTATGGTGGTGACCCCTTGGGGTATATCACCACATTTATGGTGTGCGGCTCCCACATGGGGTAAACCACTCATGGGTGAGTGCACCCCTTTATGGGGTTGCGTTCCATCATGGGTGAGTGCACCCCTTTATGGGGTTGTGTTCCATCCCATGGTCAGCCCCCCTCCCTTGGTCACACCACTTGGAGTTAGGGGTGGGTTGGGGTATTAATATCCACCCACCCTCCTCTTTTTTTCACAACTCATTTTATCTCTCTCAAGGCCTCTTCGTCCTTTGAGAGTTTTTTTTTGGATGTTTCTGTATTTCAATTGATGAGGGCTTTTTTCCCAAAACTAGTTTTGGAAATACATCCTATGTATTGAAAATATTATTTTGTTGTGAAATAAAATTACTAGTTTCTAGAATTTGTGAGATTTTCTACTTTTTGTCTACATACTTTTTCTTCTAGAGCTATGAGTGGTACTATAAAAAAATTTAACTCCAATTTTTTTTAAAATCAATTTGACTTAAGACAAACCAATTGATTATAATATACACACCTATACGATCATGCATATAAACATACATATATAATTAAATTTCTTAATTACAATCATCTATGCAAATGTAATTTCATAAATATCCATATATAAATTTTTAAAAACCAATTAGGATTAGGTAATTAACAAACACTATTATTAATTAATAATATTTAATATTAACAACATTAATTATTTAACATTAATATTTGTTATTAATAAATATGAATTAACACTTAAATTTAATTAAATTTAATATTCAAAATTTTAAATAAAATAATTTATTATATATATATATATATAAAGTAAAATGATGTGGGGGGACGCTAGCTCGTGGGCCATGTGGCTTACACAAGTCTGTGGGCTCTGCATGACCATGGACCCACCAGCCAGCGGAGCTGCTGCTGGGCCTAGCTTGTGGTAGCCCGCTATTATGGAAGTGGCAAGGATAGGGGTAGGGGTAAACCCCCCTCCCTTTCAATTTATATATATATATATATATATATATATATATATATATATATATATATATATATATATATATATATATATATATTTATTTATTATACATATATTTATAATTAAATTTTTTTTATAAAAAAATAAAAATAAAATATGAAATTCTTTAAATTTCTCCTCAATAAGGTGTTTAATTTGAACCATAATTTAATAAAAATATATTGTGCTTAAATATACATAAATTTCACATTGAATTTTCCTATTAGGTTTTATTTAAAATGGAAGACATTCAAATACCATTCTTGCAAATATAGTCTTATAGGTTTTGACACTGAACTGTCTTTACAATTTGAGAGATTTTCTACTAGGTTTCCAACCAAACCCTAATCATCCATATCAAAAATTTACCTAATGATCTCATGAAAACCCAAGGTTATCAAATTTAATTCTGACATGATTTTTTCACACAGAGCCAAACCAAACAACCTTTCTCTTTCCAATTCCACAAATAAGAAAATATCATAAAACACCCAATTCAAAAATTATCAACAATTTGACAAAACAACAATCTAGCAAACATGATGTAGACAATCATTTCAAAAGGAAAGATTTGCAAAGGTATCCAAACCCTACCTCAATCCACCAATTGAATCTATAACAACAAAGACCAAAACACAAATTCCAAAATACTCCTTAACTTTCTATAAAATTATTCAACTTCAAAATCTGGACCCAAAACCTGTAATCTCCAAAAACTTATGTCTCCTCCAAATCTATGTGTCAAATAATGACCAAATAAAATTCTAATAAAGGAAAAACCTAGAAATCCAACAATCAAAACTCCACCATGCGACTCCCAATCAAGAATTAGAACTCAACTCCTTAACTTTGTTTTTATCAATTCTCTTTTTGCATAATTAATTAATTATAATAATGATTACATGCACCTTTTCCAATTAACAAATTTTAACTCAACTTAATATGAAATCCCTAATTTATTTAATTAAATGCACAAGTGAATCACTTCATAATATTTTAATTAATATTCACTGGGTAGCCTATGTTATTTCTTTTTCATGTCCTTATTCTATAAATAAGCTTGCATGCTCCTATTCTATAAAATGAGATTGCATGATCCTTTGTTGATCTCATTTTGTAACTAGCTTCGAGTAGAGGATTGTTCACTACTTCTCTTCTATTGTCATTTTGATGAGCAATGATCAGAGTTTGAACCACTTTTAAAAATATTGTAAAAAAATATATTATGAATAAAATATATCAAGTGGCATTGCAACCTTGCCAAAAAAAACTAAAAATATTTTAATTAATAATTATTATTTTTAGTATATAATAAATATGCAACTCAACATTGTAAATATCAATTACATTAGTTTGCATTTAATTCTCAAATCAAATTTAATATTTAATTAAATCTTAATTTTCCATAATTAGGCTTTTAATTAATTCTTTTTAATAACTATATGTATATAATTAATTATCATTAATTAAATACCCTTATATTTAATAATTCAATATTTAATAAGATTTAATTATTTAATTACATAATTAATCTTATAAATCACTTAGCTAAATTTACACAAAATCACCTCAAACCACATGATGTGTTAACATGAGAAAGAACTAACTAAACCCAAAAATACAATAATCATACTCAAGGGAAGGGTTCACGAATTCACATCACCTTGACAAATTCAAACATGAAACTCAATTTGATACTTTTCCACTATTTCAGGACAATAAATGGCTTAGGTTGGGATTGGACCTGAATGTTATATCCCCTCTCTTACCATTGAGACATTATGATAGGACACACTCATCCTGACAATTCAAGGAAGTTGATGTTAGGTACCTAAAATCCTACATAAAAGATGAGAATATATATATATATATATATATATATATAAACAATGGTGGGGATCTGTCGATCATGTAGATCTCGCAAGCAAGTAACTATGACTCCATCCCTCAACCACATCAGACACATCATACAAAAAGGTAAAACATACATGCTAACCACACACATGCAAGTATGGGGTCAGTAAAACCATTGCATCATAACATATAGAAAATCAAACTATGGGAGGGGTATTACATAACCTATAATATGTTAAATTGTGTTTGTGAAGAATTAAAATGTGAATCGTGTAAAAAAATAACAATACAATGTAAGTACCAAATTCACATCCACATTCACTCAATAAAGCCGAATATTTATGCATAAAAAAAGCTAATAAATGAACAAGTTTACAATAGCAAAGACCTTAGATTATTCTATTGTTTCTGTATATTTTCGTGAATGCTTGGATATGTGGATTGCTCTTCAAAATAGCATGAGTATGATAGCACAATGATAGGATGACAATAATACATGCTCAAAGATAGTGGTTACATAGGGTTTTTTTCCCTTTTTGTATTGTTAATGATTTGAACTCAACACTATTTAGGTGCCTACATCAGGGACTTTGCAATTAAACCAAGTGCCTTTTGGAAAAACTTTCTTACTTGTGTAGATAGATGACTTAATAATGAAATATTTGCCTGTAGATAATGTTTGATAATGATGGTAGTGAAGGGAATGATTTGATAAAGGATTTTATTTATATGCTTTACTTGACATTTGATTATTGGTGGAGATAAATTAGATAGATCAATAATTTTTTTTTTTGTTTTAATCTTCCTCTCTATTCCATTTCCCTCTCTCTTCTCTCTTTCTTTCTCCATCTCTCTATATGCTACAATCAATACTAACATTAATTGAAAGATAAAATTGATATCGCATTTGAAAAATTATTATAAAATATTAAATATAAACTATATTGAATTTTTTAAGTTTAAAATTTTAACCTCTATATTAAAAGTCATAAGTAAAACCAAATTAAAAAGGTTAAAAAGAAAATGAAACCTTTGAAAAAAATAAATATATTTTTTATTTTGATTATGTATTTTTTATCATCTCCTAATATCATAAATTCTAAAGTTTAATGTTCTCATCCTTTCCTCCATAAAATTCATCTCAGAATCTTTAGCATACTCTTAGGGCTATTACCCCACTCCCTAATAATCCAATCATCCAACTCATAAGAAGCCCACTTAGCTAAAAAATGAGCTACCATATTCCACTCTTGAGGAACATGGAAAAAGGAAACTAAATCCAAGGATTCTCTTAAACTAATAATTTTTCTACCCACCAAATGTAGATGCCACTCAACATCATTCATCCTCTTTTTATTTTGAATATCCACAAAAACTTGGGAATTAGATTCAAAATAATTCTTGCTCCATCTAAGAGAAAATTCTCTTTCCAAAGACACAAAGATAGCAAGGGTCTCTATATAATTATTGGTCTACTACCCCTTGTACTTAGAAAAGAAGAAAACCACATTTCCTAAACTATCCTTGCTAACTCCTCCAATCCCCACAAGCCTAGGATTTACTCTAGATGAACCATCAGTGTTGATCTTCAAGACCTCCTGAGGTAAAGGAAATCACTTACCATCGTATTGATCCTTCTTAGCACATTGGCACTTAACATGTTTCCTCCTAAAAAAAGAGACACTAGAGCTTTCAACAAAGACATTCAAGCTCTAAATAGTATGCAAGTCACTAGGATTCACATCCTTAGAGAGATCACACTTATCCATTAGGGTTTCCTAAATCATGTGAATATTTTATAGCCACAATTGCTACACCAACTTCTTATCTGGGAAAATCTTGTGGTTTCATTATAACCATACTTTTTGAATAATAAAACAAGGTCCAATATCTTGTGTAGCCTAGAGGAAGTCTTAGTCAGTTGTCTACCAAGACTATTCGAGAATTCAACTAAGGAATTAGCATGGATGCAAGCATGTCTCCAAATTCCCCATGATAAATGCCAAATTTCCCCAGTAAAACATTAATAGAAGTAAAGATGATGAGTGTTCTCCTCATTATTATTACACATGGCATACATAGAAGGCCCCTGAAACCCTCTCTTCCATAGATTCTCCCAAGTGAGGCACCTATTCTACACAAATAACCATACTTGAAAAATTACACTTCTAGGCCAAGCCAATTTCTTCCAAACCTGCTTTCACCAAGGAACATTCATCAACCCGAAAGTCAACCTAACCAGCTCGTGAAAGCTCTAGGCCACCAAGAATTCCCCCTTCAAGTTAGGGCCCCATGAAAGAACAACAACTCCTTGCAATAAATTACACATTACTCCCAAAAATATATTAGCAAGATCCTGCCTATCATCTAGAAATCCTCAAGGAGGCCACTGATGTGGCTCTTTCTATCTAGCCCCTTCACCTAACCTCAATTTCAAAGTGTCTTTAAAATCATCAACTACATATCAGCCAACTTCAAAACTCTATTGCAAATGAGGGAATTGAGAGAGAATAGGAGGGAATCCATCCCAAGAGTCTTTCCAAAAGAGGGATTCAATGCCCTTATTACGAATCCAAAAGAGACCTTTCTTTACTAACTGTGATCCCCTCTTAAGAGTATTCCAGATTATGGAGTCATTATGTGGCAGATTATACTAGGGAACACCATTTCCTTTCATTCATGCTAAATAATTTGTATTAAGAATTTTAGCCAACCCTTGATCTTGATTGATGGACTATCTCCAAAAAGTCTTGGTAGCTAGAACTTGACCATTCATACCTTCTTGACTCAAACCAAGACCACCATCTTGCATTGGCCTATAAAATAATCCTTTTAAACTAAATTCCACTTTGAAGAGAGTAAATTACCTTTCTATAAAAATTACTTGGGGAGAGTATAAAATTCATTAATAAATATTTTAGGAGATGTCTACATAGAAAATATATAGACATGAATATCCTGAATCATAGACTTCAAGAGTGTCACTCTACCAATAGTTGAGAGTTATCTATTAGTCCAATGACTAACCTTCTAAAATTTTTTATCTAAGATTTCCCACCAAATATCCCAGGGTAAACAATGTGCCAAAAGAGGAAACCTAAGGTAGAAAAAAGTAAGGGTTCTAATTTGAAACCTCAAAATCCTGGCAATCCCAGCTTGAATGAGAACAAAGTATTAAAAAAGTAGATAAAATAGTCTTATTCATTAATCTTATTTCTTATGGCTTTCAAATAAATATCTAGAGCTTTCCTGTAGTTATAAATATCATTGATTTTGGAAACACCCATCAAAGAATTTTTATCTTCAAATTGAAGATGAGAATAAGAAGGAAGGACACAACTTCAATTCTAGCCCTAGACCAATCCTTTCCTATCTCTAGCATCGATAAATCTTCCTAATCCTTCAACCATTAGATTGAAAAAATACAAGAAGAGGGGATCATCTTTACGAAAGCCTCTAGAAGAACCAAATAAATCTAAAGGGTCATGGGTGGCTACAAGAAGTTGAGTCTCATGTTTGGGCAAAAAGTGGAAGTGTTTTCCCCATTTTTCAAAATTTTTGTCAATTGATGTCAAAATTTGAGGCACTTAAATATTGAATCTCAAAAAACTTGAGTAATATAAAATGTAGTGCTCAGAGTCTACTTTTCAAATATGTAATTTATTTCAATATCCACATGGTATAAATTTCATTTTAGTAGGCATGTTTAAAAACCACTTTTTCAAAATGCATGTTTTAGGACCATACCACACACATGTACGACCACCCTTTTTTGAAGTAAATAAATGAATTTTCGTGAATCCTTCTAGGGAAAGGTACCTAAAACAATGAAGATTAACAAGAATATTTTTTATTTTTTAATTAATTTTTAATTGATTATAAAGTACATTTTCAAAACCTCTGGTGTACAACCACCATAATTTGATGATATCTTTATTTTTTAAATTTTTTTTATCTTGAAGGAAATTATATGTAGATTGATGTCATATAATTCATTTTTTAAAAAACATAAAATAAAAAAAGTTATTAAAATTTTAGTTAACCTTAGTATTTCAAGTTTAGGTACCACATTGGCTTAATAAATATTGTAAAAATACTAAAATTTCTCATATCACTATGAAATTTATATTTTTAGAATCTGTACAATAAGAACTAAAATGGGTTTTCATTTTGTCAAAAAAATTCATTCGGGAAGGCCTCCAAAAAATTATGACAAGGCAAAAATTTTATATTCTAATGCCTTAGCCATATTTTTGTAGGGCCAAGCATAGGCTTGGTCCCACCAAGCCTGTCTTGAACCAAAAACCAAGGCGGTAGTATGATTCTTGCTCATAGTTTTAAGAAATGGGCACCCATTTCTATTTGGACTGTTCAAACTGAAAAATGCACGTGATTTAAAAATAGGCACCCGTTTCATTTAAATAACAGGTGCCCATTTCTTCAAGAGCTGTTGCAGACAAAAAAAAGGATTGTGGGCCTGATCTCAATGATTGATGAGTATTCAATCATTTTTTTGACTAGTTTGTATTGCAGAAAGAATAATTTTAATCAACATTCTCTTTTTTTGTCTTGTTTTGGATTTGATGTGAAGAGAATCCTTTGAATTCAAATTTTGGTGCAAACGTGGGATCAAAGAAATGCAGAAAGAGGCAAACGAAGGTTCTAAAAACTGAGGAGGTTGCAACAAATAGAGAGAAGGAAGCAAAATGACAACGAAAAAGAAGAGAAAGAGTTCAAAAACTGAATAATGTTGGAGCATTGAGCTCAAGAATTATTTCATAAGATGAGAACAATGAAGACACCATGATGGATGTAGAGGTTGAAGATGAAAATACAATAGAAGAAAATTCAGGTGCATCTTCTAATCCAGTATTGGATACAAGTATGTCTTCACAGCCAAATGTAACTTATTCTAATAAAGAAATTGATCATTTGGTAGAAGCATGTTACAATATAAATGATTTAGATTTTATTCCTGAAAATAGAGTAATAGATTTTATTGCACATCACACTACACAAATTAGAAATATTAATCATAATGATAAAGGAAATGAAAGTCAAACCACAATTGAAAATGAAATTCAAACCCCAATTCAAATTGAAATCAACAATGTGGATGAAGACATAGAAACACCAATTGAGAAAGAAACCCCTTTGAATGATAATGAAATTAATGAACAATTTAAAATTAAAAATGATGTGCTAGACAATCAGTATGGTTTGGTTTCATGGAGATAGGTTAAGACACACACAACTAGATTGTAATTTAGACATTTTTTTTAATAATAAGAAATTTATATTTCAATGTCAACTAATGTTACAATTAATTAAAATGAAAAATGCAAAGTGATGAAGAGGTTAGGCATTTATGTGAAAATCAAGAAGAAGGATGAGTCTCTAAAATAAATTGTATCAATTTTTGCTAGTGCCTTTGACACAATCAGAGTCGTTCTAAAGATATTAATGCGATACGACAAGCAATAACAACAACTTTAGTAAACAAAACTACTACTAATAAAATAATGATTACAAACATAAGTGGATATCTTAATATTCATTGTAAAAATTTAGCAAGAGTTTTAAAGAGAAGAGTTAACTTTGAAAGTGATCCGATAAACCATTTATGGACCTTTAGTGGTAGACTCTTGAGGTATGACTTGAAACTTATTGGTGAAGTCAAAAATTTAATTGAAATTTTTTGGTGTGAGAATACAAGAGTATCAACTAATGCCAGAGATGTTCTTAAATTAAGAGTCGGTTCAAAAATTTGTGACCCACATCCAAAACACCTTTTCGATATGAATCAAACTAAATTGTATAAAAAATGTGGATGATAAGGTGTTAACTATTAGTATTAGTCAAAGATCTTTTGAAAAATATAAACTATGGTATGTAAGGATTAACAAGGAAAGAGTCATCTATTGTTGCAAAACTCATGTTCAATTTCATTATCATTATGATATTTTTCAATCTATACATTCTACCATGCATACTAATGAAATTTTGCATGAATGTGGTATAAATATACCACCTCAAACTGTAAAGGAGTTTATATCAAGTTCGTTTTGTAACCCACCTAATGAGAATTTTATTTTTTGAACGCACATGTTTTTGGTGTATGCGATGTATGTGGAAATATTACATTATTAGATGAATGTTTGCATGAAAATATTTCAATTGATTTTGGAAAGCAATTAGTTTATGTACAAAGATTTAAACTATTGAGTATCCATTGAAGGATTGAAAGGTTGGAAAACAGTGCGATCTAATTACTGAAAAAAGTTAGTGTTCATGCATGTATGAATGAATTTAAGAGTAAGGTTGTACCTAAATACATGAAACACTCTCAAAATTCTAGATGGATTGATGGACAATTTCACATATGCAAGAATAAATTTTCAATTGGTAGTATACTTTCAGTCATTGACTTTGCTGAGAACTACATGCTTGCACCACAAGATGAGATCCATCGGCAATATTATAATTTAGTGCAAGTAACAATTTTTGTTCATATTGTCTATAGGCATAAACTTGATAGTACAGAAGAGGATCAATTTTTTTTGAGAGACTATCATTTCTATATGAGTGATAATAAATTACACTCATTAGAGTTTGTCCAGTATTTCTTTAAGACCTTTTATGAGAATTTAAGGGAGAGAGAAATTCATATAACACAACATCTAATATGGTCAGATAATTGCACAGGGAAATTCAAGAATGTTAGAATGTTTTATTGGTTGAGTAGGACACGTAAGAAAATAAATATCCAACATATCTAGAGTTTTTTTGAGGTTGGACACGAGAAGGGAGAACATGATGGTGCTGGTGCATCTATTAAGAGAGTCCTTTGCAGATAGAAACTCAAATTTAAGGAAAAATCAAAATTTAAAGATGCGCGTGCAATTGTTGAATGGTGCAAAACAAGTTTGTCTACAAGATAAAGCTAGTAATCTATAATTAGACGTTTCTTCTGGTAAGTTGAAGAGAAGAATATCCTTTCAAGATATGATTGTGATACAATCAATAGATCAACTAAATGACATTCATTTAGGAGTTCTAATTCTAACACTTGGACTATATGGACTACGGAGCTTGCATGTTTTTGCCAATTTTGTGTTGCAGGTGAATGTGAAGAATGCAAGAATATGTAATGGGTTGAAGAATGGAAACAAAAATCCTTAACACCTAGTGAGACACAAGATCAAGATGATATAAGAAATAAATACCTAGATCATGCATTTGCATCAGAAGCTTATGATCATGTTTCAAACCTCATACAACTTGGTAATTTAATTCAATTTATTGTAAAACTTTAAATTATATTAGTTATGTATGTAATAAATTTATGATTATATTTGAATTATAAATATAACAAGTTTTATTTGTGCATGTACTTAATTTTGTTTTGTAGGACATGTATATGTTATTGTTGCACCTGAAGAGAAGAATGCGTATTGGCTAGCTCGACGTGTAGAACCTAAGAAAAAGTTGATATGTCATCAAGTAGATGATGATGGTTTTCAATATCCAATTGGGTCTATTATAGTAGTTGGTACATGTGCACACAAATACCTAATAAGAGGGAATGATTTACTAGCTTTTGAAGACTACCAATCAGAAAAGAAAATTATACATTATTCCCATTTGGTAGTGGCAACAAATATCAAATTGGAAAGATACAAAGGGAGACCTACTAATAAAATATTATGGACACTTTCAATGGAAGAGCATGAGGCAATCATAGACCCATTTCTGAAAAGAGAGGATGCTAATGGTTCACTAGGTTGAATCAAATTTATACATGTAAGTTTTTGTTATTTGTCTTATTTTTGTATGTTGTTCTATATGTAGATGTCTTATTTCAAGTGTCATATGTAGAGATAATTTAGAGATAAATTTGAAATAAATGAAAATTGACTTTAAATTAACTTTATATTTAAATACATAATTTCTAACATTTCAACATTTATTTTTATGATGCATGACCTCTAGAAGAAAATAGAGACAAACTATTTATGCAGTTCAATGCACACTTGTATTTGCCCAATTTTGGTTTATAAAAAACATGAGTTCACTTTTATTCATCCAATTTTGTTTTAAATATATGTTAAATTCATAGTTGTATTCGTCTAATTTTGTCCTAAATATTAAACTATGTACATTGGTCCTATGTTCACTAATAGATAATGATAGAGTTATTTGTACATCCATATTCCTAGTTCAAATTAATAGATCTCATTGTTAGATATATATATATTTTTATAGTTAATCAAAGTCAATATTACTTACATCTATATTGTTTTATATCAATTATGTACTAAGTTAGTTGATTAATGATAGTTTTAAAATCAATTGCTCTTGTCAATATTACTTACATCTATATTGTTTCATATCAATTATATACTAAGTTAGTTGATTAATGATAGTTTTAAAATCAATTTCTCTTGTCAATATTACTTACATCTTTATTGTTTCATATCAATTATATACTATGTTGATTATTAATAGTTTTAAAATCAATTGCTTTGGTCAGTTACATGAAGAAATAGCCACTATTAAAGATCAAATTATGTAATTTATATTTAATTATAATGCATATTAAATGATCATATTACATAAGATCATATATCTACATTCAAATCACTATTTATAAAAACCACGAAATAGGATAAAAAGTCCATGAATAAGATAAATAATAGAACAAGTCATCGAATAATATGTATCATATCAAATCATGATATATATAATCACACAACAAAGTCCTAATCCAACAAAAAGTCCAAGTAATATGATAACAAGTCTTGGTAATGCAAGTCCCACTCTAACAAGTAGTCAAAATAATATGACAAGAAGTACTGATAAAAAAAATCCAAATAACATGACAACAAGTCCCGATAACATATAACGCATGCCATCATAAAATGTCCATCATATAAAAAGTGAAAATAATGTATGTGATAGGTATAATCTAACTTTGGTCATCGAGTTGATCTGCAGTCCTCCTCACTCCATGTGAAGGTGATTGAGATGCACCATCATGCTGTGTCTTCTCATGAGTTCCCTCATTCTCTTGTACATTTTTAAAAGACCACATCAACAGACTATACATGTGTGAACGTAATTCAAATAACTTGCATAATTCACTTAAAAACTAATTAATATTAATTTGAACTTTTAAAATTTTACCATGCGTCCATGCTTAGTAATGCCCTCAATAGGACTTGGAGGTCCTCTCTCAACTACATCAAAAGTGGATAGTCACATCCTATAAAAACAAACATTACAAATTTTGATAACCCAAGTATAAAAGATAGATACAAAATAGATATTAAAAAATTAATTTTAATCATGGCCTCAAACGACAATGTCAATGGCTGTATTTGATTTAATCTTGTGGCCATGCCAAGAGTCATGGTGGTGTCAACCTGAACAATATAAATAAAGAAAGAATCAAACTTATAGTATATACATAAACTATAAAGTATATATAACTTGACTATAAATTTATGGAACAAAAGCCTATATGTAGATGTCTTCTTTCAAGTGTTATATGGAGAGCTAAATTTGAAATAAACGAAAATTGACTTTAAATGAACTTTACATTTAAATACATATTTTCTAACATTTCAACATTAGTTTTTATGATGCAAGACCTCTAGAAGAACATAGACATCAAACATTTATGCAGTTCAATGCACACTTGTATTCATCCAATTTTGGTTTATAAATAAAATTCGTTCACTTTTATTCATCCAATTTCATTTTAAATATAAGTTCATTTCATAGTTGTATTCATCTAATTTTGTTCTAAATATTAAACTATGTACATTGGCCCTATGTTCACTAATAGATATTGATAGATTTATTTGTACATCCATATTCATAGTTCAAATTAATAGATCTCATTGTTAGATAGATGATTTTTTTTATAGTTAATCAAAGTCAATATTACTTACATCTATACTATTTCATATCAATTATATACTAAGTTAGTTGATTAATGATAGTTTTAAAATCAACTGCTCTTGTCAATTACATGAAGAAATAGCCACTATTAAAGATCAAATTATGTAATTAATATTTAATTATAATTAATATTAAATGATCATATTACATAAACTCATATATCTATATTCAAACCACTATTTAAAAAAACCATGAAATAGGATAGAAAGTCCATGAATACGATAAATAACATAACAATTCCTGGAATAATATGTATCATAAATTTCATCGTATCAACTCATTATATATATAATCACACAACAAATTCCTACTCTAACAATAGGTCCAAGTAATATGATAACTAGCTAATATATACTCTATATTTAAAATATGCTAAGATGCATCAGGTGTTGAATTTTTTAAACTTTAATTTTTTCTATTAAAGGTGAATGATGAAAAAATTCAACGCCTCGATGCATCTCGACGTGTAAACCATCGAATAAATTAATCTAATTAGGGTTACAATTAGGGTTTGTATTCAAGTTTAACAATTATATAATGGTTAGGGTTAGCATTATGGTTAGGGTTTGGTTTAGATTTTTAATTATGATTAGGTTAGGGTTTATAATGAAGGTTGGGTTTATGGTCATGGTTAGGGTTTAATATCAATGTGAGAATTATGTTAAGGTCAGGGGTAGAATTAGGGTTAGGGTTAGGGTTTAGTGTTAAGATTTAGTGTTATATGTTGATTATGTTAATACAATAAGATTATATAGAGTATATGTTGAGTATGTTAATAACACTAATTCATACTCTATGTTAATGGTTTTAGAGTTCAGGTTAGGGTTTACATCATGGTTAGGGTTTGGGTTAGTGATAAAGTTAGGTTTAACATCATTCTTAGGTTAGCATTTAGGATTAGGGTTTAGATTTTATAGTTACATTTAGGATTATGGCTTAGCATTTACAATTAGGGTTTAGCATTTACAATTAGGGCTTTGCATTTAAGATTGTGGTCTTGGTTAGGACTTAGGGTTTAGGTTTATGCATTTAGGATTAGGGTTTAGTAATAATATTAGGATTGGGGTTAAGCATTTACGAATAGACTTTAAGATTTAGGATTTAGGGTTATGGTTATGGTTAGGATTAGGGTTTATCATTTAGGATTGTGGTTTAGGATTAGTCTTTAACAATTAGGATTACAATTAGTATTTAGTATTTAGGAATATGGGTTAGCATTAAGGATTAGGATTTAACATTTATTATTAGGGCTAGGGTTTTGGATTATGGTTAATATTTTAGTAATGGGTAGGATTTACATCATGGTTACAATTAGAGTTTAGAATTTACAATAGGGTTTAGTATTTATAATTAGAGTTTAATATTTATAATAAAGGTTTAGGTTAGGATTTAGGATTTAGTATTTTAGATTTCACTTTAGCATTTAGTATTATTATTTAGCATTTAGAATAAGGGTTTAGCATTTAGGATTAAGGGTTATGATTAGGATTAGGGTTAGGGTATGTGTTTATATAATTATTAGTGTTATGCTTATGCTTAGGGTTTGTATTAGGAATATAATTTAAAATTAGAGTTTGGCATTTAGGATTAGGGTTTGTTAACCTAAACCATTATCCCAAATTTTAAATCATAATCATAAATGGTAAACCCTAATCTTAAATGATAAACCCTAATCCTAAATGCACAACCCTAAATCCCGAATCCTTACTTAAACCACAATATTAAATACTAAACCCTAATTCTAAATGCTAAGCCATAATACTAGAATTATAATTATAAATGATAAACCCTAATCCTAAATCCTAGTCCTAATACAAATCCTAACCCTAACCGAAACACTAATAATGATGTAAACAGATACCCTAACCCTAACCATAATCATAATCCTTAATCATGTAAATTCTAAACCTTGATCTTAAATGCTAAACCTTAATTGATAAACAATGATCCTAAATGTTAAACTTAAATCAAGGTTTAACATTTAAGATTAGGGTTTAACATTTAGGATTAGGATTAGTGTTTAGCATTTAGGATGAGGGTTTAGCATTTACAATTAGGGTTAGGATTATGGTTAGCATTTACAATAGGGTTTAGTATTTATAATTTTAGTTTAATATTTATAATTAAGGTTTAGGTTAGGATTTAGGGTTTAGTATTTTAGATTTCACTTTAGCATTTAGTATTATTGTTTAGCATTTAGAATAAGGGTTTAGCATTTAGGATTAGGGGTTATGATTAGGATTAGGGTTAGGGTATGTGTTTATATAATTATTAGTGTTATGCTTAGGGTTAGGGTTTGTATTAGGGCTAGAATTTTAAATTAGAGTTTAGCATTTAGGACTAGGGTTTAGATTTTACAATTAAAGTTAGGATTATGGCTTAGCATTTACAATTAGGGTTTAGCATTTAAAATTAGGGCTTTGCATTTAAGATTGTGGTCTTGGTTAGGATTTAGGATTTAGGGTTATGCATTTAGGATTAGGGTTTAGTAATAAGATTAGGATTGGGTTTAAGCATTTACGAATAGGGTTTAACATTTAGGATTTAGGGTTATGGTTATGGTTAGGATTAGGGTTTATCATTTAATATTAGGGTTTATCATTTATGTTTAGGGTTTATGGTTTAGGATTAGTCTTTAACAATTAGGATTAAACAATTAGTGTTTAGTATTTAGGAATATGGGTTAGCATTAAGGATCAGGATTTAACATTTAGGCTTTAGGGTTATGGTTAGAATTTGGGTTACTTTACATCATGGTTATTATTATGGTTAGGGATAGGGTTCAAGTATTAGGCTTAGGATTTAGAGTTACAATTAGGATCAAGGTTTAACATTTAGGATTAGGTTTTATCATTTAAGATTAGGATTGGGATTAGTATTAGGGTTTAACATTTATAAGTAGGGTTACTCATTCTTAGTATAATGGTTAGTATTATGTTTAGAGTTAGGGTTTGAATTAGGATTAGGGTTCCAGATTTATGATTATGATTATTGTTAATCTCAAGTAACTTCTAGATTCATATAGCCTATTGTTATATAACATTTTTTATGCCCCCGCCTCTCTCTATATATACAATATGAATCTTATTTTTATTTAAAAGTGTCCAATACCTTTATATTAAATATATTATTTAATTAGATATTAGTAGAAATTTGCCTATTTTAATTGGATAGAGTATGATTTTAGTTGTGAAATTAGAGAAATATAAATTAATCTAGATATATATAAGCAACATTTCTATTATATTTTCCATTTTGAAAGAAAATCAATTCATTCTAAAACATAAACTAATTTTATTTTTTAAATTTTTAAATGAATCAACAATTATTTTTAGAAAAATCTAAATATGTATAGAATCTTTATAAATTTTTTGTAAATATATAAATCTTTCTAAGCTTTTTCTAAATTTATAAGCAACATTTAAGATAATAATTCTATTTAAGATATACAAACAAAAATTCTATTCTTCTCCTTTTTCATATAAAATATTTCAAATTCTAAAATTAAAATAAATTCTATTCTATTCAATACAAATCAATTTCAAATCAACCTTTATTATCACTATCTACACAAAAGGAAAATTTAAGTCGAAGTATATCCAATGTCACGTGAACTTAGGCAATACATTTCTGTCGTTACAGTAATCTTTCTAAGCTTTTTCTCTTGCAGAAGCCTTTGATCTGCACAAGATTTTGATGTTGAAGCCGACCAAGACTGGAGATCTCTGCTATGATTCTTTCACCCCATCGGTCTCTCTCGGAATACATTTCACAGCTACTTGGAGGCTGTTTGTTGGAAGGACTCCTCTGTAGACTTGGCTGAAGCCTCCGGATCCCAAAATTTCTTCGTCTCTGAAACTCTTGGTTGCAATATGTAGGTCCTTATACTTGAGCCTGTGAGGCCAATACTCCATCTCCCATTCTTCAATAAGATCTCTGTATGGGTTTCTCTTCAGCCGTACAACTGATGCTACCACCGCTACTAGGACGAGGAGAACACAAGCTGTGCTAATACCAGCTATCATTTTGGAGTTTGAGCTCTTGGATTTTCTCTGTATGTAAAGGATGGAAGATTAGATGCATTCAGGAACGGGGCGGTTCCTTTTGTAGTAAAACTCCAGGCTAGGATGTAATTCTCTTCATACATGACTCCCATAGCTGCCGAGAAACCAACGTACATTTCTTCTTCTAGAATGTTGGCCAATAATATGTTTTTCACATGTAACAATGGTTTTTGTGGGCGATCTAGACTACCCTCTGCAATGGTGATTTGTTGCTCATTTTGAAGATTGTCAAAATCAATCCAAGCTTGAATATTCTACCCATTTTTGAGATCCACAGTTTGAAAATAGGTGTTATCAATCCAGTAGCCCGCAACGTTAGATTCTACAGATCTGAGGTCGTTGATATCCACACCAACGTGATTGTCATCGATGTCCTCAAATTCCAGGTTCGTTAATGTGTTGAACTCGACTACAAACAGATGATTCGAGGCCTTTCCTACACTTGATATATTGCTAATCAAGCCCAAGTACTAAATGGATAAAAAACCATCTCTTCGAATAACTGTTCTCAACTATTTCAAATCACGGGAGATGGAAAGACTCTCCGCCAAAATTTATTTATTTGAAATTGATAATAATGGGAGATGAAAAGACTGTCGTGTCTTAATTGCAATTTTGAGTTATTTACAGGTGGAATGGAATGAAAACCATTTTTTTTTCCTTACACTATTACATTCGTTGACTTCTTATAGGTGTGGGTTTGCTGCCATTGTAAGGTTACGCCTCTCGGCGTAATAAGTCCTGGTAATGCAATTCCTACTCTAACAACAAGTCAAAATAATATGACAAGAAGTCCTGATAACACGTCCAAATAACATGACAAAAAGTCCCGATAACATATATAACACTTGTCATCATAAAATGTCCATCATATAAAAAGTGAAAATAATGTATGTGACAAGTATAATCTAACTCTAGTCATCGAAATGATCTACAATCCTCTTCACTCCACGTGAAGGTGACTGAGATGCACCATCATGTTGTGTCTTCTCCTGAGCGCCCTCATCATCCTATACATTTTTAAAAGATCACATCAAAATACTATACATGTGTGAACTTAATTCAAATGACTTGCATAATTCACTTAAAAACTAATTAATATTAATTTAAATATTTAAAATTTTACCACACATCCATGCTCAGTAATGCCCTTAGTGGGACATGGAGGTCCTCTCTCAGCTACATCAAAAGTGGGTGCAGTCAAGTCCTATAAAAATAGACATTACAAAATTTTGATAATCCAGGTATAAAAGACAGATCCACAATAGATATTGAAAAATTAATTTTAATCATGACCTCAAAGGACAATGTCGATGGATGCATTTGAATTAATCATGTATCCATGCTAAGAGTCATGGTGGTGTTGACCTGAACAACATATATAGAGCATGAGTCAAACTTATACTATATACATAAATTATAAAGTATATATAACTTGACTATAAATGTATGGAACAAAATAATGTGGATTAGGTGTGTGACACATAGCTAATGTCACTAATGAGTTAGGATGTAAATGTAATGCAACATGAGACAATCCAAAAGCCTACAATTGTAAAAAAGTAAGTATGAATCAAATTTGTACATAAATTAGTAAGAATAAACACTTAAAATTAATGAATGAAAAACATACTACGAGTATATGTGGCTGAGTCTTAGTGACCGGTGGGGAAGAGCATGAAGAACTTCCAATCTCAGTGTTACATGAAGCACCCTACAAAATTGTAAAAAATATGTCAAACACATTATCAATTCAAGTTTTAATTGTTTAAAGTTTAAATGTACTTGAATGTATCTAGATCAAAGTGCATACTGTGAATGAGACATTGAGATCTCAAGGTGTGGATGTCATATGATGACAACTAATGAATGATGTAGTGTCAACTCTCCTTTGCTCACCAATAAATACACATGTTATGGTTCATATTTGTATAAATATAAAATTTAATATTGTACTATAAATTATAATTAAATTTACCTTTACGGGATGATCATCATCTACATAGAAAAAATCAACTTATGATGTGATCTCATCTCCAACATCACCATGTGCACCACCATCAACATCATCATATCCACCATGGGTAGCGTCGAGATCACTCTTGGGACCCCTACACATATCTCCACAACTCGTGCAAATATGTGCTATGCTAGGGGACACCCTCACTTGTGTCAAGTGCTCTAACAAATTGTCTGAAAGGGCACTCAATGAACCAAGAGAAGATTGTACTGCTTGATGATGGACAGGTGCAGGAACTACTAGAGAAGGAAAAGGAACAAGGAGCTCATTATGCACATGATTTCTAGTTCTATCACTCAATTTGTCCCATGGCCTATCCTATGGCATACCTTGATCAAACCCCTAGAATGCTATCATGTCAAAGTAATTGGGTTTCTTATCCAATTCAAATTCAGCCCATATTTTTTTTTTAAATATAGGGAGACCTCATGATTAGCATGTGAAGGATGGTCAAATACCATCCACCACCTCTCCCAAAAATTCTTAGCTATATGCGGGTGCCAACACCATCTAATAGAAATACATTGCTTCTTGCCAAGTATCTCATCACTTATTTTAGGGTTCAAAAAATAATATTTCATATCATTTTTTATAATTTTTAAATCATTGACCTCTTTATAAGAAAGGCCATCAACATAATAAGCACACATGGACTCCCTCCATGACTAAAAACTATCTAGCATAGAGTCTAATGTATGTACAAAATCTACTATGCCTTGCAAGCTATCTGCAAGGCGTAGTAGCTGGGAAGGTGGATGAGGATCATGTCTAATAGTATTGATGTCTCTCATAATGACATGTAGATTTCTCCTAATATTCTCTCTCAACTCATCAGGAGTAGGTGGAGGTGGAGGGGGTGGTGGTGGTGGTGCTTGCTGACCTAAGAGCTCATCAATGTTAAAATCACCCATGGATTTAATTTGCATATATATAAAACATGAAAATTTAAAATTAATCTATAATTTACATGTTACCTTACAAATAAAGAATTACAATTAATTACAACATAATTTAGAAATATAATTTTAAAAATACAATAGAGAGAGAGAGATTTTCTTGTTTTAGTTGTGTCTACATTTACGTTTTTGTTTTCTACCTAGGGTTTCTTATTTCAGTCGTGTCTAGGTTAATATTTTTGTTTTCTACCTAGGGTTTCTTATTTTAGTTATGTCTAGGTTTATGTTTTTATTTTCTACTTAGGGTTTCTTATTTCAATTGTATCTAGGTTTACATTTTTGTTTTCTACCTAGGGTTAAATTAAGTTTTAATAGCTTTTTTTAGTTTTCTAGTTTGGTATGATAATTTACAAAGTAAATTGAAAACTAAAAATAACTAAATGAAACATAAAACACAATTATTTATATGGTAAATTAGAAAACAAAGTTGAAACTTAACAATTACTCATTTAACTTGTTGAAAATAACATTAAACTATAATTTTTAATGAAAAATATAATAAAAAATAAAAAATAATAATTAAAAACAATGGTACGTACCTGGAATTGGTGAGAAAAATAGTTGAGGGGGTCGACAGTAGAAGTAGAAACGGGCACCTGTACGTAAAAAAATGTGATCCCGTTTAGAAAGCTGTGAAAATGACTTAGAAACGGTTAAAAAAATAATAAATACATTTACAAAATGGGAACCTGATTTTTAAAAATGGGCTTCGGGCACCCAATTTTTATATGGGTACCCATTTTTTAAATATGGGTCAGGTGCCCAAAGATAAATGGCCGCCTAATTTTTAAAAAATGGGTGTCTGTTTCTTGTGCCAAAATTTTTTGGCCATGGGCTTCTGCGAAATAGGCACCCAACTTTCAACATTTAGCCTCATTATTTTGATAAGAACCACATAATAAGGGGAAGTGATACAGCTCATCACCCAAGTTAGTCCACTCTATGCAAAAGCCAAAGGTTGTTAGCACTTTATGCAAGAAGTTCCATATGCCCCTATCATAATCTTTGGCCATATCCAATTTTATGAATGTAGCTTTATCCTTTGAGATTGCCATAGAATGTGCTACCTCTATTGCTATCATGATCCCATCCAAAATTTGTCTTAAAAAAAAACCACTAGAGATTAATTTATTAAGTCATGGCTTGAGTCTTCCAGCTATCAACTTCATGATTTTTTAAAATAAAATCAAATTCACATACATATGAATTTTAGACATTAAAATATACTATTTTGAAATTCAAAAAATTAAATTTATATGTATATATATATATATTTTTAATTTTTAATTTTATAATAGATAAGAAAGTTCTTATGGTTAAAATTTATTGTCATTCCTTTTATAATTGACACTAATTTTTATTATTTTAGTGTAATGATAAATACATTTTTCCTATCATATTCCCTCATGAGCTATACATAAAATTATTGAATTGGTCAATGAGACCTTGGTCTACTGGTGAAGTTGAATGGTTCTCAATGAGCCCACCAGGGATCAAGTCTTGTTGAGTGCAAGGCTCCGACATCATAAGGGATGAGATCATGATCATGCCCTGGGCCAGACTTTGTGCCTTTGCTAGGCTATCCAATTTTAAAAGATAAGAAAGTCATGTATAATGTTTTTTAGTTTACATGTATCTATATTGTTTCAAAATTCAAAAAATAAAATGTACATGCATACACAAATATTTTTAATTTTTAATTTTTAAATTAGAAAAACAAGGCTATAGTATGCAAGAAGTCTAGATAATTAGCACCTTCCTTTCTAGGAATGAGAATAAGGAATGTAGCAATCAAAGCCTTGAGCATATGATTGTTCCTGAAAGACTCTTATAGAATATTCAAAAGGCCCAACTTAATTATTTCCTAATATTCTTGATGAAATTCTATAGGGAAATCATCTAGACCAAGAGATTTACCTTTCTTCATGATAAACACCACTACTTCAACCTCAGATAAAGAGATAGGTCTAAGAAGATCCCCATTCATTTCATAGGTAATAATGAAAGGAATACAATTATGCATGAGCCCTTCTCCCACACTAGATGTCACAGAGTCCTTAGTAAACAATTTGACAAGGAATTTGATTGCTTCTTGAGAAAACTTCCTATAGGAAGAACAAGGAACCCCTTTTGAGGAGATGAGAGAAGTAATTCAACTCCAATATCTTCTACCCTTCATTGTATTATGAAAAAAGTCTATTTTTCTGTCACCTTCCTAGAGCTAATCAACCCATGCTTTTTTCTTCCAAAAAATCTCCTCACAGAGTTTCCATTCCACTAGCTCCTTCACTGCAACAACATCATCCCTGTACAAATCCTATGATAAATGTTATCTCTAATTTGGTGAGTAATATCATCAACCCAAAACTAAACATCCCTTTTTTCTAAGAAGATATTACCAAAACACATTCTATTCCACCTTTTTAGATTATATTTTATTTATCACAATTGCTTGGCAAAGGAAAATAGTGTAATACCAAAGGCAGGATTCTCCTTGCTTCGCCAATGCAACAAAAGATCATGAAGGGAAGAATCTTGAAGCCACATCAGTTGGAACTCAAAATATTATTTGACACTCAGAACTTAGTTGAAGAAAATTTGATTGGTCAATGGTCAAATCCTCTCCAATCTACAATCTTCTAGCTAGTCACCATGTTATCACCCACCTAGTAGCCAAAAAACATAAATCTATATAATCAAGCTTAATTATATCCTCCACTCCACATCTTCTATTATCTCATGTAAACAAGTCATTGGTGAATTTAATCTCCAATACCTTTAGGAGTTCAATATTACTCCTTAGAAGCCCCACTAAAGGGTCAAGCTTGATATTACTTCTCCTCTTCTCATCTAGGCTTAAGATTGCATTAAAATCTACTGCTAATCCAAGGGAATAAAGGAGAAAGGGAGTGAACATTAGTTAAAATAAGGTTCTCACTAGATTCACAAATTGTGGCCACTAAAGAGATAGAAAACCTACTTGACATCCACCAGAGTGGGAGAAGCTTATACATGTCCCATAGGAAAGACATATTGCTTGAATTGTCATGAGCCCTAATGTATTGACAATAACTTTGAGCCCAAATATTTGATGGCTTGAGAGAAGTTAGAGTCAGTAGTCTTCATAAAACCAAAATCCATCAATATCTTTTTAGGGGCACCCTTTTTAATATATTTCTAATGGATTCACAAAATAGATGTTGTGCCTTTAATTTTAGTAGATTTCTATAAATATTTCTCCACATTAGTCATAGAACATATGAAACCTAGACCATTTTTCAATTTATTTTCCCAAACAATTCCCATCTCTCCTAAAGACCTCAAGGGGATATTTATGTTCATTTCCACATTCGAATCCACCTCCCAAGACCCATCCTAAGTGGCATTGAACTTTTCGCTAACCAGTTCTCTTGTCTCCAAAAGCTTTTGGCCAATAGGAAAGTTTATAATAGCCCCATCAAACTAGTGTAGCTGCTCTAGAGCATCAAACATGCTAAACACCTCATTAGGCTACATGTCATTTAGAGTTCGCTTTTGACCTCTTTCATTATTGTGAGTCATATGAGCCTTCTCTTTATCCTATTTAGGAAATGAACTAGAAGGCCCATTTCTAGATGTCCTTGTTGGCTTAGATTTAGGACACATCTACTGCAAATGTCCATATTCATGACAGATTCAACATCGAAATGAAAAAGTTTCATAATCAAGCTATTAGATCTATGAGTTTGGATGAAACTGAATTTCTATGGAACTAGGCAAAGGTATACTCAAATAAATTCTCACACAGACATAGGTGATTACCTTTTTATCCATAGTTTTTCATAAAGGGTTCATTGCCTTGCCAAGTTGCAATTAGATTGAAGATGTGAGTATTATTCTTTATTGCAATATTTTGGAATTGAAACGATGTGAGTATTTGTTAAATTTTCTAAATTTTGAATTGGCCAAAGCTATTATTACTTGTTTATTATAAGGCATGACACTATATCATAGCTTTAAAAATGGCAAGAGTAGTAATCATCTATATAATAGATTGTTGTCAAGATTTGTAATCAAGTCCGAATTCAAAATATTTAAGGAAGTTGTTCACTTATATCCATTTAAATACTCCAACGCATACAAAAATCTTTTCAAAGGCGTGATGCAAGCAAAAATAAATAAAGGGGGAAACCGGATTTATTTAGAAATTTCCTATTTTTGCATGCAAAAATATTTTCAAAGGCGTAACATAACAAAAAAATAAATTAAACATAAATTAAATATATTTAACAACTTCCCATTTTTCATGTAAAAATCTTTGCAAATTCATGATGTAAGCAAAATTAAATAAAAGGAAAACTAAATTTATTAATCAACTTCATTTCTAGATGAAAAAATCTTCAGAAAGGTAATGATGTAAGATTGAATTTATTTTGCTAAATAAAAACAACAAATTATTTCATGCCTCATGTTACATTTAGTTCAAAGAAGAAAATGGTTTTTTCAATTGGTCACAGCTCTTGCACTTGCAACTTTCCTTTCCTTTTGAAACATAAAAATTAAGTAATTGTATCCTTGTGGTTGGAGATACTTAGATGCAATTTATATATGGAATGTAAACTTAATTTAGCCAATTTTCTTAAATAAAAAAATTATGAATTGAATTACAAAAACTATTAAATTGAATCATTATCAAAAGTAAATCTCTAAATTTTGAAAAAAATAATCAAGAAATCCAATTGCATATGAAATTGCAAAGTATCAAGTGCATAAAAAAATAACAAATCCTTTAAAAAATTTTATATTTCATGTTTTTTTAAAAAAATTGTCAAGTTCTAATAAAGTCTATGTGCCAAATGAGTCTTATAGACCACTTTTTTCCAAATAAAGAGCATGCTTTTTAAGAATTATTTTAAAGATTTTTACTTACCAATTCAATTTTATTACTCTTCATTGCTTTATTTATTGTATATTTCTTATTTATTGTTATTTAATTATTTCATATTTTAAATTTTTTAAAAAATAGTTATTTGACCTAAATAATTACCATTAAAATGAATTATAAGTAAAACTATTTTGCAATTTAAATTAATTATAATTTATATTTTATAATTATTTATAAAATTAAAAATATTTATTATAACTATAATTATAGTAATTTTATAATTATTTATAATTAAAAATTACTTTACATTTAAATTTAAATTAAATTTAAAATTAATTAGAAATTATTATAATTAAAAAATCACTTTACATATAAATTAAAATTAATTATAAAATTAAAGACAAGTATTGGCCACTACATGGCACTAGTTTAATATTTGATAAAAATCTAAGAAGATTAATTGATTGGTTTAACATGAATGTGTAGTTTGTAGTTTGGACCAACAATATCCACTAATTTATAATTTTTATTTTTCTCTCAAAAAATTTCAAAATATAATTATTGTTATTATAAATAATAATGATATGTGATTTTTTAAATTAAATTAAATTATTTGTTACAATTTAGTTCTATATTTGTAACTTTAAATATCAAATAAAAAACAATTATTAAATTCTTATAATTTCATAAGCTATTATTAGTTATATTTAGATTATATGAAAATTTTAAAATTCCAAAATTCATCTAACTTTAATATTTTAAATTTATTACTTTAATATTTAGATTTTCTTCTTTCAGTCATGAGAGGAGGTTCTAGTCGAATTGCATCAACCCTTATATTTTCCACACAATGTTTTTCATGGTCATTTAAAAGGTTCTAATACTGCATTATATGAAATGATCTTGGTTGGGCACCAAGATTGAAAAATACCCCCATTTAAATATATAATATATTTAATATAATATATTTTTCTATTTCTATTTCTTATTACAAAAAGTTTGATGTAGTAATATTTAATATATTTAGCCAATAGGCTATTTATGGGAGCTTTGCTCCTTGAAAAATAAATTTTCTGCTAGAAAGTTGTTAGCCTCTTTAACTAACTTTTTTTCCCGGTTGTACAAATCTTTTTTCTAAAATGCTATCCTTTCTTTTTTTCCTCTACATGTTGAAAATGGAACAACCCAAAAAAATACACCATTTCTATTGAAGAAGAATTGAATTGCTATTTAATATAAAATATTCTAAAAAATTTATAAACCCTCCAAAATAGAAACAACAAAATAGTCCATTTTTGTGCTATAGATAATTGTTTTTGATTAAGTAAAAGAGGTTTTGAAGGGCCCCTGAAACCTTGTACAATTTGATCAAATAAGATTTTCAATACAACACTCTTAAATGAAACATATCAAGACCACAATGAGGGTTTTGCTACAGTCTCCCACAACTTGGATGAAGAATGGTACCAGAAAAAAGAGACTGGGACCCATACTAGAGAAACGACTGCTTGAAAGATATTTCAGTTTTTAACAGCAGCCCTAAGACTATCAGCAGTCAGCAAAGAACCTGCCAACCACAGAGATAAATCATTTCTTCCCCTTTTGGGAATGAAGGGACATGTTGAAGGAGGGTAGATGTTTAGATCTTTTCTTGCCTGTAATAGAAGTCCACCCAACATTCGCAATCTTGGCCGAATCCTGCCAGGATATCAAATCAAGATCCGTGGCGCCCAAAAATAGAGCAATGGGAGAATGTCCTGGAACAAGGCCACTGAAAGATGAAGAAGCAGTGGCGTGGGACAAGTCTTTAGCCATCAAACTAGCATGATCCGACAGAGAAATGTCGGTAGGAAGGGCAGACACCCCACAACCAACAGGGACCTGAGTAGCTGAATCAGGACTGATCAAAGAACTAAGTAAGGGGGCATCCCTCAGGGGAGAGCCAGAGGTGCTGGGTCCTCAAGAGACTCCTGGGAAGAAGAAACAACTTGAGAAAAGATTTGAGAAGTCAAGGCCTTAACAATAGAGTATTGGAGGGAGGAGGCTCCCTTGCACTAAGAAGCGGGTTTGTTAACCTTTTCGAATTCACATTGGTTTGCTAAGTGACTAGTTTTGAAACATCTCCTGCATCTGAATGGGAGACCTTCATAATCCAAGGGTTGAATCTAGGAACCTTTAAGATGTTGTAGCTTTATCTTTTCTAGAAGACCCTTGGAATAATCCAAATCTACAAGTATTCTAGCATATGTTGAGAGAAGGATACATCAGATTCCTCATCAACCATCAGAAAGTCTCCGAGAGCCTCCCCCACAGTCTTGAACAAAGAATCAACCCAAAAGTGAAGAGGGAGGTTGGGAAGCCTCACCCAAGTGGGAACCTTTGAGAAAGTCTTAGTAGAGGCATCAAATTTGTGGTGCCAAGGCTTGACCATAAGCATGAACCTATCGTCCTAGCTAAAAAAGTGATCACAAAGAATTAGTTTCTGGTCAGTTGGGTTCTCAAACTTGGCTCTGAAAAATTCCCTCACTTGAGGAAATATGTGGACTGTTTCTGAAATCATGGGTTTCCACTGGCTTGTTATCCAAGCATGTAGATCCGGGAGACTCGACCAAAATCCCTTGAACCTGTAGATGAGACCGTGATCTGCAAAGACTGAAGTTGCTGAATCAATATCTTTCACTACCTCATCTCCCAGAATGAGAAGAGGATTAGAAACTCAGAGAGGGGTAGCACCTCTAAGACCAGAAGCAGGCTTCCGAGAGGCAGCATGCTTGGACTTAGAAGAGCACCTAGGAGCGGCCGAGGAAGACCCAAGAAGGCAAGAAGAACAAGAGTTGCATCCCCACCCGCCATACAAACCTTACTAGAAGGAGCATTGACACTACTAGCGGCACCCTGATCCACTGCATCTGCAAAAGAAGGCCCAGGGGCATCCGTAGGGGGGGCATCAGGCCCAGATAGTAGGGCCGAAGTGTAGCTAGCAAGCCCAGCCGTAGCAGGTGCTGACAACCATGCATGAGAAAGAATCAAGCTGGCTGAGGTAGGAGCATGACAACCAGGCATAGGACCAGGGGCGTCTCTAGAATGGGGAAGGGCATTCCCAGACACGTGAGCGTGAGTGGGAACATTTTTTGAATGACAATTGCGGCCATCAGAGCGTGTATTAACATGAGTACTTTTTTGCACAACCACGAAATGAATTACTTGATTGCTATAGATAATTGTTATTTAATGTGAAATATTTCAACAAATCCACAAAACCTTGGAAATGGAAACAACTAAGTAATTGGTACTTGCTATTTTCAGACATCATTTTTATGGAGGAGAATTGCTATTTCCACAAGCCATGGGCAAAATTGACTGTCTATAGACACACAAGAATAACAAACAATAAGAATTAGGGCACCAATGTAATGTACTCTACAAATAAATATTCCCTCAGCTATGCATTTGTCAATGGTGGTGCTTCTTATTCACCTCACGCATATGTAAGAGGCCCTCCAAGATATAGATTGAGAGTCGCTTGCAGTCAAGTTCACATTTTTAGAGATTGTGGGTATTAGATATACAAGAAAATTATTTTTACATCAAAATTGTTTGAAAGGAAATGATATATGTTAACCACATTTGCTGCATCATGACTAGTGTATTTTGAATTTGGTGTAAATTTCTCAACTGAAATTTCTCTGTGTTATGCGCATATGACAAAGTAGTATTCTTTTTATTAATTCAAAGCTTTCCTTAAAGATTATATGATTTGGTATGGAAAGGTAGTTGTTTAAAAAATTTCATAATACAATATTAAGACTTAAATTTTTGGAAAAATCTATAGGTAAGAAAGAAAGTTCCTCTATTGTAAAGCTTTATTTTACTGTTGTTTTCATTTCCTATATTTATTAACAAAATGATAAATTATTTCATACCTTGGCCATTGCATAAAAGAGACCCAGAATTGTTCTTTATGTTGGATGGACGCCTCCCCAATCCTTTTGGATGGATGTCTCCCACAATATAAAATTGTCTAGAGATGCATTTTTGCAACTTTGGTTGAGTCGTGTTCAAGAGTATGTTAGTGCCATTGCAGCCAGTCAAAAATCAATTATAAATGGAAATTCTAGAGAAGGTGAGTAATTATGTATTTGGAAGATTAAGGAGCATGCTTTTATTTATTCTTTGTCCCTATCAAAATACCAATATGATAGCAGATTTTATTGTTGTTGAGTACAAGTATCATTTTTTTGTTCTATTTAATTTCCTATTCTTTTGCCTTTCACTATAAATGACTTAACTAAATTTGGCTACTCTGAAATCCCCAATCCAGTTTTGATTCTCTAATAATAGTTTCGACATGCCCTTCCTCTGTAAAAATACTGCTATAAATACGCTACTCAAGATTGATAAAATTGCATTTTATGAAGAAATGTCATTAGGAAGTTTCAAGGCTTCATTGTTCAATCATTTTTGGAAAATGCCTCAATCATCCTATTCCAGGAAATCATGTTTTGTGGAGGCATGTATTCAAATAGATAGATCAATTTGCTAAGGTGGTCTGCTTATCCATAACCTGTTATAATTGTTGTACAAGATACATGTTATATTCCGCAGTTTTCATATTTAATGGAATTTGTTACAGAGATATGAGACTGAAAGCACTTTTACTTAGTATTGATTTTAAATTGCTATTTTCTGCATATCATCTATTTGGTATTTTTGTGGCTTCAAATGCCCAAAATTTGCTTTTAGAAATAAATTTGAACAGTTATTATAAGAATTTATTTACATTGGCAAGCATTTGTGTGTCAAAATTCTTCAACAGAACAAAAAAAAATCAAGGGTGTACATTACATTTATTATCATATTTCATTGATAATATGGTGAGTAAAATCCCTCCATTATTTATCAAAAATTTTTGTCAAAGCTTAGTTCTGGATTGATACTTGACGGGTGGGATGCTCTTGTTCTTGGAGAAAAGTATTTTTAGTAGTAGTTTGTACACATCTCAAAATGTGTGAATCATAGCAAGTACATCATGAATGGATCTAAAACCATAGTTACAGGACTTTGTGAGTCCTGGTAGGACTCTGTCAGTCTCAAGCTGAGCCAGGCCTCTAGAGTCTTTTTGGATTAGTACTTGGACTTGGAAACATCGAGTCCTAGCGCACTCACTAAATCTTGCTGATTCGTCAGACTCTGCCACAACAGTAAGCCAGTCAAAGGGAAAAAGACATTTTTCTAAAGTTTTGTTTGTTTAGGGACAATGATAGGCAAAATTCAACTTTATTTATTCAGGGAGTAGTTTTAGGTCACTATACATATTTGACTTGGGAAGATTGTAATATGTATCAAAAAAATTTCATTGGAATACAAATCCATATCCTGTATGATTGGTGTTTGAATTATTCTACATTTCACTGTGAAAAGATCATGCCATGAAATTGGGTAGAGATTTGAGATTTTCTCTTTTAGAGAAGGGTCCTGCTGATGTGTATTTTATGACTCACCAAATAGTAGAAAAAAATACCAAAATATCCTATCCTCTCTTGAACAAAGTATCATGTATGCTAAGATTGCAAAAAGATCATACGATAACTCCAATGTTCCTCAACTCGTGGATATGCTTGGTGTTGATGTGATTTGCTGATGATCACAAGGGGCCCTACTGATGGATGAGTTCCTTAATTACCAAGTCACACTTCGCCAAGTCAAGCTACAACTAACGTAGACTGGTGCAATCTTCAAAGGTTTGTGTGAATGATCAAATTTAGGCACATGGATAAGGGTTCAGGCTAACTTTGCACAACACTTTAGAATCACTAAAATGTCAAAAGTATGAACCAAATAAACTCATCAAAACATCATCATATTATCCAAAACATTCATTACACTTTATCTACTAAACTTAATCTAATTGAGAGAATAATGAGACCAAGCAAGCATTAAGACACGTCAAATGATCACCACAGTTCAATGAAAATTCTATTGTCTCAATAGCTCATAAGCAACAATCTCAGAATTCACTCCCTTACAAATGAGAAGAAGAGGCCTTTATATAGGTCCTTGAGAACAATGAAAGGCTGGGATCAAAACAATAACCAATGGCCCAGATTTTGCCACCTCAGCCCTAATTAGGGTTAGGTCACAGAAAAGGAATCTACATCTATGCAAAAAGAATCCACTACCATAGTGGGTAATAAGTGCCCACCATGCATACTCTTTTAGGAAGAGAGTGGGGTGAAATGAATGCCCAATATGCATACCCACTATGCATTAAATGCACAATTTTCCTTGAATGGATTATTCTTGATACCCTTCCTTAAATGCATTGAATTTGACTTGAAGAATCTTTGACTAACCGATGAAGATGATTGAGTGCCATGTTACCTTGCTAAGATTTGGGGAATATTTTCAATTGCATAATTTTGTAACTAAGTTGCACTTTGATTACTTCTTCTAAGGATATCTTCCTTTGATCACTTCCTTCCATGTACTTGCTTGAGACTTCATCTTCTGGAAATGGATCAAACTCCTTTGTTGACGATTTTGCCAATTTGGATTCTCTTCACATGGAAATTCCTTGATCATGTTCTTGGACATTGAGAAGGAATTTAAAGATGTGACATTCTTCCCTTTGTATATTTGCACTTGAATTGTGATCTTTGAACCTTGGACGCCTTGAACTTGATCACTTGGATCGTGGTGTCTTCAACACTACAACTGGAGACCTGAAACTTGAATGTCATCCTTGATCATGGGGGACTGGAATCCTTCCTCTTGCAAAATGAAATAATCAACATAAGAATCACATAAAAATTCTTTCGTATTTTCTCTTTGAAACTTTCCCCCTCTTAAAAAAAATAAAATCCTCTATAACATTCTCATTCCTTTTCTCTGATTCTTCAAACTCTTCACAAATCGATCTTCTCATGTTTTAAATTCGATATGTCACGCTTTGGAAATTTTAAGATTTTAAATTTTTTTCTTAATTCTCCAAAATTCCGGCGATTTGGATTTTCAAGTTTTTGGAATTTTCCAGATTTGAAAATTTCAATTTCCATGAGTATCTGAATTTTCCATTTCCAAGATTTTAAGAATTTTCAAGATTTTAAATTTTTGAAATCTTCCAAGATTTTCCATGCTCCAGAATTTCACCTCGATGATCGATTTGTGACTTCCTTGGAAATGTATTTCATTCTTCACATCCTCCGTGGCCGGGTGGCTATTGCACTCCGAGTGCACTTTGTGGTGAGTTGGGGATTTATTAATCTTTCATATTCCTTTACTACCTACATTTTATGCTCTGGGCACATTTTGGATGAGGTTGAGGATTATTCCTTTTCACAAATTTTGTGACTGGGTATCCTTTGCACTCAGATTAAGGAGAAGTCAAGATTTTAGCCTTGTCACAGATTTTATCCTTAGCACCCATTTCGTGATCGGCTCTCACTTGTGCTTCCACTCTCCTTGGAGCGAGAATCTTAGTGTGTTGTGGAATTTGTCCAAAGCACACATTCTGCTATGTGCTTGAAAATATGCCTCCCATTTCCTTGGAGCGGGATTTGAAGGGATTGACAAACTTTATCTTCGTAGAGGAGTCCGTTGAATCTGTTGACTTGCACTTGAGAAAGGCTAGGAGCGGGATTTGGAGTGAGTAAAGGAGCTTTTCCTTTGTACACATTCCTCCATTGAGGGAGACTTGTGCTCTGAAAAGTGTCGGAGCAAGATTTACAGTGAGTGAAGGACTTTGTCCTTTGCATGGATTCCATGACTGACATTGTTTCGCACCTGAGAAAAGTTCGGAGCAAGATTTTTGATGAGTAATAGATTATTGTGTTTTGGCAATCCTCCATTGAATGTGCTGACTTGCACTTCGGAAAGGATGGGATGAAGATTTTAGTGTAGTGAAGGATTTCATAATTCTACAGATTAGTCTATTGACACATTCCTTCCTCTTTCCATTTTGTGACTCCACTATTCTTAGGAGACAATGCCTTTTTCTTGAGACTGTCACTAATAGAGCTTGAAACAAAATGGACCAAGCTAGACAAGAGAGAGAGGGGTCCCATTGCTGATGGGCAAGTTGTGAAACTAGTCACAACAATTGGCGACTCCACAGGTGAATTTTTGAAAACATTTCAAGGATAAAAATTTACTTGGAACCTAGATTCATTGGTTAACAAACTTACGCTATCACGAAGAGAGAAAACATAACTAAAAAATGGAGGAGAATCACATATTGGATCAAGACACCTTCATCCTTTAATCACTTACGTGTGTGCATGTGCATTAATTCCCACTCAACAAGACCACTCAAAAACCCTAAGATCGGCCATGGCGAGCTATATATTCCTCTTAACTCCAAAAGCATCCTAGACATTGCCCCGCTACTAGTCAAGAGTCCATAGCCCCAATGGCATTGTCTCTATAAAACCAACAAAGATTGCTCCACTTCCAGTGAATTATAGTTTTGAACACCTATGGAGATTTTTGTGTACCCCCAAAAGCCAATTACTTCATCTTTTCTTTTATTTTCTCTTTTATCCTTTTCAATTGATATTGCATTTCTTTCTTTTCTTTTGGCTCGTGAGTAGTGAAACTCACTATGGATTTAGGAATTACAGTGGCGCTGAAGCAAGATTTTAAAATTTTCACAAGCCATGACCTCTCCTAAAGAAACTAAGATGGACTTGGAGAAATAGTTAGGTGTGAAATATATATAGCAATCTCAGAGTTTGAGTGTCAAGATATAGTGCATGATTAATCTCCCGAGTTAAGTCTGCGATCCAACCTAATGATAAATATAAGAAAGACAACCTTAGTTTCTAGGGATCTTCATAAAAAGGTATCTAGGAAATGAGAAAAACAAGACTTAGCAGAATCTTCAAATGAAGTTTGAAATCACACAATGCCCCTACACAAATGGGAACACCCAAACCTCCAGGCCTCCTGGTGAAAACCAAAACCAACCAAAACCAAAAGAAAACCAAAACCACCGAAGCAAACCAAGCCCAGGGAAGACAAAACCCTAAACTAACAACTAAACTATAGGAAAACTAAAAAAACCTAAACTACAAAAAGCCAAAATCCCACCAACAGGAAAGGAAACAGGGGAAGAAAACCAAAATCCCCTCTAAAATAAAGAAAACCAATGAAAGAGTGAAGAAAAAGGGAAACCCAAACAAAGGAATGAAAGGGAAAACCTAGACTAATTATATATAGGGTAGGCTTCAAGAGGGAAACCTAAGGGCATAAATAATGCTTGAGGAATTGCCCATTGATGGGCAATGGGACTTCCTTTCCTATTAGAGTTCTTAGCTTGAATGCAGTATCTCCCAGTATCTCAAAAATTTGAAAAGGCCCCATCTATAGATTATCAAACTTGTGATGATTGCCTTTCTTTTCATGGGCCTTATCCCAACAAAGTACTAGATCTAAAATTAAAAAATCCTTAACTTTGGCCATTCTATCAAACCATCTCTTTAGTACAGCTTGGTGTTTTGCAAACTTTTCTAGTGTCTGATCTCTTTTCTCTTCCAGGAGAAGTAATTGTGTCAATCATGTACAGGCTATGTCTTCACCTTCCATGTATTCCTACATAAACTATAATGTTGGGATCCTCAGCTGAATGGGAAAAATTGGATCTTGTCCATAAACCAAATGATAGTGAGATGTCCCTATAGAGCTCTTGATTCTTATTCTTTCTGCCCAAAGTGCAAATCTCAGCTGCGTATGCTAGTCCCTAGGATTTTTGTCCAACAACTTCTTGATAGCACTTAACAGATTCTTATTTGTTGACTCAGCTAACCCATTTCCTTGAGGATAGTAGTTTGATGAGAACTTCAGGGTGATCCCATAATCAAATGCCTAGTTTAAAAACTTCAGAGATTTAAATGCAGTACCATTATCGCATACAAGAGCATGTGGACATCCAAATCTCATGACAATATTTTCTTCAAGAAATTTGATGACAACCTCCGTCGTGAAATTATTTAGTGCTTGAGCTTCCAACCAACAAGTGTAATAATTAGTGGCTGCTAGGATGTACCTATGTTGTCTTGAAGAGAGTGGATTGATTGGACCAATAAAGTCTAATCCCCACTTTGTAAAAGGTCTTACTTCAATAACAGGTTGAAAAGGCATCGCAAGATTTCTCTCATGCGTTGTGACTACTTTACAAGTGTGACAGGTTTTTACATGTTCGTAGGCATCTTTAAACAATGTGGGCCAGTAATATCCTACCCTTGAAATCTGGTGGGCCATAGAGAGACTACTTCCATGACTGGTCCCATACTTTCTATGAAAATGTTCACATATATGCTTCACTTCTTCTTTTCTGACACATCTCAAATAGATTCCATCATGATTCTTTCTGTATAGAACTGCTCCTTGAAGCATAAATTGTTGACTCTTCATTCTCAAGGCACACTTTTGGATAGAATTTAGGTACATAGGAGACTTGTGATTCAGGAGGTAGTAAACAATGTCATCATACCATTCATCCGGGGATACTTCTTCCATCACATATACTTGTTGAACCAATCCAGGACCAGTTGTTGTGATTGTTTGTGTCAGAGCTTATCCTCGAACTAGCTTCATAGGTTGTCAAAATTTCAAAATTTAATGTCAAAATTTCTTGATTGCCTTCACCAAAGCATAGGCTTGCTTCTCTATGTTTGGATATTTTAATTTTGCATCTTTCAATGGTGAGCTCATAAAGGCAATAGGATGCTCATCTTTCTCCTCCATTCTCTGAGTGAAGATAGTCGCACAAATATGCTTTGATGAAAATGAATATATGTAGAATGGCCTAGTATAATCTGGACTGATCAAAACATGAGCATCCATAATTTCTTGCTTTATTTCCTCGAAAGCCCTTTTTGTTGCAGGTGTCCAATCTATCTTTGCACCCTTCTTCAACATGTCGTTTAGTGGCTTGACTATTTCTACAAATCTTGATATGAACTTCCTTACGAAGTTGATTTTGTCAAAGAATGACTTTAACTCTTTCTGACTAGCTGCCAGCCCCAACTTTGAAATTGCTTCAATGCACTCAGGATCGACTAAGATTCCATGCTCTGAAATCACATGTCATAATAATTTTCCCTCTGTGACTACGAACATGCACTCCTTTGGGCTCAATGGAATTCCATATCTTCTGCATCTCTAAAATATTCTCTTTAAATCAATCATATGATCTTCTCTACACCGAGAAAACACAGTAAGATCATCCATGTATATAATAATGCATTTACCAACCAAATCCTTGAAAGCATAGTCCATGGCTCTCTGAAAAGTGGCTCCGGTATTAATCAAACCAAAGGGCATTCTCCTATATGCAAATGTGCCCCACTTAGTGGTGAATGTAGTTTTCAATTTGTCTTCTTCTTCTACCATCACCTGGTTATACCCAGAATAACCATCTAAAAATGACATCATTTGGGATCCATTCACAACTTGTATAACTTCATCTAGTGATGGTACTGGATAATTGTCCTTCTCTAAAGCTCTGTTAAGATTATGGAAATCTACACACAATCTTATTTCTCCACTCTTTTTTCTAACAAGAACCAAGGTTGTGACCCATGTCGAGTGTTTGATTGGAAAAATTATTCTGGAAGAAATAAATTTCTTCACTTCTTGATGGATCAGTGGCTCTAACAAGGGATTTATCAGTCTCTGCCTTTGTCGGAATGGTTTACTATTTGGCTTCAATGGAATTTTGTGGGTGATGAGGGAGGTATCATAAGTCTTCAAATCTTTGTATCCCCATGCAATCACATCTAGGAATTCCATCATAAGCTTCAGAATATCTTCCTTTTCCCGAGGAGTACAAACTTTACCAATAAAAAGATTCTTGACATTTTCTTCAGTTCCTAAGTTTACTTTTTCACATTCTCCTCCTTTAGTTGTCTGATACTTGAGGGCACTCAATTTGTCTGAATCAAAAATTCTCTCCAGCTCAATCATCCCTTTAGGAATAGTATTTGTCCTCAAATTCATTATCTCATCTATTTCAAACTGAGCTTGTTGTGGTTCTCCCTCATCAATGACTTGTGCTTCAAAGACCCTTGAACTTGTCAAGAAATCACGGATATGCTTATCATCTTCAAATACTTGGAAGTTTGTTACATTGTCCAGAATGGATGGCACCAAAGTCAATTTAACTGTGAGCTTCTTCACATAATCCATGGCTAATGGTTCCAAAGAACTTGCAGACTGAGCCAATGAATTTTCTACTGGATTGCATGTCTGATTTTTTCTTTTAATGTTGAAGGCATCAAAGCTTTCAATCAAATCCCAAACTTTGTTGTGATAATGACCTAATATTTTATCATGACATGTGTACTATTTTTGAACTTGTCCTACCACTATGTCTGAATCTCCATGCATGTACAGGATCTTGGCACCTTTTTGGATAGCGAGGAGAAAACTAATAACCGGTGATTCATACTCAGCCACATTATTTGTTCAAGGAAACTGAAATCTATGTGCTGTGAGATAGGCTTCCCCTGTTGGGCTAACAAGTTCAACACCGGCTCCACTTCCTTTCTTTGATTTCGACCCATCAAATGATAAAGTCCAGAATTGATCATCGACTTGAGTACTGGAATGTTCACCCTCTAATTTCTTGAGTTATTTCTCATGTTCTTCTTCAAAAAATTTCTTCTCATCTCTTTTAACTTCTTTATACTGTGGTTCTGAGGTCGCTACTTGACTTGGATATTCCACATTGACAACTTCTTCAAAATTTTGTGCTACTGATACTTGTGGGACCATCTTTGACACTTGTGCAACTGTAGCTCTGCACATCATGCACGATATTTCAAAATGAAAAGCATTATGTATTCTGCACCAATTAGGCAGTAACAGATTTTGAATATGAGCATATTTCCCTAGGTCAACATCTTGTTTAACACTTTTCAAGACAAAATTCTTGAAATTTTCAAACATTCCTTCTGTCATTAATGGTTTTGAACTGTCATTAGTTTGTGCCTCTACCAACTTGGGCATCATGTCTGGGCATCCTCCTTGGTTGTAACCTTGCAACATCAAAATTTCCCTAGTTTTAGGTGCATAAGATCCTAGACTTGTTTCCATGAACATGATCTCATTATCTTTTCCATATTCGGTTATGAAAAATTAGAGCCTTGGTGTCCTCTCAATCCTTATCTAATTTTGGATTCCCTCCATGGGAGTCACATGTGTGAAAAATTAGTTGCTATGTATCCATTCAATTTCCTTGCCCATTCTCTACTTAAAAGCATTCCATATCCTTCAAGAATGTCCACAACTGATATGTCGATACAACTCTAAACTCGTGGATCTAAAGTCAATTGCATATGAATATTATTTAGTTCTCCTACAACTGGAACTTCTATTTCATCTAATTGAGTCACCTTCTTATTTGTTTTCAACGGGACTAATCCCAATTTTCTACATATATCAAGGGGCATTACATTACTTGATGCTCCAGAGTCAATTAAATAGTTGTGCAACATTTTTCCAAAAATTTGGACTGACACAAGGAAACGGGCAAATTCTTCTTTTCCTTGGTAGAAAACCACAAGTTTTTGTGCTCTAGGGTTGAATTCCTCATTGTTCACATTCTGTTGGGTGTTGCTCCCATTCTGAATAGCACTTGTTTGTTCTACGAGAGTGATGAGATCTCTCATTGTTTCTTCTCCTTGAAATGAAGGATCATTTTGTGAGAATCCTTCCTTAGAATAGTTTTGCACCATCCCAATGAAGCTTGAAATTAGTGAGACATTAGGTGCACTTGATTTTACATCAACAACATGTTGGAAAATGGGTCAACAGTCCCCTCGAGATTTGTGACATGGTTTAACAGCCTCTTATGTCTTCTATAAGTCTAGTGGTTGTATCGGGCATTAACAGGGTGATCTTTTGGTGCAACGACAACCACTACTTGTAACAAGTGGTATCAGAGCTTGGTCATAGGTTTGAATCCCCTCGAGTAACTCTCAGGGGGAGATTGTTGGAAAAATGGTTAGTACTCCCCTCGGGATTCATTACATGGTTTAATAGCCTCCTATGTCTTCTATAAGTCTAGTGGTTGTATCAGGCATTAACAAGTCGATCTTTTGGTGCAACGACAACCACTACTTGTAACACAACATTCATGTTTTGTGCAAAACTAGATTGATGATTGTTAGGGGGACCTCTGGGTGGGTATGAAGCATTATGCGAGATGATCTTCAAAGGTACATCATTCAGAATTCCCAACAATGCATCCCTTATCTCTGAAATTTTCATTAGTTCATACAATGGTAGACTTAATTTTATCTTCTTGAATTCTTCTAGTACACAAGAGCTCAACCTCTTGAATTCCTCCCTAGGAGGATTTTCTTTCTGCCCTTGTTCTTGATTTTTCTTTTGTCCTCCATTTTGTATAGTAGAATGTGACACAAGTTTCCCTTTTTCTTGATTTTGTGAGGCATTGGTCACAATAGACTGACCTCTTTCTCCTTACGTACTACTAGGCTATTGATACTCAGATGAATCCCTGAGAGGACTTGGAGTATTACTGGCATTGGGATGTTGAGGAGTTGTAAAGTTGTTTGGAGGAGTTGACATTGTCAATGGCTCATGATTTCTATAATTTATTTGATAAGTCCTCAATGGAGCATTCCTAGATGTCTATTGAAAAGCTTGAACTTCACTTACTCCTTCCACTAGGACACTATTGTAAAGTGGATAGAAAATAAATCTATCCTTCTGTAGTGGCTCATTTGGGGAAACAGGTGGAGGTTGATTCTCTGGTGGAACTTGATATCGTGGCACCTCCATGAGACCATTTGGTGATGCTGGAGGAAATTTATGATTAGTTTGTATAAGCATGTAATCCTGAGAATCAGGAGGTGGAAACTTGAAATCATCAAAGACCAACGCCTGGTCGTATCTGGGAGCAGGCACTATCTCATAGCCTGTAGGTGGATGATTTTTAGGTGCAGTAGTGTTTCTTAATTCTCCTTCGAATATATTAGCTACTCTTTGAAACTCTTGGCATTGTAACTTAGAATGTTGATTAGTCTCATGCAGTCTATACCATCTAGACAATGCTGCTTTTGCTAGGAAAACTTTGTCAGCAGGTCGGCTTTCAGAAGCTGGTGGATTATCCAATGGTGAAGGAACTCCGCCATTGTTTGGATTTGTATTCCATGATCTTTTATGGTACCCTTGATTATTATTTTGATACCCAGAACTATTTTCTTGATAACCTTGATTATTGTTCTGGTATCCTTGATTATTGTCTTGATGATTCTCATGGTGAGCTAGAGGATTTCCTTGATACCCTTAGTTATCTCCTTGCCATGACTGATAATTTCTTTGTGAGTTGTATAATTGATTACTCTAGTTTCTAAGGTAAGTAACCTCGGTAGACAACTTCTTGAGTTGTTCTATTAAGTCTTTCATTTCATCTCATTCATCCTGAGTCCTTGTGGTAGTGGTTGTATTCTAAAGGTAGACAGGTTGTGCGGGTGCCGCGTGAGATATCGGAGCTCCCGGATGTGGTACTAGTTGATTAGAAGGAGTAGGAATGAGATTGAAAGAAGGAGCATAGTTCAACATCCCTTGATTCAATGTATTGGAATTCCCAAGGTAAGAAGATGCTCCGACAACGGTTGTTGGTGACTGTAAACTGATCTTCTTGCCCTCAGCATATGCTTGGATTAAATTGGTGGGGGCCAGATGGGTCTTCTGGATGAACATGGAAGTGAAACAATCCAAGGCTGCATAGTAAATAGGCCTTGCAGCATCATCATTTATGTGGAAAGGATCACACAATCAAGAGTAGGCCCTCTGAAATCTATTGTTGAATGCCCTAATAGGTTCACGTTCTTTTCTTCTTATCTCAATGAATTGCCAATACAATTTAGCAGGGGTGATAGGCAGTCTAAACTTCCCCAAGAATGCATCCTTCAAGTCTTGCCATGTTTGGATTGAATTCAGGGGTAAATTAATATACCAATAAAATGCTTCTTCACCCAACGAATATGGGAACAATCGGCATGCCACATCTTCATCTTGAATATTTCTATTTTGTAGAGCATCTTCAAAAATCTTCACAAGTTCATCAGCAATGTGGTTGATGTCGTTCACAAAGAACTTAAAGCAGAAATGCTCGGGATTCTTTGGCATATGGTTGTAAGTAGAAAATGTTGCAAGAGGTGATGCATTTTGCAATCACCATTGTTGTGCCATTGCTGGAACTTGTTGTTGGGTAGTTGGAGGTATAATGGCTTGTATAGGTATATGTACTATCAACTGTTGAATTTGTGTACCTCCTTGTTGAAATCCTTTAGTGGTCCCTTGTGTTTGACATTGTTGAGGTGGAGTTTTAAATTGTTTTGTAAGATCAGCTACAATTGGTGAGTTCTAACTTGTAGATGTGTTGTCCTCAATTTTGAGATCACAAAATTGTGACAACCCTATGGAATTTTTCTTGTCAATTCGTAGAAGTATCCTCTATGTTTTGAACATTTTGATAATGTGTTATTAAGAACGATTCGTCATCCCTGAAAAAGCTCTTTATAAAAAATGTTTCATGTGTTCTTTAAGTGTTTCCCTTTGTTTTTAATCTTGATTTTCCCTTGGGTCAATGGTCCTTTAAATTACGCTCATTTTGAGCTAACTTAGACATCAAACAGAGTTCTACAACTCAAGTTATGATGAAAAAGGTGGGGTTTTTCAGGCTGACTGCATATTCTTTGAAAATCCTTATAAAAGTGGGGTTTTTGAAGTCGATTGCATGAGTTTGAATTATTTTTAATATATTAAATGGATTTCAAATTTTGTTTTCAATTTTCAACTCATTTCGAGTTGATTTGACTATAGTTTTTAACGTTTTCGTGAAATTAGCTTTAAATCTTCTAATTTCATGTTACTTTATTTAAATACTATAGTTATGTATTAAATTAATTTAAATTTAAAAGAATTAATGTTAAAACTATGGTTTTTGTTCTTAACTACATATCATTCATGTGCAAAACACTTTTAAAAACTCACTCCTAAGTCTTTTTCATATTAAATACATTGTTTTTATCAAACAACTGCATGTACATTTCATGTTTTTAATCATATGCAATTGTATTTCTAAAGAGTGTATTTAATACTTGCTAAAGTGTCATTTTTATACGCGACTGCATATTTAAAATAACATTTATAATCTTCCCATGGTGTCAAATTTGGAATAATTTACATATTTTATGAAAACTTATGTCTTTTCCTTATATTTTCCCTCAAATAATGTCGAATTTAAAGACTAGTGCATATGTCGAAAGGTATATGTTCTGGCCTCTAAAAATAACATTCATAACTAATCCCTTTAGACGTTGATTTCCAAGGGATTTGCATATACTTTAATATATGTAAACACTTTTCAAAAAGTGTGTCTAGGCTTTCTTTGTTAAGTCTTCTTCATATCTAAACATATGGTGTCAATTTTAGGAGGAAATACATATGTTAATACATATGTAATAACTTCTGAATAGGGCATTTTTAATATCCCAAGCCTGGGCGTCGGTTTTTGAATGCATTGCGTATGTATTTCACCATATCTAATGCATTTCAAAATAAATGTATTTAACACAAGTCATTGGAGACGTTGTTTTTGAGAGCGTTTGCATATGTATTTTTCTTTTCAAATTTACGTTTTCAGTCTTAAAGCTCATGGCGTGGATTCTTGAGGAGTTACATTTATGCATATGTAATGGCTTCTTAAAAAGAACATTTTTAATACTAAGTCTGAGACGCCAAATTTGAGGGTTTTCGCATTAAGTATTTGTCTTCTCAACATGCGTTTCAGCCCTTTTCCTTGAGTCGTTGATTTTGATGGCTATTGCATATGTTAATACATATGTAATGGTTTTTTCTAAGTCAACGTTTTTAATCCCAAGCTCAAGGTGCCAATCTTGAAGGGTTGTGCATTCAGATTTTTCACACTCAATATTTGCGTTTCTAGCTTTGTATCCTCAAGGCGTCATTTTTCCTTTGCAATACATATACTATTTAGCATACACAACATATGTATTTTCATCAAAACAGTCCCCCTGGAGCTATTCTTCCTTCAAAAATGCCTCATTGAACATCATCTTAGCATTCAAAAAACTGATTTTGGTAAGTTCTCACTTCATTTATGGATTCATTCTATCATTTTTGGTTGATTTCGTGCCCTAGGCCCCATTTTTCTTTCTCATTGCATATGTAATAGAAATAGTCAACCGGTTGCTATTTCTTGACATTTTTCTTCTCATTCTACCCCACTTGGCTATGTATGCTTATTGACTATCCAAATTTAAGGGAGAGAGACTAGGAATGTGATCTATTTATACTCTTTCTATCCAATCTTTTCTAAATACAAAAATCAATTGGATTTATTTCAGATTTGGCTCAAGATTTTGGGAGATTTTTATCTTGAAGATTGAGGTAATTTCTTCCTTTCTCTTTTCCTTGTTTTTCTTCTAGAATTATTTAATTTACATGTAAAGCTTTATTTTTTATTTACATGTGATTGTATTTATGTCTCTTCTACTTTTGTCTTCTATTCTCAAGATGCATATGCAGTCAGGATTAAAAACCACGTTCTATGAAAGAGACAAACCAAACACAAGTTTATACATGTGCTATCTTCCAAATCCACTTGCATAAAGTCGCTATCCCTACCACTACCATGTGATGTCAAACTCATAATGGTGGTCAATTTGAAACTTTATTATAAAATAACATCCCTCCATTCACTCATTATCCATTCACTACATATCTTTTGTTGTCCCCATGTGTAATTACCCATAAGAAACTCATTCTGGAGTTCTCTTTGAACTGAAAACCATTCATTTTCCCAAAAATCAATCATCTCCATACACCTTTTATCATTCTCTGATGAATCCCTCTCAAGAAGATGTTCTTATTTTGTGGGATTTTTATGTCACGGCTTCTCAGCCACATAAGGTTGATATGTCTGAAGGGATTACACTTGCAAAGGAAAAGGAGAAGAAAAAGATGAAATATTAGTATGACTCATATCACAATTCTATCCCCCCTTCATAGATGATTTCATATTGTGATGAGGTTAAAGATATAGATGTTTCTCACATGAACTTTGAAGACTTTCTTCAAAGAGTAGATGCTATGGTTACAGAGGACATGCTTTCAATCAAGAAGAGCAGTGTTCATCTTGTCTCTACATTTCCATTGGCTACCTTGGAATCAAAGTTCATATTTGCATGCGCAAAGAACTTTGATCCCACCTCCAGAACCATCAAGGACCAAGATGGTAAGACTATCATTAGCCTTGATCTAGAGACAATGAATAGAATCATCAAAGTACCATTAATTCCTGTTACTGTCAATATCACCAAGTAGAAAGCTCTTGACAGATGGAATGAGGACACTCCTTCATGCACAAACTTCATTAATGAAAACTAGCTACTCAATAAGAGGCCAAATATTGGAAGATGGCCAAAGGGAATTCGACACACTGAATTCAAGGAAGAAATTAGTGACCTCATTACTTTATTTAGCCACCTAGCAGGGTTAAAGACATCAATCACCTTTGAGCCCTGGATGTACAAGTACATTTCTCTCATTGTCCTATCGAAGAAAAGGATTTTTTGGGGAGAGATGATCAGTGATATGTTGTGTGAGCAAGTTTCCCAAGTTGTTGACACTTGCACTTTTTACATGAATTCATATCTTTTATATATCGCTGCCTCTCTTGGTTCTTTCTCTGGACTATCTACTAAGGGGGATAGGTCATTGGTTCCTGTGTGGGAGTATTTTCCTCAGCTCATTTTGAAGGTGAGCCATTCTCACTACCATAGGGTACATGATGCTTTTTATGGGCATTTCATGTGCTTGTTCGATAAAAGTCTCCTAAATAGGCATGTGTCAGATGAGGCATGGGTTAAGGTTAATGAATATGGCTGTCTATTTCTTTGGTTTCCTAGCTTCACTTACATATATATGGGTAGGCTACTTCAAGGGAGAGCCACATACACTTCTGAGGTATCCTACAGATAAAATCATACTCATGGAGTTGGCCAGGCAACTCATGGCTATTTAGATGCACCATAATGCAGTACATAGATTGGGTGTGGGGATATCTTCATGAAATCCATTGAAGATTGGGGGATACTCCATAGACATAGTCCCTAAAGCCAAAAACATGGAGTATGAACTTCAAAGGATCACCTTGAAGAAATTCATGGCTAGGACTCACTTCGACTAGCGTAGGCTCAATGACAAGATGAGAAGGCAATTTGTACATGTGTACAAGTTGGAGGACATATGGATTGATCTCTGCACTGAGATTGTTTCCACTCCGTCCTTGTAAATACCAACATCTGGTTAAAAAGAGAGTGTCTCTGTTTGGGATTATTTCCAGTCCATCCTTGCAAATACCAACATTTGGTTAAAAAGAAGAGGGCTGAAAAGTATCAAGGTAAGAGTAGGTAAAGATTTTGATCATGGTGGTCCAGTTCGTAGGAGATTAGAAATCAAAGGAAGAACCAAAGATGTCACATCTTCTTTAGCAACTGATCTTGACATTCTTGTCATATCCACTCTTCCTAAGCTTACCATTAAGGGAGGGAAGGACACTAGAAGAGTTCTTGAGGTGAGAAGCACAAAACTTGAAAAGGTTCAAATTGTATCTAGTGATGATGAGATGCCTAGCTCACCTAAGGTATCCTCACTAGACGTACCTCCTCTTGCAGATAATTAAGCTACCACCATGATTCCTCATTCAACACTAGCATCAGATGAGTCTCCCGACTCACCTTTAGGTACAACTATGGATGAATTTACTACGGAGCAGGAAACTCCTATAGAGTCAGTCTTGGTGACACCTACATTGCCTATCTCATCGACTGCTCCTATTTTCATACAGGAGGATTCTTATCACAGCTTTGAGAGTGTGTTTGAGCATACTCTATGACCATTCCTTCTATGGCCATCTCCTCTGTGATAGTTTTGGACACCACTTCAGTGTAGGTAGAGAAGTTCATATCTGAGGATACACATGGTAGTCCTACCCCTATGGCAATCCTGACAGAGGCTCCTCCTCTTATTGCTATAGTTGCATAGAAAGACCCAGTTACTACTCTAGTCATTACATCTGCAAAAGCAATTTTTTATTCTTTCTCTTTACCTCCTTGGATCACTGCCATAACACAGAAAAGAAAGAAGGAAGAGATTTTGTTGGAGGGCTTTGATTTCAAGCAAGTTTCCAAGCTGAGAGCTCCAAAGAACAAAAGGGAAAAGATAGTCTCAAGGATCATGGTGGAGGACAATACTAAATATGCTGAGATTGCTGAACCTTTTGTTGGTAGAATCATAGAAGATGGGCAGCCCTCTGATTTTAGAATCATAAGGGTGGAATTGGGTAAGCAGACACATTTGAGTTGCCAACAGGATGCCCAAGATGTTGTCACACAACTCTCACAAAGGAATGACCAGCTATGGGAGAAGAAGAATAAGTTGAAGGAGGAAAATTCACGCCTACTTAAAGTCATCAACATGATGAATAATTCATAGAATGTTGCTCCAATTTGAGTTTCACATCTTGAGTGGTATAAGCATCATCAAAAGCCTAAGGCCATGGATGAATGAGGAAGTAGTTTAGAATCGCAAGGTCTGCAAGTGATTTAGAATGCAATGAATGTTTTTGAATGAGGCAGAGTGGTTTCCTTCAAGTTGTATGATCTGGTTACATCCTTTGATTGACAACTTCGGTTCTTAGATGCTGATCTTGATGTTTGGAGGAGCATGTTAGAGATTAGCCTAGATTATTTATGTACCTCTGAGATCATCTCTTCAGTAGAGATGTATTGTGATTTTCTGAATTTGATGGTCAACAAAGAACAATTGCTACAAAGGTTAAAGAAAAAAAGTCATGGGACGTTTGAACACCTTAAACATTATGAGAACATGATTAATGGTGTCTTTCATCAATTAAGGTGTCAATTAATCATGGAAGGGGGAGAAGTCATTGAAGACAAAGCTATTTTAGCTATGTTCATGAAAGTTATTCGCTTACAATTAGATGCGGATAATTTTGACTTTGATATGATTGATGTACTAATGGGCTACAAAATCTCATTGGATCATTTGCAAAGCTAGCTGATTGAATATAAGAATGCCATTGCTGAAAGTAAAGATTTAAATCAGAAGGTGACAGTTATTGCACAACATACAGGCTCCCCAAATGAAACAGTTCTTCGTGAGTCTCTTCAGAAATTCATAGACTTTGTAAATACTTTGTAAAGGCATGTTTGTCTTTAATGTTTTATGTTTTGAGTAGAGTATGATAGATTGCATGAAGTGAAACTTTTTGTAAATACAAGATAACATGTACCTTTATAATCACTTCATGCAATCGAGTTGCATGTGCATTAGGCATGCAACTTTGAATAAGTCATAAGTTTTCTAGTAGTTTGTTGAATAAGTCAAAGTGGTTAAGGGTTTCCCCTTTTCTCTCCATTTTTCTCTCTTCTATTTTCCTATATAAAGAAGAGAGTTCTTTGTAAATATTTTTATCTTTTGTTGAAGCAAGAAAGGCTATACTTGAGAACTTGGGTGATGAAAACTTTGTGTTTCATTGTATAAGTTATCAAAAGTGAATAAAAGTGACAAGATTCTTTAGACTTTGTGTTGTAGATCTTGAGATTGAATGGTGTTTTCTTACATTGCATTGTTCAATATTTCTTAAATTCATTTCTAAGCTAAAATTGCATACATCATTGGAGGTTTCAATTTATCTTTTGAGATACTTTGAGCTAGAGAAGGAGAATTGTTATAGTAGTAGTGGCTGCGAATACTGAGAGTTGAAGACTTTGAGCTTCAAGTCTGAGTATTTTTCTTTAAATTTCAGAATCATTAGTGAGAGACTTTGAGCCTCACTATTGATTCTCATTGTTTCAAAATAGGATTAATCACAAGAGACTTTGGGCCCTTGTTCTTAATTCACCAAATTTATTAGTAACTTCTACCTTAGGAGTTGTTATTACGTCAATTGCTAAGTCATCGATATTATCGTAGCTGTAGGTAATCTTTGTAGAGTTATAAGTTGTATTTATCTATAGATCTTTTCTTGAAAAAAGAGGAAAAGATTAGAAGTATCATCCTTATTTCATTCCAGTTGAAATCCTGCTAAAGCCACCTACAATAAGAAGGGATCCTCCCCTATTGCTGAGAGGAGAGATTTATCTCATCATACTGTTGTCTAAAGTTACAATTTTGTAAGGTGTAGCCTTAGCGACTTACAAAATTTTTAGCCAATAGTTTTTGGTGACTCTGCTGGGGAACATCGAACGCATTTAGAAGCCTCACACTTTGGTTTGAAGTTTTTATTCTTCCCATTGTTCTAAATTCATTTTTCCACACTAGAGGGCTATCATGTATAGGAACGTCATTCCAAAGGAGAAGATTCCAAAGGTGCTGCTTTAAGTTGGTCTCAAAAAGTTAAGCTTGATTTCCTTATCAAGAAAACTACTCTTGAACAAACTACTAGTTATCCACTGTGTGATGATGATAATCACCTTCATGAAATTAAGATAAAATTAGGAACAATTCTAAAGTAAATACAATGCAAATCTATTTAAAAATGAAACTAAGATCTATAGCATGTCATGGCTCTCTAGAAAGAGGTGGTAAGTGAAGCTCTCATCTCAAATCTCCACTATTGACACTTCTAAAATGAGAATGTATGTTGTTCTATGCTTCTACAATGCTTCTATGATGATGATTCTAGCTCAAATTGACAAAAGTATAATGCAAATGCTTTAAATGCTCTCAATTGCTCTTAGAATGCTCTTCAATTGCTTATAGTAACAATGCTTTGCAAATGAATTTCTAAGATATCAATTGCTCTCAAAATGCCTCATATTTATAGTAAATTCCCAAGGGTAGAGGGTGGAGTGAAGTAATCATGATTAACCTTTGGTTGATTCAAATACTTTGCTTTGTTCATAAATGGGGGGACAATTTAAAGGTTTGTCTCAAACCTTTGGACAAAAGGACAAGATTGAGTGGATGAGATTGAAACTTTAGAATGAGTGATTGAGATTCATCTTTTTTGAGTGATTTGTGTCTTTTTGTCCTCAATTCTTATTGGTTGCTCAACTTTGTTGAAAAAAATTAGGAATTATTAAATTCAATTAATTAATTAAATTTAGCCATGTAAGGGTAATAGGTTCATTTTGATTTTTGATTTAAACAACTATATAATTAATTGATTAAAATCAATTATGTAGTGTTTTTCACCCCTTTAAGCTTTGATTTAATTATTTAACATCCTTATTTGATTTTTCCTTTTGCTTTAATTAATTTTTTCCAACTTGATTTAATTATGTCCATTTTAATTGATTTGATCCCTTTTTTGATTAAATTAGTGCATTTTGATGATTTTAAGCCATTTTATTAATTTTTACAATTTAAAAGCACTTTCTCCATTTTTGTGTGTCTACAAATGCCCCTCTTTGAATTGATGTGCGAAGAACATTGATTCAAAGATTCTTTTAGTCCTAATCGCTTTTTAGGTCCTGATTGTTGATTCATTGATACAAAATTGATTGCTGCCTCTAATATGATATGATTACTTTGTCCTGATATATTTTTGATATGCTTTTGATAGAATGATACAAATTTTTTTGATGCCCCATTGATTCCAATGATGTTTGATTTCCATTTGATACTCTGATGCCCCCTCAGAAATTAAAACATATTGATTTACTGATTTGAACAATTTTATGATGTTGATTTATATGTTTTCATTTCTGAATATTTTTTATGATATGCCTTGATTCAAGAATGCCACGGTTGATTTGAGAGGTCAATATAGGTCGAAGTCAATTTTCACCTCCAAAATTAGGTCAAAATAGCTTAAATAGGTTGAAAAACCTTGTTTTACTATTCATTTTTACTTTTATCTTTGGTGATTTTGCTCTGATCCTGTTGTGAATTTCAAGATGGTTGTCCCGATTCGAGAGCATCGATTCGAGAGGTTTCGGAAATATGTGAGGCCACCTAACTATGGACCTCCAGTAAGTTATTTCAAACTTCTTATTTTCATTTATTGCTCATTTATTAGCATTTATTGCAATTTCTTGTTTCATCATTGCCTTTAATATGGAAAATCATGCCTAGGAAAATTTCGCTGTCACCTAGATGCTTTTACTGTCGCATCCACACTTTTCTCTCATGCAGACGTATAGTTTAATGTTGCCTAAGAAAATTTTATCCTTGCCTGAGAATAGGATATTCACACGTAGAGCTAGGTCAAAAATGCCCATTTTCATATAGCTTACCATGTAGGAAACCCTAACAATTTATTTTCGCCTAGGCCACATTTCGTTGTCGCCTAGCATGATTCACTATCATGTGTAATGAGAACTATTGCGTAGCACTCACAAAATGTCATGTAACAATTTTTTATTATCGCTTAAGAGAAATTTCATCTGGGATGATTAAAGTCATGCCTATAGACTTTTGAAAAATTTTCACACTTGTACTTGATTGTGTCTGATGAAAAATTTGATGACTTTCGATGCTCGAGTTGAATGATTAGATTAGGTCTGTTGCGTTCAAAAAAACAATGGATTAGGATATCAGGATAGTGTTACCAACAAATGTGATTTGTCAATCTGATTAGGATAGGATATTGATAGGATAAATCAATCAGTATGAAAACCGATGTGATTTGATACTGTTGCTTCATTCTCAGGACAAGGAGACATAAACAAATGGTACTTGGTGTGATTGCTTGATACTTTTGATAGACTGATTGAATTGAGATAATTTCTTGATATGGTATACTACTATGATTCCTTTGCTTTTCCAACAGGTACACTTTCATACTCTGTACATTCAGACAGTTGCTTCTTGGGTCATTGATCTGGGCTAGACAATTATGGATGTTGAGTTTCATATGATCAAGTTGTGTGGTTTGAGATTCCTTCTTGACCTCCCATGGTTCTAGCTAAACCATGGTTTATTGATTGTAGTGGTGGAGCAATGGCACTCCAACCACAACACATTTCATTTGCCTTATGGAGAGATGACGATCATGCTTGAGGAGGTGTATAGATTACTACGTATCCCATGCAGAGGAGAGGTAGTGTACTATGATTCCATATATGATTCTACTGTCTACTGATGAGTGTTCGGGGACAGCTCTATTGATGATGATACTATCACTTGGCCTTAGTTTTCTTCCTTTCCTACATTTCTAGCAATACTTGGTGCATTGATTGGTGGTTTGCTTCTTCCCAACTAGTGAGGTCATGGTTTTTCTGTCAGATGGGGTAGGATTCTAGAGGATTTACTTTCTCATCCTTGACACTTTGATTTGGGTTCATGCATCCTTGCACATCTCTACCATGATTTTCATAGGGTAGTCTATAGAGAGAGTGTATCCTTGTTGGCTGGTGTAGTTATTCTCCAGTTGTGGATATGGGAGCATCTTTCCATCACTAGGGCTATTTCTGACAGGGTTCAGCCTCATGGTTATCCATATGCTTTTCTATACACTGGTATGGTTGTGCAGCATCATTTGGGTCAACTGGATTACTAGCGGTGATAGATTGATGATCAAGTTCTATGGAGACCACATAGGGGTTGCGAGTGTTGGATAGAGAGGATGATGATGAGTTACCTTACATGTTTTCCCCTCACTGGATGATTGGTCATATGACTACCACTATTAAGTGCTTCTACTTTGGTAGAGTTTCTAGATAGTATGGTCAGACATAGGATATGCCACAGGGTACATCACTATATGCTCAGGTATAGGTAGAGAGATCTTTGTGGGGTCCTCTCATTGATTATTAGTTTTCCTTAGATCAAATTACTGGTATGGCTTACAGTAGGTGGGAGATGCTTCCTAGTGTGGAAAATGCAGGTATGTCTCACGAGTTTTTAGATTGGTGGGCTCATAACAGGTTTACTCATTTCACTGATCTAGCAAAGCCTGTCCTAGGTCGGGGTGATGATGGCAGTGATGATGGAGGTGGTGGTGGTACATAGAAGAGATGGAAAGGATAGAGAGATCCTATAGCTATTGGTCAAGTACCGGTGAGAGGTGGTCATGTGAGGGATAGAGATCATGCTAGAGGACATGATGATGCTGTTGATAGGCATCCTAGAGTAGCAGATAGACATCAAAGAGCTTACAGACATCAGAGATAAGAGAGACATGCTCATGTTGATGCTGCTAGGTAGATTCTAGATGGATTAGATCCTTTGGTTCAGCTACAGAGAGTTTCCTTGGCTTAGCAGGATGATGATCCCATATAGTAGGATCAACTTCTGGCATAGCAAGTGCCTACATAGGATTAGCAGCAACAAGATCAGGGATAGAGTTCACAGGATGCTCCTACCATGGGTACTATAGTAGGGGAGGTTCAGGCTATGAGGACATATATGTCCACTATTGTTGGGCATTTAGATCAGGTTTCCTCCTTGATGCAACAATTTATGTCTGCTATGGTTCAGAGACAAAGCAGAGTGAGTACTTCTCAGGCTCCTCCCCCATAGGATGGTAGAGGTCCAGATAGATCTAGTCCTACAGGATCTTGATTGATTGATGATAGATTCACTCATTGTTGATGTCCTTGTATCATATGCCATGTTCTTTGATTGATCAGACCATTTGATGTATCACTTTGTATGCCATTGTATCTTGATATATTGAGTTGATGGATCATTGATGAACACTTTTTTTTTTATGATATATGATGATATACTCCTTGGTTCTCCTTGATGAGTTATTTATGAGATTATCTTTTATGTAGCTATATGATGTGTTATGCATTTACTTTGACTTATGCTATGGATGAAGTTATCTTATTTTATGAAATAGATAAATGTTGTATGGATTTATGACATGGTTTTCTCTATTTCTCAATGTATGGATGCAAAGTGTCTTATGGAAATGCCTAAGGAAAGGCCCCTATGTTTTTGGAATTTTTCAATGGATGCAATTCTATCTTTAGCTATTTGTATGCAAATGATGGATGGATATTTTTCTTTTTTCTGGTATATGGATAATGACTAATGATTAATGCTATGCATGAATGCAAAAGATAATCTCATTTTCTTTGTTTTGATTGATCTGACCAAGAGTAAGATGTTTGATTGAATCCCTCATTTCCCTAATGTTTTGACTCACCAAGATTATTGATGTATCCCCTTTGCCCTTGGAAAATTAACCACAAACAAATGCAATTAAACTAACATGATAATGCAATTAATCTAACATGATAATGCAATGCAATGCAACCTAAGTGTCACCAGCTTTTAGCAAAGAAATGCCATGGAGATAAATTTTCATCATTGAGCATTTTGGGACCGGAAAGCTAGTACAATCATCACTGACCACATCATGATGATATGAATACCTCTTTTTATCACTTTTTGGTAACCTCTTTTTGAACCAGGTACAACCTTCACTAGTTGGATGACCAACTATGGGAGTCTGAATACCGGTGTCAATGGATTCAATATTGCAAGTGGATTTTTTGTATTAAGATATGGAAGATCTAAATAGCCAAGGGATCCATTTGCGTAAACAAGAAAAGGTCAATCCGTCCTCTTATGAGAGAGTCTTCAATGGTTCTTTGATGACCATGTTGTTAGAAAAACTCTCATAAGTTGATGAATCTTCCTCAAAACAATCACTCAAAGGCAATAAAATATCATGTCGTTCTCATGGCTAATCTAGTCGAAACATCATCGATTAGCTCAAAAGATGTGATAAAAAGTCAATTTCATAAAGATTATCAAAAGAAAGTTTCAAGTGTTTTGCAATGTTTCATGATTTCCAAAAAGTATTTCCAAGCATTCTGATCTTTAAGGTGTTTTGTCAATTTTTAATCCCAAATTATAAAGTCAATGAAGGCTCATGGATTAAGTTGTAGGATCAAATACTTGGGTTTGAACAATGATATCCATCAAAGGTTCAAATATACTTTCCACTCTTCTGAAACTCTGATAAATCTCTTTGACGTGACTGATTTTAGCACTTATTGAATCCATTTGGTACCAAATTTCCAATCCTCTTTTGACCCCAAGTGATAAATGTGATCATGCGACAAACTTAGGGCTAATAGACAATGTAACAATGGGACTGAAAGGCTTTATTATGACTATGTACAAATGACGGATGCAATGGCAATTGTACAAATGGGATGTTGGAAATGCAATATGGACATATGTGACTAGGTGTAGACACCGAAAAATCCTTCAGAAAATAAATTATTATTTTTTCTGAAAATCCTTGATGACATCATCATTTATTAATTAATTATTTATTTAATTAATTAATTTATTTTTATGGCATTAAATCCCTCTCTCTTAATTAAAAATCTTTAATTAAGGAATCTAGCCTAAAAATGTCATTTGGACATTATCCCTAATTTATTAATTATTTTAATTAATAAATTGCCCAAAAACTTCAAAAATAAATTAATTTATTTTTTATCCCAAAGTTGGCCAAAATTCTAAAGAGCACTAAACTCTTCTAGAAAGTCCTAAACCTTCCTCTAAATGGGTCAAATCCCTAATCTAGTCCCTTCAAACCCTAAGCCTAGATATTTAATATTTATTAAATTTACCTTTAATAAATATCTAAATCTCACCAAAAGCCACTTGCCCATCCCTTTCTCCTAATCCTAATCCTAATCCTCTTTCTAATCTTGTCACATTCCATTAGCAAAAGGTTTACCAAAACTTATGCTAACCTCCTCTTAGTCATCCTCCTTAGTCAACAAGGATTGCCACCTCTTGGCCACCTCTTGCAAATGCATTTAAGGATGCATTTAAGCCTTCCTTATCTTTCTTATATGCATTCATTATGCATTTAAGACCTTCTTATCCCTTCCTTGCCACCTCTTGGCCTTGGGCACATTTACCAAATTGTGCACATGCCCTCAAACTTTCAACTCAATCCTCCCTTGACACTTGTCAGGACACTTGTCCTTGACTCAACCCTAACCTAAGCCCTAACTCTGACTCATCCTTTTAACCCAAGACCTTCCCTTTTCCTATAAATAGCCTCACTTCTTTGAGCAAACAATCCTCTCTCATCTTTCAACTCTCAAACTCAATAGCAAAGTTATAATGCCATTTTCATTCTAGCATAAGCATAAATTCATCATTTTAGATCATTTCCAAGCTTAAATCACATCTAAATTAGCTTAATGGGATTAACATAGATTCATTTCTTGTTTAATCAATCTTAGTTCATCTTTTAGCTTTGCATATTTGTGTGTTCTTGAGGCCTTTGAGGCAAAATAGGTTCCTCATACCTATTTTGTGTCATTTTGGGTCTTCTTGATCCTCAAATCATCCTAATTTGCATGCTCCAAGTGCTTGAGTTTGCACACCCACATCCATCTATATCCAAGCATATCAAACGGTGCATGGGCGCATCCGTTTTAGGCTTAAACTGAGGTGGCTTTGATTTTAGTTTGTTTACCATTAAATTTGATTTGATTATATGCTATGACGTTTGTTTGTCTTTGGCCTTCAAAACAGGTTTAGGTGCACACTCAAATCCTAGTCTACATTCTGGTACGCCCGGTGGGACTCTTACCACAATCATTTTGATAAGATTATACTTTATATGTTTGTATTTGCAGGAAACAAATGAAATGTCGCCTTCAAACAAAGAAATGTCGCCTTCATGAAAAGAAATGTCGCCTACAAACAATCCAGTCACGCCTTCTTGCAATGAAATCACGCCTTTGAGGAAAGAAATGATACCTATGAGCTCTGTTTTCACGCCTGCATAACTGAGATTTTCCTGTGATCGATAACTTCTGTTCCGTCCCAGAATTCTCTTCTGTCGCCTTCATGTAAAGAAATCATGCCTCTGACGAAAGAAATCACACCTCTGCATATTTATCTGTCGCCTTTTGAGGTACAGTATGTCGCCTGTAAAAATGAAATGTCACCTCTGAACTTTTCAGCGTCGCCTATAAGCTGGACAGTGTCGCTTTTTGTTTTTTTTGTCTTGAGTTGCGTGGGACTGGTTTTTCACTTCTTTTATTACAGCAAAGGTCAAACTCAATCTTGAATGAAACTAAAGGAAAGAACTTAGGTCCTAAGTGTCATTGTCATTTTGAAAAGCTAACTCAATCTCGAATGCACTAAAAGGAACGAACAACTCTATTCCCTCATCTGTTTCAGATTTCAAAGCAAGCAAACAAATTCAATCTTGAGTGATCTAAGGGATAAAACAAAGCTTTTTCAAAGTTCTTAAATCAACTCGCTAATCAAATCTTGAATGCACAAAAGGAAAGAACTTGCAACCGTTCAAATTATTTACATTTTGAGGAAAAGAACAAATCAAAATCTAATCATGAGTGTCTTCATTTCAAAGTTCAAAACATCACTTAATCAAATTTGGGAAAATGAACAAAATCTGCTTGATGTGCATGTAGGAGTTTTTCAATTCTTGCATAATCCTTGTTAGAGTAAGCAACGTGGAATATTTGAACTTGGCCAAGTTCACCTGTTCTTCTTTTAGCGAGGCCTGTCCAAGGAGAAGCGCTTCCTCCTCGGAGAACGACCTCAAACCGGTATCCCCCCAGCTGGTATACAAATAAGCGAATACCAAAAGAATCGCTTACATCTCCTAATCGCCGGGCGTTCGTGCCAAACACGTGTCTGGGGATGGTAAACATTCCTCTCCCCCAGCATTATTGGCAAGGCTCTTAAGTGAGTCACAGATGATCAGCATAACTGGGTATGGAGACACCACGGAATCATTAGCAACCTGATAAACTAGAGGCTACCCTATCTACATCCAAAAGTATCAAAATCCTTGTGCAAGGACCGATTCCAAGGGGTTTACCGGGTCGCCTCAAGATTACTCACCATTTGTATTCCCTTCTGGGGGATACCAAGCTGTGGGCAAGTGATTTTGATACTCACCTTCCTTAGGTAGATCTGTTTGAAGTACTTGACAGTCAAAAACCCGTGAAAACATTTGTCAAACATACACTTTTTCGAAAGCATTTATCAGAGTCTTTTATCTTGTTTATATCTCACAAAGTTGCTTTGTCCTTTGTGAAGATTGCTTTTATCAAATCCTTTGCCAATGGAAAAACATCAAGCAGATCTATAACTTGGTTCGAAGGACAATCAGAGCAGCCATCCCAAAACTTGGTCATCTCCCATCCCTTTGTCTCTCTTCTTCTAGAAAACCGTCTGCTTCCGTCAGTCATCCCAATCTGAGTCTTAGTCTTCCAAACCATCTTCGTCCTTCCTCCTTATCCAACTCATTCGCAAAGTCAGCATGTCTCAAATCTATAATGAGTTTGGTTATGATATCTCTCCTCTCCGTCCAATCGATCCTAATGATGATGAAGGCCTTGTAGATCATGATGCCTATTTCAGCCAGTTTGCTCCAAGCAACCCCCGGCGTTCCATCATTCCTCCAATCCAGCCAACCATGCCTTCGCGCTTATCTCCTAGCACTCCCTTTCATGTCCTCGGCAAGGCTAGCACTTCTTTTTATGTCCTCGGCAAAGCAAACCCAGTATCTTATCCATCCCTAGCATACCCTTGTTTTCAACCCAAACCTCTTCCATATGCTCCTTTCAGGCCTCCACTTTCTGCTATGGTCATTTCTCCATCGCCATCATCCCTTAGAAATGCTTCACGCTACTTCCCCTATCTAAGGCCTCCATCTGCCCATCCTCCAAAAAATTCTAAAATCCAAGATTCTAGTCCTCCCATCCTTTTCACCAAACCTCTATCCTTTCCCAAACCACCATCTTCTGCTCCAAACCCCAATCCTCCATCCTGTCTCAAACCACCATCTTCTGCTTCAAACCCCAATCCTCCATCCTATCTCAAACCACCATCTTCTACTCCAAACCCCAATCCTCCATCCTGTCCCAAACCACCATCCTCTCTTCCAAACCACATTACCAAAAGTCTCTTCCCACCAGCAGAGTTCATCCCTTAACCCACTCCAAAACCTGTACCTCAAGCCATTAGCCCTGCCTCTTCAGCACCATCATCCCCTCAAGCAAAATCCAAAGCTCCCTTTTCAAAATCATCTTTTTCATGGGTGTTCCCTTCTTTCTCTCCTCCTTCGCAAACATCTACCCAAGCACAAACCCCACTTTCATGCGAAGACCATCCAAGTTCCCCATCTCCTCCACCTTCCAAACCTTCTTCACCACAAAAGTCTCCAAGGAAACCAATAACAGAACCCAAGGAAGAGCCAATAGCAAAACCCACGCCTGAAATTGAAAAGCCAAGCAATCCTTCATGTGAAGCCATCGTTGATGTGGCCTATCCAGTGCTCCCATCTGTTATCTGTCCTCCATCTATCCTAATCGACGATCTTCTTCCATTCCCCTGCATTGTTGAGACCCCTCCATCTAAAGTCTCTATCCAATTAGCACTGCCTCCTTCTGGCATTACCCAAAGCATATCTGAAGAACCTCATGAGTTCACCCTTCTTCCTAGCATTGTAGCTGAAAGATCTTCCATCCTTTTATCCATACCATCTGAAGAGTTCTTCCTTCTTCCAGACACCCCAGCAGCAGAGTTCCCAATCCTTCTATCCACTCCCTCTGAAGAGTCCATCCATACATCCCCCAATCCTCTATCTACACAAATCCTATCCTATCAAGATCTTGGCCAAAAGCATGATGAACTACTCACAGAAGTAAATCAAGATCCAATCCCTTCTCTTCTCCCATCACCTCCTATCCAAAATCCTACAATCCCAAGTCTTCCGATCCAAAATCCTACAATCCCAATTCCTCCAATTCACGATCCTATCATCCCAGTTTCTCCAACTAAAGATCCAATACCATCCCCCAATCCTAGTCAAAATCCCAACATCCTATCCTCTCCTCTTGAGGATCCTCCTAACCAAACTGTCCAGCTGCCGTCACTCTATCCTCTTGGGTCACTAACATTTGTCAAAGGTAAACCACTTGAAAAAGAAGACATCAGCTTCTTATCTTCCATCAGGGAACCAGAAAATGGCTATTTGTCATTCACCCCAAGTCAAAAATATCCTTGTCTGGATAAAATGCTGAAAAGATGGAACTATCAAGGCAAAGGCCTTGGCACTAACGAACAGGGAAATATATAGCCCATTCAAAGCAAGAAACATCCGAAAGGCTGTGGAATCGGTTGCACACCAGATGAGGGTACTCCCTCCACATCAGTGAAAGGTACTTCATCCAGAAATGTTGGTACAGCTAAGGCAAAGTTCAAACATCCATTCAAAACCAACAAAACATCTTTCAGAGCGCACAATGCAATTCCTCCTCCTCCATCGTTACAACCGAGGAAAACCTATCATATTCCTCCTTCATCCTCCCCATCCCTTTTGGGTCCCTATGTCCCAAAGTCTTTCAGCGCATCTCCGTTACCCAGCAAATCCATTTTGGGACCTTATATCCCAAAATATCATCCCCCATCTTATCCTACTCAGCCTTTCATCCAACATCCAAGCATCCCTAGTCAAGATCAACAACGGCACATGTCCACATATCCTATCTACCAATCTCCTTCCATCTCTCCATCCAAATTTCCTCCATCCCAGACAACTCCTCATGTTCCTCCCAATGCTTTTCGCAACTTGGATGCCATATCGCGCATGAATAAAGGGAAAAATCCACAAAAATCCTAGGATTGTTATGTACAGTCTAATCGACATGCACAATCAAAGCAAAATCCGATCAAGCAAGCCAAAGCAAACCACTGGCCACAAAGGCCTATCAAAGAAAATGCCAAATCTAATGCATCCTAATGGCTGCAAAGGCCCAATGACGATTACCATGTCCAGTCTAATCGACATGGTCAATCAATGCAAGCTCCAATCAGGCAATCAAATGCGCCACAAAGGCCCAGCAAAGAGCCAATCAGGCATGCTAAAGCACCCCAATGGCTCCGAAAACCTAGCAAAGTCCAAGCAAAATCTATCACATGGCCACAAAGGCCTAGCAAAGAAAAAGCACAATCTGATGCCCACCAATGGCTGCAAAGGCACACTAAAGCTAAAACAAAAATGATGTGGATCCCAAAGCAAAAAGATGTAGTCCATCTAACAAAAACATCCACAATGGCATCCAACGTTGCCCATCTCCTAGCTCCTCAATCTTCCCCTCCATCTCCTCCATCCTCTAGCATAAATCCTCCATCACATCTATCTCTATCTTCCACATCCAATCATCCATCTTCCTCGCAACATGTGCCAATGTTGATCTTGACAACATCCCCCTATCATGATCATTTTCCATCCTTCCATCCAAACACTTTCTACCACCATCTTTCCCATCTCCCCCATCTAATCCATGACTTTGCATGATCCCCCCCCGTCCTGCTATAGTTGTACCAACATCCAGGCACACAATCAGAAGAAATCAGTGAGGAAAGTCAGCAAAGATCAGTCAGCACATCTAAAATAGCAAAGGGAAATCAATGAAAAATCAGAGAAATCAGCAAAGTCAACAGGCAATCAGGCTTTAGCATCAACATATGCCTATCAGCTTAAAACAGAAGCATATTTTGGGGAAGAGGCAAGCTTTAGTCGCAAAAGTTAAAAAAGCAAAGGCAAAATCATGAGTCTTTATGTGAAAACCCTTCTGGGGCACATTCTGATTCCAAAACAGTAACAATAAAGGGCGTATCTTCTAGTGAAAACTTGGCAATTCAAGCGCTAGAAGATGGAGCTTTGCCTCTTCCTCCTATCTGGGATAACAACACATGATAGTTCCCTATCAACATTGCAGAAACCAAGCTAAATCAACTTGGGTACAGAAGGATGTTTGTGGCTCATCTACATGGAGGTTAACCTGACAGAAAGTGAATCATGACCTTAAGTGCCTTGCTCCGAGGAGTCAATTATCAACTGTGCATGGTCATATGCACATGCCTAGGTGTGATCTTAAGCTTGTCGTCCATCATCTAGCAATGGATCCCCATGACAAGCCGGCAACATCAGAAAATCAGCAATCCACATCAAAAAAATCAGTGAAGAATCTCTCAGAAGATCAACATCAAATCGCATGATAGCACCAAAATCAGCACAAAACTCAGCGCCACATCAGAGAGTTAGGAATAACATCAAAATATCTGTGCAAATTCAAAAACAGCAGGGCCATCATCAAATCATAAGGGAACATCCAATCAAAGAATCAACAACACCATCAGAATATCAGTGACAAATCAAAAGGTCACCATCTAATCAAGAGGAAGTGCCAAAATGGCAACATCAGCTGATCAGCAAGCACGACAACATTAAATCAGAGCTTCAGCAACAAATCAAAATGTCACTGCATATCAGCACAAAATCAGCAACAAATCAGAAAATCAGTGGAATATCAGCACAAGCTCAGTGACAAATCAGCAAGATCAGCACAAAGTCAAGGAAAAAACACAAAAATCCATAAAAATTGGATAAATCAAAGGAGAAAATTATCAACAAAGCAAAAATCAAGAGAAAAACATTCGTCCTCTGGTGAAAACTTGGCAATTCAAGCGCCTTGGACAAGTACCATGGTGAAAACCTGGCAAACAAGCGCCATGCGTAGTGCCCCCCCTAATTCCTTTCTGCAGTTAGGGGCTTCCTTTCTATCACCTCTTATCCAACATGTCCTCCATCCCCTTTTGTCTCTCACTTCCTTCATTTTCCATTGGATCTTGATGACAAAAATAGAGACTATCAGATGTACATGCTTTTGGGCACCTCCTTGGCATCCATTGCACCTTTCAGCTACATATCCTCTATCCAATCCTTTCATCCTAGCTTCCATCCTTCCTCATCCTCTTGTTGGCATATCTTCCGTCCAAGCATACACCATGCCTTTAAAACACATGAACTATCTTAAACAGGGGGCATCCTCTTCCTTGGTGACGTATTCCTTGGAGGCTATCCAAATCCGAATCTTCCATCTCCCAAAATCCTCAGCAATTTCTCTATCCAAATCCAGACCAACCACCATCCAATCCTTCTAGCACTCCTCTATCTTAATCCATCAGCAGTTCCTCCAGCATCCTCTATCTTGATCCACCAGCAAACCAACTCAGCGTCCCATATCCTTTATCAGAATCCAACATCCACCGTCCACAGCAGAAAGCAGATTCACCATCTTTTGCACCAAAATCCAGAGCTCCAAATCCACAAGCATTATCGTGTTCCAGCCCTTTGAGTTGTTTCCATCCCTTATCCTAAATCAGAAATCATCCTCTTTTTGGCACAACGTGTTGTCTTAAAGAAACCAAACCTTGTCCTTGCATAGCCTTATCATCTCGAGCAAGAGATTGGCTTGTATTGACAAGAATCCAGTTGACCGAAGATCATCAGTCTATCCTAGGTTGACGCAATCCTATCACTGATCCTCCATTGGGAAAATAGCAGCTCATTTTGTTGACACATGGTAATCTCCCTCCAGCTTTCCATCTTCCAACTCCTTCAGCAAATCCGTCATCCAATCTTCCCAAATCTTCCTCCATCCCAATCTCCTGGCAGTTCCATCATCCCCATCCTAAGCATTTCCTAGCACCTTCTCTTGTCATTGGTATCTAGCTATAGGCTAACCTCATTGCAATCCAATGCCATTCATCCCTATCCACACCTTGCTAGCAATCTTCCCAACCTATCCATATCTTCTAGCTAGCCAACACCCAAGATCAAGCCAACCGATCAAATCACATCCTTCGTCTTGTAGCAGGCCTTGATCTCAATTCAATCATCATCATTGGGATATGTCTTTCCCAAATCCGTGTCATTTTAGGACACATCATCCATTTCTAGTCCGTCTTGGCCTTCCAACCCAACTGGGGCACCATCTTGCATATCTTTGAAGTTGTCAGCTTCATCCCCAGGTTCTTTGTATATCCTATTCTTGAGTCTTGTACCATAGCGTCAGTCGTGTCTCCACCTAAGCTCATTTGTACATTTGTGTCTTTAGGACCCATCCTTTGTCTTAGTCCTTGTCCGTCCTACAGCAGCATTTGATCAGAAATATCTTGTCCCATCCCCAGCCTCAAAAAAATTTTAGTCCCACTCGGGCCTTGTGCTTTAGCAACATCAATTGTCGACTTATCCTTGCTCATCCTGATTATTCCTTGAACTTCAGCTTTTGCCAGCGAACAACTACACTTATTCTCTCACCAACCCATGGGTCCTTGAGGATATATCGTTCCTCCTGTCTGACCTAATCTTCCATCCTGGTCCTTGAGGATATATCGTTCCTCCTGTCTGACCAATCTTCCCACCATCAATCAAACCTAATCTCTCTCCTTGGAAAAGGATGTCTTTTTGGAGTTATCATTTTGATCTTGGGTTTTGTCCTTTTGATCTTGTTAATCTTTTTGGCTTCTCATTATTCCACCAGGGTCACCATGATTCATTATATCACGGTGTGCTGTGTGTGCGGATAATCTGGGGCAAGGTCTTTTGATCTTTCGCTTCTGCCTGTGAGTTAGTTGTGTGTTTGTGGTTTCTTCAGCATCGGTTTCGCCATGTCGCCTCTGCGCTTCATGTGTGATGTTGGGGCAACCCTGTGTGTTTGTTTAGCGTCAGTCCTCGTCAGTCCTCTGTGACGTTGTTGACAGGTCTCGTGATCCCAGTATCCTTGGCAGGTCTCTAACATAGCTATATTAAATCTAGGTTGTGCACTCCCGTTTGCACTTGGAGCTATCTGGTCCCTTGCATTTATCATATAGATTAATCTTGCATCTTTGCATATAGCTGCATCTTGCATCTTGCATTTCCATCTCATCTTGCATATCATCCATATTTGTTCTTAGAAGTGAGGTTATTTATCTCCCCTTTCTTCCTAACCCCTCTTCCTTCCTCATCTCGCCGGGCACACTCTGTCCCAGGGCGTAATCCCTCTTTCTCCTTGCCCCACTGGGCGCATCTTCCATGAGTTTGTCCCACTGGGGCATGTATCCTCTTTCTCCTAGTCCACCCGGGCGTTACCCTTTTCTTCTGATTCTAGCCTTGGCATCTTATTTTCTTGTCTTTGACGCCATGCCACTTGCGGCATCGCATCAAAGAGGGGCAAAATGTAGACACCAAAAAATCCTTCAGAAAATAAATTATTATTTTTTCTGAAAATCCTTGATGACATCATCATTTATTAATTAATTAATTATTTAATTAATTAATTTATTTTTATGGCATTAAATCCCTCTCTCTTAATTAAAAATCTTTAATTAAGGAATCTAGCCTAAAAATGTCATTTGGACATTATCCCTAATTTATTAATTATTTTAATTAATAAATTGCCCAAAAACTTCAAAAATAAATTAATTTATTTTTTATCCCAAAGTTGGCCAAAATTCTAAAGAGCACTAAACTCTTCTAGAAAGTCCTAAACCTTCCTCTAAATGGGTCAAATCCCTAATCTAGTCCCTTCAAACCCTAAGCCTAGATATTTAATATTTATTAAATTTACCTTTAATAAATATCTAAATCTCACCAAAAGCCACTTGCCCATCCCTTTCTCCTAATCCTAATCCTAATCCTCTTTCTAATCTTGTCACATTCCATTAGCAAAAGGTTTACCAAAACTTATGCTAACCTCCTCTTAGTCATCCTCCTTAGTCAACAAGGATTGCCACCTCTTGGCCACCTCTTGCAAATGCATTTAAGGATGCATTTAAGCCTTCCTTATCTTTCTTACATGCATTCATTATGCATTTAAGACCTTCTTATCCCTTCCTTGCCACCTCTTGGCCTTGGGCACATTTACCAAATTGTGCACATGCCCTCAAACTTTCAACTCAATCCTCCCTTGACACTTGTCAGGACACTTGTCCTTGACTCAACCCTAACCTAAGCCCTAACTCTGACTCATCCTTTTAACCCAAGACCTTCCCTTTTCCTATAAATAGCCTCACTTCTTTGAGCAAACAATCCTCTCTCATCTTTCAACTCTCAAACTCAATAGCAAAGTTATAATGCCATTTTCATTCTAGCATAAGCATAAATTCATCATTTTAGATCATTTCCAAGCTTAAATCACATCTAAATTAGCTTAATGGGATTAACATAGATTCATTTCTTGTTTAATCAATCTTAGTTCATCTTTTAGCTTTGCATATTTGTGTGTTCTTGAGGCCTTTGAGGCAAAATAGGTTCCTCATACCTATTTTGTGTCATTTTGGGTCTTCTTGATCCTCAAATCATCCTAATTTGCATGCTCCAAGTGCTTGAGTTTGCACACCCACATCCATCTATATCCAAGCATATCAAACGGTGCATGGGCACATCCGTTTTAGGCTTAAACTGAGGCGGCTTTGATTTTAGTTTGTTTACCATTAAATTTGATTTGATTATATGCTATGACGTTTGTTTGTCTTTGGCCTTCAAAACAGGTTTAGGTGCACACTCAAATCCTAGTCTACACTAGGAAAGACAACCTTAAGGGAAAAAAAGGCGCTTGTTTACCAATTTTTCACCTTTTGGATTTTTTTTCTTTTTTTGCTACCAAGGCATCTATTGCTAGGTTTTCACCAAGGCACTTTTTCTCTTTTTTTTCTTTTTTTCTTTTTTTTGTATTTTTCAATTTTTTTGTATTTTTCCAGATCTCTTTGGCTATGTGCAATAAATATGATGCTCCTCATCTGATACTCTTTATATTCTTTCATCTCCCTCATGTGTAGAACCTTTTGAGATGAATTTTGTTGATGGGTTCTTGGAGTTCCTCTGCTTCACAATCTGATAAATTATAGGTTCCTGTTCCAAATGAAGACACTATGATGAATGGGCCAAGCCAATTAGCCTCCCATTTTCATTTCTTCTCTCTTTCAACCCAATTCTTTGGGTTTTCTCTTAACACTAAGTCTGCTACTTGAACGACTCTCAGTTTGATATGTTTATTGTAGTTCCTCAAGATTCTATTTTGATACACTGTCAGGTGCTCATAAGCTTGTGTTTGATGTTCTTCTAGAAACTCCAATTGTTGAAGTCTAGTGACTCTATAGTCTGTTGGTTCCCCTTCTCTTTCTACTTGTAGGTTTACACTATGATTAACACTTAATGTAACTGACTCTATCACCACTCCAAATTCTGCAAGGAAAAGGGCCAACTAACAAGGATCAACAAGGATCCTCCTACACATTGAGCCTAGATGCTCAGGTGGGTGTACCCTTGATTCACTTCTTGAAAGGAATCACTAAATATTATACATTTATATCCTTTACTAACTGATTTAAAGATTTTATCATTTATATTTGTGATTGATGATGATGAAATGCTTCTAGAGAATAAATCAGTGTCTTAACCTAGGGCATAGAGTCACTCAATAACATATATCAACTGAAAACCCTAACTCAAACACTCTTGAACTCAGAATAAGTGCTTTGCCTATTATCCCTCTCACTCCCAAACCTAGTCATCAAATTCCTATTTCACCATGCATCCTCTGAAACTACCTTCAAGACTTTAATCCTGACTTTGTCAAGAACTCAAAGATAACTTCAGAATATAGATTGTGACATTAACATATAAGAATCCAAGATGAAGACAAGAAGACAAACATAAATCTAAGATTGGAACTCAAGTGTATTCTCATTAAGATTTGCAGAATCAATACATTGCCAAAATAAAAAAATACTAGGAAATAAACCCTAAAATCTAGGCTCTCCTTGTTCAATTGCTCAAAAGATCATCAACCACCCAAAAAATAAAAATAGTTACAATATATACCACTAGTCATCTTGGAATTCAAAAAATTAGGCTGCAACAAGCTACAGATGACTAGGGCATAATTAGGGTTTGTAACCACTCTACCAACCAGATTCAATCTGGAAATCAATGTAGGGATCAAAAAACCAAGTGACCTCGAGAGATCAGATCCAAAAATGATCTTCATTTATAATAGTTCTCAAAGTAGTGTATCGAAGATCATGAATTCACTACACTTATTTGTCTGATCATTCACCTGCAACATACCTCGAGCAACTACCTCATCAAATCTTTATGATATAGACCCTTTGCAATCAATCATCACACTCTCTGGTCCACATTGTGATAGTTGACAGGATCAAATCTACTAGATTGGTCACCTAAGCAATGAATATCAGTCCTTAGTCACTGCAACCCTTAATAATTTTCAAATCTAGAAGAAACACTTACTTGAATGGCGCAAGATAGTTCATCAATGACCAACATTCAAACTAAGATCTACTTTAATACATCACCGTCAGATCTCCTCACTCTTCCTGGGCTCTGCCACCTAGCTGCATAGGAATCCTGGTTTACATTTTTCCTTTAGTCATGAGATCATTAGACATCACCTCTGACCGTGATTACACTTAGTGATTCAATGAATGTAGTCTCATAATCTCACAGTCATCTCTTAAACCACCAAACCTTTCAGAGATCACACGACATAAGAGATTCCAAGTCATGAGAAAAAATCATTAACTGCATCATCATCACGAGATTACCCGACTGCAGGGACACTAACTATCGCAAGCCCTTTGAATTTATCTAGAGATTGCATGACTGAGGCAGATCCACTTAGTCGCTGAACACATTTTCATCCTTCCCTGATTAGGTGACCACAAGAGACCTTTAATATTTCCATCTGGTGATCTTGTGACCATAGTTTATTTTAGTCATGGAAGAAAACCTTCTCTTTACGTGATCACGCAACTGAACAACTACCTGAGATACATATTTTTCATTATGAGATCTGGCGACTATAGTCTCTAAGTCTCATGAACTTTATTAATTCTTTAAAATATTCAGCGATCATCTGACTTGGAGATCTAGCGACTAACAAGGAGTCTCCTAATCGTTGAAACATTTTGACTTTTCAAACTTCTTTCTAAGATCTTATGACCATCGTCAATCTCCTTCATTCCTTCATCCTATGGTTCACATTAAGTCACGAGAGATTTCCTGACCTAACTGTTTGATCTAGCAACCAAGAGGTAACTACATCGCTAGATTGCTGAAGGTTTTCCACTTACCCATTAGGAACATGAGATTCTGAGACTATACAGTTGCTAGATCGCCAAAATTTCTCTTTATAAAATTTGAGCATACTGAGATCAACGGCTGTCACAAGATCACATAGGATAAACATCATGCATCTTTTTCTTAATAATATGTGACAACCATAGATCTTGACTGAATTTTAACTCACTCCATAAACTAAAGACCTCAGGCGCACTGATAACTACCAACTCACTGCTCTGAAACCAATAGTCATCAAACACCTCAGCTCCATCTGACATCAAGTCCACCTGTACCATTCCTTATGAAATGGGCCTACCATCACAAGATTTAGTGACTATGAGAAGATACAAACTGCCAATGGAGTCGCTGAAAGATATGGAATATTTTGAAAACATTGAGAGACCTCGCGACTAAAGGAAAATCATAGTCACATAATAGAAAAGAATATTTAGTCTGCATCCTGTGACTCAGAGACTGAGCTCAAAAAATTTGGGCCCACTTGGACATGTGGCACCCTGTCATATCTCTCCCGACCAATCAGAGAAGAGAAAGTCAGAAAAACTTTAGCCACTTGCATCATGAGATTTGGCGACCATAGTTAACTCCAAGTCGTAGCATACTAAATTTGACTACCATGACTACACAACTAACCACCAGGTGGTCATTGAATGCAAATATTAACTGCTGAGATCTGGCAACTGATCACCTGCTAAGTCTCTAAAAGGTAGGGAATATGCCGAAAGGATTTAGAGATCATGCGACAAAGGGTTTTAGAGAGTCCCGAAACAAAAAGGAATATTTTGAAATCATTGGGAGATTGAGCGACAACAAAGTGCACATGCATTTAAAAGCACTTAAGTGGCCCAAAAAAGGTAATGAAAAATTAGAACCCGACCAAGATAACTAGGGTTTCAACCTTCCAACGACTAGAAATTTAAAATGAGACCTAGGGTTTCAAGGCTAGAGAGCAGGAAAACTTGTAGAGAACAGGGAAGAAATTACAACCATAAAATTTCTTGTAGGTGCTAACAGTGGCTCTGTCTGGGGATGTATGCCTCTTGCAGGTATGGTAAGAATTTAGGATTTCTAGTTAAAGTAGACCACCCACTGGACAAAATTGAAAAAAAGAGAGCATAGGACAAAACCCTACAAACTAGCCAAGAGAAAACCAAACAAAAAGAAACACACTACTATATAAAAACCTAACTAACATTCATGGAGAGGAGAATACCTTCAATTGAAGTATTTTTTCAAGAATTGTCCATGAACTGACAATTCTTGAATATCACCATTTAATTCTTTGACAATATAATAATCTTGTCCCCATCTTTCATGAATCAGATATGGTCCCAGCCAGAATGGATCAAATTTTCCATGTTTCCCTTTATCTTCCAATCTAGCATTCCAGATTAATGCCAAGTCATCAGGTTCAAACTTCCTTTCAACAATCTTTTTGTCATACAAATTTTTAACTTGTATTTGTAACTTGGCATTTTTTGAGGCTGATTCTCTTCTAGTTTCATCCAACCTGATGAGATCTTCAATTCTTAATTGCATTTCATCATCTATATCATCATCATATAATTGAACAAACTTATATATTTCCAATAAGTTGTTTTGAGGCATCCTTGCATGTATTTCATACACTAGGTCAAACGGTGCACAACCAATTGCCTTCTTTGCAGTTACCCTGTCAACCCACACAGCTAATGGTAAATTTGAATTCAATGCCTTCTTATTCTTTTCAAGAATCCTCTTGAGGATCTTAACCAAACTTTTGTTAGATGATTTTGCCTGTCCATTTCCTTGTGGATAATAGGGTTAGGAGTATGACATCTGGATTCCTAGACCTTTGCAAAAATCTTTGTACTCAGTAGACCTAAAGCACATTGCATTATCACTGACTATCCTTTCAGGACAACCAAACCTTGTAACAATATTATTCAATAAGAAATTAGTTACCACCTTGCTTGTTGCATTCCTAGTAGGAATAGCCTCTACCCATTTTGTAAAATAATCAGTGGCAACTAAGATCCAAGAGTGTCCCCCATTGGACTTGTTTGGTATTTCTCCTATAAAATCCATTCCCCATTGTTGGAATGGAGCTTGCACTTCAACTAGCCTCAAAGGTACATTTCCAAAAAATTTGAGCTTACCAGAGAATCTTTGACAAGCATCACACTTTCTTACCAGTTGCTCTGCATCTTTGAAGATTGTGGGCCACCAGAATCCTGCTCTCAAGACCTTTTGAGCAGTAGTTTTTCCCATACAATGTCCTCCACAAACTCCCTCATGCATTTCTTTTAACAACTTGTCAGCTTGGTTTTCATCAACACATTTCAAAAGTATGCAATCTAAATTTTTTCTATATAATTTGCATTTTATAATCACATACTTGATGGCTTGTAACTTCAATGTTCTTTTCTTATTGTCATCCATCCTGCTAGACACTTCATGTTTCTTAAGTAAAAGATAATATCTTGATACTAGATAGAATCATCCATATCACAAGTATAATCAATCTCAATCTGGTTTATCTGATTTGCATCAAGATTGGATTGAGCCATTAGTTTTTCCAATCCTTGTCCTCTGACCAAATTGGTAATTTGGATGTTAATATTGAATTCTTGAATTCTATTTATGCATCTGCATCTCCTTCCAGTCACCTCTTGCTGTGAAAAAATATCTTTTACTATAGCACTTGGCACAAAAGAAATCACAATTGCTCCCATCAGATAGCATCTAAAAGCCTTGATAGCCTTCACTACTGCGTATGCTTGTTTTTCATTAATATCATATTTTAGTTCAGCGGCCTGCAAAGATTTACTAAAAAATGCAATAGGCTGCTCATAACCCTCATTATTATTCTGTAGCAAGACTACAAAAATAGTATGAAAAGATGCACAAGAAAAGATGTGCATTGGGATATTGTAATCAGGTGCTTTAAGCATAGGTGGATCTTTGATAGCCTGCTTGATATTATGGAAAGCTTCATCAGGCTCACCCTCCCATTTGATAACAGATCCTTTCTTCAACATATTGGATATTGGCCTAGTAACCTCAGCAAAATTTTTCACAAATCTCCTCAAGAAATTTACCTGGCCAAAGAAAGATTGAATTTCTTTAACACTTTTTGGCTTGTGAATTTTTTCAATAGCTACCACCCTTTCTAGATCAATTCTTCCTCCTTGCTTCCCAACTAGGTGGCCTAGCAACTTGCCTTCAGTCACACCAAATGCACATTTCCTTGGATTTAATGAAATGTCATATTCCAAAGCTTTCACAAATATTTTCTCCAAATGAAAGCAGTGATCCTCTTCCCTCTTGGAATATACATTTAAATCATCTTGATAAACAACAAGGAAATCATCTATAAAATCTGAAAAGACAACATCCATTGCCCTTTGAAAAGTTGCACCAGCATTTGTAAGACCAAAAGGCATCCTCACATAAACATAAGTCCCCCAAGGTGTAGTAAAATTTGTCTTAAATTTTTATGATTCTTTTACAATTACCTGATTATAGCTAGAAAATCCATCCATCATAGACATCAAATCAAACCCAGTCACTCTTTGCAACATAGCTTCCATATTAGGCAAGCAATAGTTATCCTTTAGAGAAGAAACATTTAGATTTCTGAAGTCCACACATAGTCTGATGTCTCCATTCTTTTTCCTAACAGGAACCAAATTTGACACCCAAGAAGAATTCCTAATAGGCTTTATAATTCCAGCATCTCTCAGCTTTATTAATTCTTCCTGCATTTTAGGTGCTAAGGTAGGATTTATAGGCCTTTGTTTTTGCCTAAAGGGTTCGGCATCTTCTTTCAAAGGAATAATATGTTGGAACAAGTCTTCTCTATAAACCTTTAGGTCATCATATGACCATGCAAAAACATGCCTAAATTTTCTTAATAACTCAATCAAGGACTTGCTTACCTTGTGAGACATTTCTCTACCAATGTATACCTTTTTAGGTGCCTCTTGTGTACCAAGATTTATTTCTTCTAAATCCATTTGGTCTTCCCTTTTAGCACCTATCTGAACTCTATCCTGACTATCAAATACATTTTCTAGAACAACAAGTCCCTTGGGAATCTTGTTAGTTTTAAGTTGCAGGACTTCATTACCAAGAACAACTTCTTTTCCTTCTGCAGTCTCAACCAAGTCTGAACAATCTAACTCCTGACCATGATATTGGTCTTCACAATTCATAAATCTCAAGATATCCTGGTCATCTTCAAAAAATTGCCAGTTCTCAACATTATCTGGTATACTAGGCCTAGTCTAAATTTCAACTTTAGAGAGGCCAACAAAACTATTATTGCTAGGATTGATAGCTTTATTAGCTAACAAATCAGCCATCTTATTATTACTTCTATCCTTCCACACAATTTTGAAGGCATCAAAATGCTCAATCATATCCCACATAGCATTTCTATATTGTTTCAACCTCTTGCTCTTTGAAGCATACACTGATCTTATTTGGAACATCACTAACTCAGAATCCCCAATAACTTTCATACATTTAATTCCATGCTTGTGTGCTAACCTCAATCCTAGTAATAATGCTTCATATTCTCTATATTATTGGTACAAGAGAAACTCAATGTGAAAGAAAACTTGTAGGTTCTCCCATTAGGAGATATGAGTAGAATACCTACTCCTGCTCCATCTTTGCAGCTAGCACCATCAAAGTACATCACCCACAAATCACCCTTCACAGATTCAGAACCTATCTCTTCAGCAATACAGGGAAATATAGGCTCCTTCTCAAGTAAAGTGACCTCAGCTCTGAAAGCATTGACATCATTATCTACAAAGTAGGTAACCTCATTATCAATATTCTTTTAAATCATATAGGTTACCCTTGGTTCCCTTTCAATCCTAATGGATTGACTATCAAAGTTGAAAGTTGCAAAAGACAAATCACACTGCAAACTTCCACCCATGGTAGCACTCCATTTCCTAGATAATAGCATCCCATAATGAGGAAAAATGTCTACTACCAAAACAATCATAGTCAGTTCTTTCTCTAGATAGGCTGCCAATCTATAGGACATTGCATTTATAGTCCCAATGACTGGTACTTCTCTCTGATCCATTGCACAACATTTGCCCTAGATTGTATCAACTTTGAGGCCTAACTTTTCCATAATTTTGAAAGGCATGATAGTATTGGAAGCACCTGAATCAATCATACAATTTCTTAATTTCATTCCATTCACAATAATACTCAAAAAGAATGAGTCTATGTTTTCAAGGCTAGCATTTACAAAGTTGTCCAAGTATATAGGTGGTATGTGAGATACCAATCCCTGAACCTCCACTTCACTCAAAACTTTAGCCTGAGGTTCATTGTATGCAACATCATTATCATGGACATTATCTACCCATGCAAGAGCCCTGTCCTTATGTTTAGGGATCTTCAATAATTCTGACAAAGGAACCTTGATAGTTATCTGAGATAACACAACCAACATATCAACAGGGATAGAGGGAGGAAACTCAATCTGCACTGCCCTGGTGTCTTTTTGTTTATCTGATACATTAGTTGTAGCTGTGATTTTTATTTTTTCAGCTTTAGCCATTGTGTTAACTGGCTTTTCCACTTCATTCTGATGATTTTTGTCTCAAACAGTAGAAATCCTTTCAGCTTCAACTCCGTTAGGTTCCCATTTCTTACCTTTCACATTTTTGAACCTTACTAAATGATCATCCTTTGATCTATTTCCACTAGGTTCCCCGGAGTTGGTGTTCTTTATAAACATCCTTGAAACTTTTCCAGTAGTGTCTTTTGCTATCATATTTCTAGTTTGCACTTGGGCTACCATTTTTGCAGTAATCCTATCAATTTCTTCCTTTGAAGGTCTTCTCAAATTTATTATTTCTGAGGAGGAGTTCATGTTACATATCTTTTCATCAATGTCATCATTATCAGAAAAAACCTCCTGATGGAAAAGTGCCCTATTGTGTCTTTTCAAACACACATCTTCTTCTTCATCAATATCAGAATCATCTTCATATGCGAAATATGAAGTTGTCATATTGCATCCAATGTCATCATGAGTTTCTTCCTGATCTAGCTCTTAGGTACCATCATTTTGGTATGCTGACATGGATTGTGCAACTACACAATGCTCTGTAGAATGAGGGTATTGACATGCTATACACCATGGTGTATCCTCTATGACATTTATAGAAGCCTTTTGTAAAGGATCAGGAACACACCTATCATTGTTTCCTCTTGTAGTAGAGATAATAGGCTTTCATCCTTCCATTGGGTATTAAAGGGGTAATTTTGCAGTCTATTCTGCCTATTGAAATTGTTGTTGAATTGAGGCTTTTCATTAGCAGGGACATTATTATTCCTATCAACAAGTGCTTTCAAGTCTTTCAATGCATTCAACACCTTATCTAGCTTGTCTTCCTCTTGCTTCGTATTTCCAACATTTCTTTCATTATCCCTTTTGTATTTTTTATCCCCAAACAACTTAGGATCATCTCTTTTCCCACCCAGTTTCCCTGATATTTTCATATTGTTTTCAATATTGACAGCAATCCTAAAAGCATATCTGAGAGTTCTTGGTTCTTTGTCTCTCAACAAATATCCCATTTTTCCATCAAATGCATTGAAGTATGTGGTCAAACAAACATTATCATCTAACCTCATAACTTGAAACAATTTATGCATACCTTTCTGAAATCTCATATTGAACTCAGCTACAGATTCATTCTGATTTTTTCTTATAGTGTTGAACTCATTCAACATGAAACTAGCATTAGGCCTATGGCCATATTGTTCTTTGAAACATTTCTCAAAAGAATCCCAAGTGTCAATACATCGGTCAGGAAGTCTCTTGAACCAATCTCTAGCATCCTCCACCAAAGATTGAACAAATAATTTTATGACTACATCCTCATGTTCCACCTCATAATCATTTAGCATATCAATAAATAAACTAAGATGTTCCTCACAACTAATGGCATTGTTACTAACAAACTTAGGTACCTTATCTCTTATATCAATTGGAAAAGCATTTGGGTAGCCAGGTATTCCATCAAAACTAATCTACCTATAGCCTTCTAATTGCATAGGTCTCCTTTGAAAACTTGAACTAATGTTCCCTTTAGGGTTAGTGTTTACATTTACATTTCCATCTACTTGTACATTTGACTATTGTTTAGGGTCAATATTTATCTTGGGAGACGAAGAAGGAACTGGATTACTAGTAGTAACATTACCAAGAGAAACAACATTAGAAGTTGTAGATGGCATACCTATTTCAGCAGTAGGTGGGTCAAGAGTTTTTAATGATGAGTCCTTCAAGAACTGGATCTTTCTTCTTTTTTCTGCAATAGAAGCTTCAATTTCAACCCTTTCTAATTCTCTTGCTAGGTCATCATCCTCTTTTCTTCTTCTTTCCATCTTTGTATCATTATTTGAAATGGGTGGTGGGACCTTTGGTATTGCCACTAGCTTGCTTATTTGGAGTCCCACCATCTTTTGCTTTCCTTTCTCTCCTACAGCAACAATAGGTCTAGTAATCTCATGCCCATCTTTGTCCTTAGGTAGAGAAGTATAACTCTAAACCTATCTAATCATAGGGCCTTCATTATCAAATTCATGGTGTTGCAAAAAATGTTCCTACTCACTTCTCAAAGCATTAAGATCACCAAAAACATCATGCTGCAGAGTCTTAGGAGCAGAAGCAAGCATCTTGTTTCTCTCCTTTAGCTCATTAATCTTTCTGAGAAGAGACTCTCATTCTATCAAAGCATTCACTTTCCCAGCCTCTCTTTCTTTTTGTAATCTCTTGTGTATGGCATCTTGTTCTGCCAACTGTAACCTTAGTGCACTCAAGTCATTTGGGTCTATCATGACATCCTCATAACTTGATGACACATCCATATCAGTAGGATTTTGATATGGGAAATGGACCCATCTCTGCCTCATGGGTTGCCTTCTAAAAATTTCCTCATTAGGATCTAAATTTGGTCCAAAACGCATGTCTCTGGCTTGTACATTCTATCCTGTAGGTAATGAACCTTTATCTTGAAATATAGCCTCTGGGGTATCATAAAATTTATCTTCAGAGCCTCCACTATTTGATTTAGAACTTTTGTATTGTGAATCCTCCTCATTAGAGGATGCATGTGGTGCTCTATTTATGGCATTACTTTGTTCTCTCATGGGAGCACTAGTAGATTCTTCATTTCTCTTGATCCAGCTTTTCTTTTCTGATCTAGGTAACTATTCCAAAGTAACCTCCGGATGCTTCTTGACAAAAGACCTAGTATTCCTTCTTTTGTCCATGGTCTGTAGTCTATAAGATTGGTTCTAACCCTTTGAGTCACCACCCACCAAATATGGGAAATCTTTCAAAATTTTCAAGAAAATAATTGAGTACAATAGGAGAAACACATGAGTCCTCTAATAAGTTTTATCTTTAGACTCTACCCAGCAGAGTCGCCATTTTGTTGGTTCCCCTTCTCTTTCTACTTGCGGGTTTACACTATGATTAACACTTAATGTCACTGATTCTATCAACACTCCAAAGTCTGTAAGGAAAAGGGCCAATTAACAAGGATCAACAAGGATCCTCCTATACTTTGAGCCTAGATGCTCAGGCGGGTGTACCCTTGATTCACTTCTTGAAAGGAATCACAAAATATTATACATTTATATCCTTTACTAACTAATTTAAAGATTTTATCATTTATATTTGTGATTGATGATGATGAAATGCTTCTAGAGAATAGATCAGTGTCTTAACCTAGGGCATAGAGTCACTCAATAACATATATCAACTAAAAACCCTAACTCAAACACTCTTGAACTCAGAATAAGTGCTTTTCCTATTATCCCTCTCACTCCCAAACCTAGTCATCAAATTCCTATTTTACCATGCATTCTCTGAAACTACCTTAAAGACTTTAATCCTGACTTTGTCAAGAACTCAAAGATAACTTCACAATATACTTTGTATACCATATATTAACTCACTTTGTGACATTAACATATAAGAATCCAAGATGAAGACAAGAAGACAAACATAAATCTAAGATTGGAACTCAAGTGTATTCTCATTAAGATTTGTAGAATCAATACATTGCCAAAATAAAAAAATACTAGGAAACAAACCCTAAAATTTAGGCTCTCCTTGTTCAATTGCTCAAAAGATCATCAACCACCCAAAAAATAAAAGCAGTTACAATATATACCACTAGTCATCTTGGAATCCCAAAAATTAGGATGCAACAAGCTACGAATGACTGGGGCATAATTAGGGTTTGTAACCACTCTACCAATCGAAGTCAATAAGGAAATCAATGCAGGGATCAAAAAACCAAGCGACCTCGAGAGATCAGATCCAAGAATGATCTTCATTTATAATAGTTCTCAGAGCAGTGTACCGAAGATCATGAATTCACTATGCTTATCAGTCTGTTCATTCACCTGAAACATACCTCGAGCAACTACCTCATCAACTCTTTACAGTATAGACCCTCTGTAATCAATCATCACACTCTCTGGTCCACATTGTGATAGTCAACAGGATCAAATCTACCAGATTGGCCACCTAAGCATTGAATATCAGTCCTTAGTTGCTAAAACCCTTAATAATTTTCAAATCTAGAAGAAATGGTTACTTGAATGGCGTGAGACAGTTCATCAATGACCAATATTCAAACTAAGATCTACTTTAATACATCATCGTCAGATCTCCTCACTCTTCCCGGGCTCTGCCACCTAACTGCATAGGAATCATGGTTTACATTTTTTCTTTTGTCATGAGATCATCAGACATCACCTCTGACCATGGTTACACTTAGCGATTCAATGACTGTAGTCTTGTAATCTCACAGTCATCTCTTAAACCACCAAACCTTTCAGAGATCACGTGACATAAGAGATTCCAAGTCGCGAGACAAAATCATTAACTGCATCATCATCACGAGATTACCCGACTGTAGGGACACTAATTATCGCAAGCCCTTTGAATTTATTTGGAGATTGGTCGACTGAGGCAGATCCACTTAGTCGCTGAACACATTTTCATCCTTCCCCGATTAGGCTACCACAAGAGACCTTTAATATTTCCATCTGGCGATCCTGCGACCATAGTTTATTTCAGGTGTGGAAGAAAACCTTCTCTTTTCATGATCACACAACCGAGCAGCTACTTGAGATGCATATTTTTCATTATGAGATCTGGTGACTACAGTCTCTGAGTCTCATGAAATTTATTAATTCTTTAAAACATTCAACGATCACCTGACTTGGAGATCTAATGACTAACAAAGAGTCTCCTAATCACTAAAACATTTTGACTTTTCAAACTTCCTTCTAAGATCTCGTGACCATCGTCAATCTCCTTCATTTCTTCATCCTATGGTTCACATTAAGTCATGAGAGATTTCGTGACCTAACTGTTTGATCTAGCGACCAAGAGGTAACTATGTCGCTGGATCGCTGAAGGTTTTCCACTTAACTGTTAGGAACATAAGATTCTGAGACTATACAGTCGCTAGATCTCCAAAATTTCTCTTTATAAACTCTGAGCATACTGAGAACAACAGTTTTCGCAAGATCACATAGGATAAACGTCATGCATCTTTTTCTTAAGAATATGTGACAACCATAGATCCCGACTGAATTTTAACTCACTCCATAAACTGAAGATGTTGGGCCCACTAACAACTGCCAACTCACTGCTCTGCAACCAATAGTCATCTGACACCTCAACTCCATCTGACATCAGGTCCACCTGTACCATTCCTTATGAAATGGGTCTACCATCATGAGATTTACTGACTATGAGAAGATACAAACTACTAGCGGAGTCGCTAAAAGATATGAAATATTTTGAAAACATTGAGAGACCTCGTGACTAAAGGAAAATCATAGTCACATAATAGAAAATAATATTTGGTTTGCATCCCACGACTCAGAGACTGAACTTAGAAAACTTGGGCCCTCCTGGACACATAGCACCCTATCATATCTCTCCCTGCCAATCAGAGAAGAGCACGTCAGAAAAACTTTAGCTGCTCGCATCACGAGATTCGGTGAATATAGTTAACCCCAAGTCGTAGCACACTAAACTTGAATACTGCGACTACATGACTAACTACCAGGGGGTCACTGAATGCCAATATTAACTACTGAGATCTGGTGACTGACCGCCCATTAAGTCTCTAAAAGGTAGGGAATATGCCGAAAGGCTTTAGAGATCATGTGACAAAGGGTTTCAGAGAGTCATGAAACAAAAAGGAATATTTTGAAATCATTGGGAGATTGAGCGAAAACAAAGCGCATGTGTTTAAAAGCACTTAAGTGGCCTAAAAAAGGTAATGACAAATTAGAACCCATCCACGATAACTAGGGTTTCAACCTTCCAATGGCTAGAAATTTAAAATGAGACCTAGGGTTTCAAGGCCAGAGACCAGGAAAACTTGCAGAGAATAGGAATAAATTACAACAATAAAATTTATTGTAGGTGCTAACATAGTCTTCATCTGTGATCAACCCTTGCAATGACAGTCATAAAGATGGGATTTCAACCTCTAATGGTAGAATTGCTTCGGCCCCATAGACTAATGAGAATGTCTTGGCTACCATAGTTGTCTGAATGCTTGTTCTATAGGTCCATAATGCTGGATTAATTTGCACATGCCAATCCCTTCCCGATTTATTGACGGATCTCTTCAATATTTTCAAGATATTCTTATTCATGGCTTCGACTTTCCCATTTCCCTGAGGGTAATAGATGGATGAAGAATGGTGAGTGATATGAAATGTAGCACAAAGTTCATCCACGTCCTTATTTTTAAATTTTTTTCCATTATCTGTTATTATGGCATGAGGAATTCCATATCTACAAATGATGTGGTTCAAGATGAACATTGAAATTTGTTTACTCATGGCCGTGACCAAAGGAACCACTTCGACCCACTTAGTGAAATACTCTGTTGCAATTATGATGTATTTGTGACCATTCGAAGAAGGTGGGTATATGACACCAATTAAATCAAAGCCCCATTGATATAAAGGCCATGGCGTAACAAATGGGTGCAATTCCTGTGTTGGTGTATGTATCATGTCGCCATGATATTGACATTTTCTACATATCTTGACAAAGTGGCAAGCATCTTTTTCTACTGTCTTCCAGAAATACCCTAAGTGAAGGATCTTCTTAGCTGGGTTTAACTCGCTTGTGTGTAACCTGCAAATGCCTTCGTGAACCTCATGCAAAACTAACATAGACTCTTCCTCCTCTAGACACCTAAGTAACATCCTGTCGAGACCCTTACGATACGCTGTTTCTAAGAGGATTATGTAACAGGATGATTGGCGTATAAAGTTTCATTTTTGTGCTTGGGTTTGGTCTAGAGGTAGCACTTGGTCTTTGAGATATGTATATATAGGGTTGTACCAAAGTGATTCATGTCCATGTAATGAGGCAAAAATTTGGGTTTCAGGAAGGTTGAATGCCAGTTTCACCAACTCTTTCACCAAGAACTCATACTTCTCATTTTGATTTGGTTTTTGTAACAAGGAAGCCAAGGTGGCCATGGCATCAGCTGCTCTATTTTTCTCTCTCAGAATCTACTCAAAAGTGATCAAGGCAAAGTACTTCCATCCATCAATCATGGTCTTATTTGGCATCAACTTTTCATCTTCAGTGTTATATTCATTGTTGACTTGATTTATGATGAGTTGAGAATCTCTATATATTTGTAGCTCTGTGATGTTCCACTGTAAGGCCATTTTGATGCTTATGACTAGTGCCTCATATTTCGCTATATTGTTTGTACATAGAAACAAGAGTTTGTAGGACTTAGGAGTGGTGTAACCTTGAGGAGTGACCAATAATATGCTAGCCCCAAAACCTCCTTGAGTATACGAGCCATCAAAATATGACTTCCATGTTTTTGCTTCTATGTTTACAATGGCGGAATCCAAAAATTCCACTTGAATAGTTTGTGTAGAAGTCATTGGATTCTTAGCTAAGTGATCTATTATCACCTATCCTTTTATTTCTTTTCTATTGACATACTCAATGTTAAATTCACTCAATATCATAACCCACTTGGCTATCCTACTTGTTAAGGCAGTTTTACTTAGCAAATACTTGAGAGGATCAATTTTGGCAATTAGCTTTACCTTATGCATCAAAATATAATGTCTCAATTTTTGAGATGCAAAAACAACTGCTAGGCAAGCCCTTTCCATGAATGTGTAGTTAAGTTCATATTTGATCAATGTCCTACTCAAATAGCAGATTTCCCTTTCCTTTCTTTGTTCATCCTCTAGTGCCAAAAGCACTCCTAGAGATCTCTTGATAGAAGATATGTATAGAAGCAACTCTTTTCCCTTGATTGGTGGCATTAGGATAGGCAGATTTATCAAATAGGTCTTCAATAATGTGAAGGCTTGATCACATTCTTTGTCCCACATGAACATAGTATCCTTATGTAGCAACCTTGTGAAGGAATGACATTTTTTGGCCAATTGATAAATAAACCTTCTTATGGATTATATTTTGCCTTGTAAGGACCTCATTTGGCTGATGTTCTTTGGTATCTCCATATCCATTATTGCTTGTACTTTCTCTGGGTCCACTTCAATTCCTTTGGCTGAAACTATATAGCCTAACAATTTGCCGAATTGGACACCAAAGGCACATTTCTTTGGGTTTAATCTGACTTTGAATTGCTCCAACTGAATGAATATCCTTTTCAAAATTTGTAGGTTTTCCTCTCTTTTGTGGGACTTGGCCAATATATTGTCCACATAATCCTCTAAAAATGTATGCATCATGTCGTGGAAGATAGTTGTCATGGCCCTTTGATATGTGGCTCTAGCATTTTTAAGGCCGAAGGGCATGACATTCCAACAAAAAGTGCCCCACGAGCATGTAAAGGTGGTCTTCTCTTGGTCTTCAAGTGTAATTTTGATCTGATTATATCTGCTAAAACCATCCATTAGGGAGTACATGGAATGACCCGTTGTCAAGTCAACTATTGCATCAATGCTCAAAAGTGGGAAGTCATCCTTAGGACAAGCCAGATTTAGGTCTCGAAAATCCATGCATACTCAAATGGATTTGTCATGTTTTGTGACTGGTACAATGTTAGATATCCATTCAACATAGGCTATTGCCCTTATGAATCCCACCTTCAACAATTTTTCTAATTCCACCTTGACTAAGAGAGCTATATGTGGGTGAGTTTTCCTCAACTTTTGTTTGATGGGCTTAACCCCTGGTCTAACATTCAAATGATGCATTATAAATTTAGGATCTAATCCGGGCATGTTGGCATATGACCATGCAAAGTTCACTTGTTGTTCTTGGAAAAACTTGATGAAATCCTCTCTTTCTAGAGGTGTGAGTGATGCTACCAAGTGTATTCATTTTGGATCTAATTCTATCCCAATGTTGACCTTTTCTATCAGCTCTATGAGTATAGGTGACCTTTCTTCCTCATGCTCTAGTAGAGTATCCAATCTCTCTTCCTTTGATGCCACAACTGGGTTTTCACCAAAGGAAACCTCTTTTATCTTTACTTTTTTGGGTTCTAGTGCTGCCACATAGTGGTTTTCATCACTAGAACTTTTCTTTTTCTTTTTTTTTTTTCATTTTTTTCTTTTGACTAAGAGATTGAACCCCTGGTGCTTCTATCATGTTTGGTTCAAATTCATTGGTGAAAGAGGGCTTAACTGCATTAAGGTATTGGTTTGCTACTTGGTCATTTGGAAAATAAAGCAAGTCACTTGGCTCAGTTTGGTCCCAATCAATAAGATGAGGATTTATCAAAGATAAGGTTTCATTAGGCAAGTTTTCATCAATTGGGTTTATGGACATGACTTCATTTGAGGGTTCATACATTGTATCATTTAGATCTATGATGTGCACTTCCTCAAGATGGTCCATGGAAGAAGGGTCGAAATCCCCTTCACTTGAGTCCTCGTCGACTTCTATGGGAAATAGCGTGGGAAAAGCAACGAGTAGATTAAAACTAACGCTTGAATCTCCTTCCTCTGAAGGCATCCAAAATGTATCTATCCATGGTGGATTGGTAGGTGCTTGTCCTATGTTAAGACCTTGTATATTAGGCTCTTCATTGGCTTGAGTTTCTTGCCTTGGGATCTTTGCATAAGTATGTATTGTAACTACTTCTTTATCCTGATATGATTCATCGAATAGGGTATCCCACTCATAATCCTGGGAGTCATCACTATTGCATTTACTTGAGGATAGAAATCTTGCATTGGGCTGGAGCTTTCCCCTTTATATTGGTAGCCTACTCTGGATCTTTCTTCTTTTTCCCTCCAAGTAGGTTCAATGGGTTCTAGTAAACCTCTATTCCTTTGGCGTAAGGGTCCTCTTCCCCTATATCCCATTTTCTGCATTATTTCAAACCCTTTCCCATATTGCTTGATTTGTATATTAACATTGTGGATTATTTCCATAGGAGTGCTTGAAGTATCCTCTTCATCATGATAAAGCCATTGAAGGACTTCATTCTCCTCCTTGTCGAATGTTGCTTTGTCACTTTCTCTTACAAAGTAAGAGTTATACTTATGAGGTAAGTGTTCTTTTGATGGTTTGCCATGTGTTCTCAGAGATGTGGGCATGTCGAATAGGGAAACGGAGTATTCCCCTACTCCTTTGGAACTAATTTTGCACTATTTGTCAAATGCATCCACCATCTCACTCATTTTCTTGTAGTTTTCCTTTTTAGCTTCATCTTTTTCTTCTCTAGTGGGTTTGTAGAGTACTATCTCTAATTTAGGTGCTTGGTATAAATCTTCATTTGGAGTTGGACCCTCATAGCTAATCTTTTCCTTTCCCTTAGTTGATTTCGTTGGGCTAGCTTGAGGAGGGTTTGAAGTAGCACTTAATGTTATCATGGGATCATCCATTTTGGTGTCTTCAATAGTGGCTCTTTGAATGATTCCTTCTTGGTTATGTGGAATAAATAGCTCATGAAGGGGTTTGAGTGCATTGCAATATTGGAACGGATTTGAGTCCCCTCCAACTGTAATTTCTTCACCCATGTATGAAAATTTGATGTGTTGGTGGTACGTGGATGGGACTGCTTGAATCTCATGAATCCATGGTCTCCCCAACAAAATATTATAAGTTAACTTCATATCCAATACTTGACAATTAGTGTCCTTTTTAATAGGTCACACTTGAATGGGTAAGATGATCATGCCTTTAGAGGCCCTTTCAGCTTCATCATAAGCCTTTATGATGATTCTTTTCATAGGGTCAATGCAAGACTCAGACAACCCTAAAGATTTAACAAGACTTAATGTGGAAATGTTAAAGCTAGCTCCTCCATCAATGAGAGCTCTTTTGACTATATGGCATTCAATCAAGACCTCTATATGCAGTGGTAGGTTTTGGGGATGAGTAATAGACATGTCATCTTGGTCGGAGAATGACAAGCAATGAGGTGCAATGAGATGACCTACCATGTTATGGAACTTCCCCTCTTCTAAGTTAGTAGGAACATTCGTATATACTAGAGATTTTTCTAAAATTTCCTTATGGTTAGGGGATAGCTTCAATAGCTCCAAGATAGAGATTTGTGTCGGAGTTCTTTGTAGCTGATCTACCAAGCTATACAGTTTTGTTGTTGTAGAAGATTGCTTGATCACAATGTTGGACTGCGAAGTGCTAATAATTTTAGGAGCAACCCCTTGTAGGGTAATCCTTGAAGTCTACCCTCTAATAATAACATTGGATGTCTCTTTTTGGGGATGTTCCTTGGTATTATAGCATTCACAATGTTATCATAAGGTGGGACAAAGTTAATGTTATTGCTGCTTTGTTTCTTGCCATTGGATGACTCCCCTTTGTCATGTTTATAGAAGGGTTGTTTGAACGTCGTATGGTCTTCATTTCTTTGAGGTCCATCAATGGTGATCATGCCATTATCGATTAAGTCTTGCACTATATACTTTAGCTGCAAGCATTCATTTGTCGTGTGCCCTCAAATTCTATGGTACTCACAATGGTTATTTGCACTCCACCAACTAGGCTTGTTGTGTGGCTCATAGGGCTGAATGCTAGGTAGAGTAATGATATTGTTAGCTATGAGGGTCTTTAGTGCCTTTTCGAGGGGTTCACCCAAGGGTGTGAAGTTCCTTTGAGGAGTTGGCACCAAAAATTTATCAAATTTATTACTCTGATTATTTCCTTGGTTTCCACTATTAGCATTATTGTTGGAAGGTGCATTAGAGGTCTGGTTTGCATTATTCATTTGATTAGGTGTTCTTGTAAGAGCAAATGGAGTCACCTTCAAGTTGCTAGAATCAATGACCCTATCATTGACTATTCCCTTATTGTTGTTTTTATACCGATTATTACTATTGAACGAATTCTTATTCTAATTGGTGCCATTGTTGGAGTTATTGTTGTTAGAGTTGTTCTTGTTATCTTTATACAATTTTAGTTCTCCACTCTTAACCAACACTTCTTCTATTGTTACTCCATTTTCTATGAGGTCTTGAAATGTCTTGGGACATTGTATTCTCAATCGGTAGTTCATCTCGGGGCTCAAACTATTTATGAATATATCCATTTTTTCCTTCTTAGGCACACTCCTAGGATACCTAACAAATATTGTCCTCCACCTTTGTAAGAAATTGAGGAATGCCTCTCCATCTTTTTGTTTAGTATTGCATAATGTTATCATCGTGACCTCATGCTTGATGTTGTATGAGTAATGGGCCATGAATTTTGAAGATAATTCTTCAAAGGTCTTTATGTCGGAGGGTAACTTAGAAAACCACTCCATAGCCATGCCTCCTAAGCTTCTAGGGAATAGTCTAATTAAATAGGTGGTGTCATGCATGAAATCTAAGCTCAATGCACAAAATTCCTACAAGTGATCTTGTGGATCCGATGTTCCTTCATAATTGTCATATTTGGGAAACACTACATTAATCAGGAATGGTGCCATTACTAGACTTTTATCAAATGGGAATGGAGACAATGCTTCAATAGAAAAGGGTTTAGGAGGCCCACTTTGCTTGATTGTATCCAATTGTATTTGAAATATCTTAAACTGCTTGTTCATAATGTCAATGGCACTTTCTTCAACTTCGGGTGGTTTTAGTTGATTCACATCATAATCTTGTGGGAGCTTGAGACCTGCTCAGGCTAGGTCCATGAAATAATTCTCTTTATCTCTTGCCATTGCTTTTTCCATGAGTCTTAAGAAATAGGGGCACTGAATAGCTTCATCAACTTTGTCATTAGTGGCATCATTGATAGTTGGTTCGGTATTAATTCTTTGGTGAGTGGTATCAATTCCTTGGGTGTTTTGATCTGCCCCTCCACCATTGGTGTTATCTTGATTATTCATGACAATGCCCCCATTATTTGCATCACCTTGGTTATTAGAGTCGATGCCACTATTTCTTTTATTACCCAAGCTAGCATAGTACATCATGTTGTCTTCCACTTCTTGTTCAGGTGATTTTTGGGGTATTCTTGGAGTGGTAGAATCGTCTCCTTGGTAAGGGAGCTCTTGTCTTAAGTAAGTTCCATCCGCTTGTAGAGTTTTCTTGACGTAGTAGGATCTAGTAAAATCATGCATGAAAAAACCACTTGGAAAACAAGAATCAATCGTGCCCTTGGCCAAATCCTTTGTAAAATTTACAAAAATTGTGTAGAATAGGATTTTTGACTGCGTTCAAGGTTGGAGCAATAAGAACATAGAAAAGGGTACTCAAATATATGATCAAATTTTTTTGACCCCCCCTGCAAATACTCTTTGTTTTCCCTTTTAGATTTTTGGGCATCACTGATCTAATCGTAGGCATGACTAAATTTTGCATATGCGTAAACTGGTATATGGTTAGGCGGCACATTGCAGGTATGTAGGCAGCACTTTCCTATTGATAGGCAATTTTCTAGTTTTAGTAGGTGTGTTTCAATACTTTTTGGGTGTGAGTTTACTGTTGCTATGCATTTTCATATAAGTCACAAGCATGACTGAACCTCTGATAGGCGAGATTATTTTGTGCACAGGCGACACTTCTCTGACCAGGTTGTAAGATTTTAAATTTTTTAAACTTTTAAGATCAGGTTCTTTGAAGTTTTCTTGTTTGAAAATAAAAACCAATCTCAACACACACATCAATTTTTCATCATGTCCCTAAAAAAATCTAATGTGTATATTCTCGATCGTTTCCACAAGTATAACACAAAAAAAAATTCCAAGCAACTTACCTAAAGTCAAATTTGGCTCTTAACATGGCTCTAAAAGGTAGTCTTGCTACTTTATCCAAGATTTATTATGGATTTCATTCAAATAGATCTTAAACTTTCATCCCCAAGTATGTTAAGGGGTTTCCCACACGCACCAAGGTATGATTTTGTGTAATCCGTTAAGACTACTAGAGGAAATTTGAAAAATTTAAAATCTATTTGTTACACACCCCATTAAGGATGCATGCATTTCATTTTATAGTGGGTTGGATTCCCACAACAAAAGTGAGTGTATCCCACATTGGGTTGTCCCTCTCACTGGCCTCGTTAAGGCAAAACTTGGGAGGCAAGCCCACTAATTCTCTATTTTAACTAGCATGTTCATATAAAGCAAGGAAAATGGAATTAAGGTTAAGCTTTTGGGAATTTGGTTCACCTAAAAGGTGAAGAGCATATCCCTAACTTTCCCTTTAGTTCCTTAAACACTCAAGCAACAAAGTTCTTTTTCAATCTCATAACAAAGAGATTCTTATAATTGAGATGTTTGGTCAAATTCCTTATTTTAATTAAGCTAGATTCAATGATTGCCACAATTTAAGCAAGTGCAAGCTTGATTTGATGAATACCTTTTCCTTTGTAGCTAGCAATGGCTAGGTGCATTTTGTGATTTTTGCCTTTTTTTCTTGCTTTTACTCACCTAGTGGTGATCGTTCCCGCTCCCTCCTCCAACAAGTTAGTCCAACACAACCATTCAAAATGAGGGGAAACTGAAATCAAAAATTTGATGAAGAAACAATTGTGTATGAATTTAGAGAACTTATTTGCAAACTTTCAAAGGAAAACTTGATTTGAGGACTAAAAATCCAATTTAAAGAGACAAATTTTGTTTTATATGCTTCAACAATTGCAAGATAATTTTGAAATACCTGATTGTCCTCCTCTTGTGTAGTCTCAAGAATAGCCTTAATGTGCTGAAAGTTCTCCTTCTTAATCCTCTTTACTAAAACATTTCCTTGTTGATTAAATCTACTTTCTGGCTTCTGTACTTTCCTGTGATTGCTCATTTACTGTTAAATCATGTAAACAGGGAGTTAGACAAATGATTTAATCAATTTAACAATAAATAAAGACAACAGGTAGCAGGCGACATTGTTCAGCTAATAGGCGTGAACGAATTGTTAGCAGGTGTAACTTTACTAATAGCAAGCGACACTTTGTAGTGACACAAGTGATTTTGAAAATTACACAGGCGTGAACAATTTATCACAAAGCGTGAACAGAGCTTAAACTTTCAAAAAATGATTTATGCTAAGTGACAATTTAATAACAGTAAGCATGAATTGAAAGATTATAAGCATGACTGTTATTTAAAATGGCAAAGCAAAGCGTAAAGATAGGCGATAACAAATTGCGGCAAAGTGATACTTCCTAAGTCACAGGCGTGACTTTAAGCACCAAAGATTGAATGCATTAATCTCATAGGCATGAGCGAATGATTTGTAGGTGATTTCAAAGTACTCAAAATCATGTAAAAGTTGTATGCCAGGCATGAATCTTCAGATAACAGGCGTGAGGATAGAGATTGTAGGCAGTAGTAAAATGACTATAGGCATGAACAAATCTCCCGTAAGAGTGACTTCACCAATTTCCTGCAAAATATTCATGAAAAATAGACAATACAAGCATGAAAATTATGATGAAAATGATAAAATGAGGCCTAGGGCCCCACAGTGGGTGCCATTTGTGTGATGATGATAATCACCTTCATGAAATTAAGATCAAATTAGCAATAATTCTAAAGTAAATACAATGCAAATCTATTTAAAAATGAAACTAAGATCTATAGCATCTCATGGCTCTCTAGAAAGAGGTGGTAAGTGAAGCTCTCAGCTCAAATCTCCACTAGTGACACTTGTAAAATAAGAATGTATGTTGTTCTATGCTTCTACAATGCTTTTATGATGATGATTCTAGGTCAAATTGACAAAAGTATAATGCAAATTCTTTAAATGCTCTTAATTGCTCTTAGAATGCTCTTCAATTGCCTATAGTAACAATGCTTTGCAAATGAATTTCTAAGATATCAATTGCTCTCAAAATACCTCATATTTATAGTAAATTCCCAAGGGTAGGGGGTGGAGTGAAGTAATCATGATTAACCTTTGGTTGAGTCAAATACTTTGCTTTATTCATAAATGGGGGGACAATTTAAAGGCTTGTCTCAAACCTTTGGACAAAAGGACAAGATTGAGTGGATGAGATTGAAACTTTAAAATGAGTGATTGAGATTCATCCTTTTTGAGTGATTTGTCTTTTTGTCCTCAATTCTTATTGGTTGCTCAACTTTGTTGAAATAAATTAGGAATTATTAAATTCAATTAATTAATTAAATTTAGGCATGTAAGGATAATAGATTCATTTTGATTTTTGATTTAAACAACTATACAATTAATTGATTAAAATCAATTATGTAGTGTTTTTCACCCCTTTAAGCTTTGATTTAATTATTTAACATCCTTATTTGATTTTTCCTTTTGATTTAATTGATTTTGTCCAACTTGATTTAATTATGTTCATTTTAATTGATTTGATCCCTTTTTTGATTGAATTAGTGCATTTTGATGATTTTAAGCCATTTTATTAATTTTTACAATTTAAAAGCACTTTGTCCATTTTTGCATGTCTACATCCACCTTCAAGAAAAAGGAGTCCCGTTCCAAGTGAGACTTCACTATTCTTCCAGAAACCACTAGTTTCTTTTTCTTTTCAAAAGATGGCTGCTATGGGTCCATGGGGAACGACTTTTGGTCCTTTGAATCTTACTACACCAATACATCCATTGCCACAAGGATCACAAAAGAATTTTTCCAAATTCTATGGTGATGGAAAACAACATCCTAATGAGCATATCAAAGCATTTTACATTGCATGTGGAGTGCTTGGAGTCAAATATAAAGATGTTTCTATAAGGCTTTTCATTGAAACCTTGCAAGCGATTGCTACAAACTGGTTTTATAATTTGGCTATGGGATCAATCATTGATTGGGATTCTTTGAAGACCAAATTTGAAGAATGTTTCAAGCCTGTAGAAGATGAGCATGCACTACTTGCTCAGCTCACTCAAATGAAGAAAGATGCTCAAGAGGGAATGTGAGAATTCATTGCAAAATTTAATAAGTTGGCTAATCATATTCCAGCTCCATCTCAACCTATGGCTGAGAACCTCAAATGTTTCTTCATTAACACCGAACTTTCAGAAGTCAGTTTCTTGCTGATGAGGGTTGTTCCTACCACTTTGGCAAATGCTCAAGTTCTGGCAACTGAAATTGAAGATGATCTTATCATGGCTAGTAAGATTTGGAGAGATCGTTCCAAGGAGAGTTTCAATGATCCTTCTTCTTCAGGTAGTACAAATCCTATGGTACAAAAATTAGCAAATGAGTTACTTGCTTTGAAAAATCAAATTTCTCAAAATTCCTTCAATGCTCCATATAACGATATTCCTCGAAGAACATTTCCCAATGCTGCTAACAGTTATGCAGCAAAGAATCAAGCCAAGCTACCTCCTCCTCCAGAGAGGCTTGCACTTGAAGCTCCTCCTATTAATCAAGCTACGGGATACCTTGAGCATGATCAATCTGGTGCTGTACTAGATGATTATCAAATGGAGGATAATGCTGCCCTATACAATGAAAGAGATGGAGCAGATGGCGACTCTAACATTGGGTATGTCTATTATGAAGATCAGGATCTTGAAGAGAGCTTTGGTCATGCTTACACAATTATGACGTGTTCCCAAACACAACTAGCTAGACAAAAGGATGAAGCTGCTAAAGCAAATTTTGATATACAAACACTTGTCATGCTTTCCAAAAGAGGAACATCGCTACCTACTTTGCCTAAAGATGCAACAAAAGACCAAGTAAGTGCAACTAATACTACTGGTATTTCTTCTAGTATACCAAAACTCAGTATGTCTAATCCAAAATCTCAAGTTGAAGCTTTTTCATCTTCTCTAGCCAGTTCTTTTCAAGCATTTGATATTATAGATCATGCTAAGAAGACAAAGATTCAAATGTCTTAGGTTGAATATTTACAAACCTATCTAGATCAACTGGAAAGATTGAATAAATTTGTCAAAGAATCACAACCAACTCAAGCTTAGGTTGCCTCAGAACCTAAAACTTTGCTCAATAACTTAGTTACCATCCCCTCATCTATCTCAAGAAAAATAGAACCTTTCTATATTTCTTTTCTTATCAATGGCTTTAAGTTGAGTAATTGTGTTATTGATTTTGGAGCATCTGATAATGTTATGATGGCTAAAGTAGCTGAAGCCTTAGGTCTTACCTTGACAAAGAATTTTGGAAACTATTATTCCACGGAGAATAAACAAGTGCCTCTTCAGGGGCAAATCAAAGATGCTCAGTTTGCATTTGCATCTTTCCCTGAAAAGAAAATCAAGATGACTATTTTAGTTGTTGATGTTCCTGCTTGCTATGGTATGTTGCTTGGTTGGAACTTCTGTAAGGATGTGGGTGGTGACCTTAACATGGATATGTCTGAAGCACGAATAGCTGTTAAAGGCAATATGCAAAAGCTACTTCCCGAAAGGGAAACTAAATATGTTGTTGTTAAGTCTGATGATCCTCATGCTCAAATTTTATTTGAGTTAGCTAGAATGGGTAATTATTATCTTCATATTGATGATATTTCAAAATTTTCTAAAGATTGGCCTTTAGATCCATCTATGTTGTCATGTGATAATGAGAGATTTATGGATGCAATTGAGGATCTGGTGGTTGATCAAGTTCCTATAATACCTATGACAGATGGAGAAGAAATGGAAATCAATGATGATATAAGTTCTTCTTCTTCATCTGATGATGCAAATACTTCAAGTTCAAATGAAGTATGGACATTAGAGTTTGATGGCAGTTGCTCATTAACTGGTTTTGGTGCTGGAGTTGTTTTGATTTCTCCACGAGGTGAGTTCTTTCCATATTCTTTCAAACTACAGTTTGAAAATACCAATAACACTGCTGAATATGAAGCTTTGATATTGGGTATTGATGCTACTCTGAATAAGGGGATTCACAATCTGCATGCTCAAGGAGATGTTGAGCTTGTTGTGTGTCAAGTTTGAAATCAGTATCAAACAAGGAATGAAAGGCTGAAGCATTATAGAAACTTGGTTTGGGATTATATTGAAGGTCTTGATTCCTTTAATATTTCTATGGTCCCAAGAGAATTTAATGATAAAGCTAATTCTCTTGCTGCATCTGCAACTCTTTTGATTCCTCATAATAGCTTTGAACAGGATATACATTCTATTAAGCTAGTTTTTCGTCCAAGTGTTCCTGATAATTCTGAACATTGGCAAGTCTTCAATGATGATAATCAGATCATCAATTTCCTAGAGATAGGAGAAATTTTTGATGAATTGTATTTTGAAGGTAGTAGTTCTCCTCCTCGGGAGAATTTTTTGGGAAAGATCCCGATATTGGTGAAGAATTCATTCAATTGAAAGGAAATAATTATTCTTTGTCGATCATGGATCATGTTTTGCAAATAGTGACTGGTTCTCAGATGTTATCCATGCTTGATGGATTTTCTGGCTATAATCAAATTGAAGTTAGGGAAGATGATTAGTACAAAACCGCATTCACAAATCCATGGGGTACTTTTGCTTACAACATGATGCCCTTTGGATTGATTAATGCAAGTGCTACTTTCCAACGAGCAATGGATCTAGCTTTTTGTGATATCATGGACAAATTCATTGTGGTTTACCTTGATGATCTTAATATTTTCTCCAAGAAAAGACAAGATCATGTGTATCATCTACATCAAGTATTGGAGAGGTGTCGGCGACACAAAATTTCTCTTAATCCTAAAAAGTCAATTTTTGGGGTTAGGGAGGGAAAAATTCTTGGACATATTGTGTCCAAAGAAGGAATAAAGATTGATCCAGAATGGGTCAAGTATATTCAAAATTTGTCATTACCCACAAGTAAAACTGTTGTTCATTCTTTCTTTGGAAAGGTGAATTTCCTATGGAGATTTGTTCTGAATTTTGCAGAGAAGACTCATCATATCTCAAATATGATGAAAGGAGCATTTTTTTTTTCACTAGAGTGCTGAAGGAAAGGCTTCTTTTAAAGAAATTAAAGAAGCGATTGCTTAAGCACTAGTTTTAGTCTATCCAGAATATACTAAATTTTTTATAATGTACATAGTTATGCTTTCAAGCATACTATGTCAGCTATTCTCATGCAGAAGAATGCTGAAAATATAGAATCTCCTATTGCATTCATGAGTTGTCCTCTCAAGTCACATGAGTTGAAGTATTCACTAATGGAGAAAAATGCTTTTGCAGTTGTTAAAGCAGTCAAATACTTCAGATTTTACATTCTCAACTCACATGTTGAAGTTTTGGCTCTTGATACAACTGTCAAGTCAATTTTGACGTAGCAGGAATTTGGGACAAAGAGAGGCAATTGGATTCCCAAGATCCAAGAATATGATATTGAAATCAAACCAACCAAGTTAGTTCATGGTAAAGGTTTGTGTCAGCTTATGGCTGAAAATGAACCAGAGGAGGTAACTCCTGATGATTTACCCAGAGTTTTGTTTGTAAGTACAACTGATGAATGGTATTCTAATATTACATATTTTCTCACATATGGTGAATGTCTGGCTCATTTGACTTACAAGCAAAGAAGAATTTTAAAGTTGAGAGCTTCTCACTTTGTTCTTTGGGACAGTGGATTGTATAAGTGTACCATTGATGGCATATTTCTTCGTTGTGTGGATAAAGCACAACAAGATAGATTGCTAGAATCATTTCATGATTTGGCATGTGGTGGGCACTTTTTAGCACCTATGACTGCTCATAAGATTTTTTGAGCAAGATACTACTGGCCAACTCTTTTTCAAGATGCGTATAGTTGGGTACGCAAATGTGATCATTGTCAGCAGTTTGTAGGAAAACAAAAGCTTGCTACATTACCTCTGAAGCCAGTAGTGATTTAGGAGCCATTTTAGAAATGGGGCCTTGATTTCATTAGTACTATTAATCTAGTATACAGTGCAGGACATACATATGTCTTGACCACAACTGATTATTTCACTAAGTGGGTGGAAACAATTCTAGTCAAAAGTGCAACATCATCAGTAGTATGTTCATTTTTGAAGGAGAATATTATTTCTCATTTTGGAGTACCCAATAAGATTGTGACAGACAGCACTTCAATTTTCTCCTCATCAGAGATCTCTCAATTTTTTTTTGAACACGGTATTACTCTTTCACATTCATCTGACTATTATCCGCAGGGAAATGGTCAGGCTGAATCTAGTAATAAAAATCTAGTTACTATCATTTGCAAGCTTGTGGATGATAATCAAAGGTCCTGGCACAAGGCTTTGTTTGATGCTTTGTGGGAAGACAGAATTACACCTAAGAGACCTATTGGTATGTCAGCATTTCAGCTCCTTTACGGCCTAAATTTAGAAATTCCCATAACTTTGGAGCTTCCTGCTCTTAAGTTGGCTAAGGCCATAGAAGAAGGAACTTATGAGAGTTCTTTGGATAAAAAAATAATGTTCTTACACCGGTTGGAGGAACAAAGAACTCGGGTGGTTGATAGATTTACAGAACATCAGCAACAATTCAAGAAGCTTTTTGATAAAAAAGCTAAACAAAGAGAATTCCAAGTTGGTGATCGTGTCTTGCTATGGGATTAAAGGTGAGAACCAAAGGGTATGCATAGCAATTTTGATTCTCTTTGGTGAGGTCCTTTCACAATTCATCAAGCAGCTGGAGAAAATAGTTTCCTGCTGGCTTATCGTGATAGAACTCCTTTCATATTGCCATATAAAGCGCAACATCTGAAGCATTATTTTGAATGAGCTCCAGATAAGTACCCTTTGTACATAATGTCCAAGTCTATTAGATTTTTTTTGAGTCTTTTTATTTTTGGTCGCCTAACTCTATAGCCCAATGGAGTAGATGAAGGCACTTAGAGGTCTAGATTCTACATTCCTCATTGTTTCTAAGAACAGATGAGGTACATTCCCTAGTTAGAGCTAGTCGTTGTCCTCAATTTTGAGATCACAAAATTGTGACAACCCTACGAAATGTTTCTTGTCAATTCGTAGAAGTATCCTCTATGTTTTGAATATTTTGATAATGTGTTAATAAGAACGATTTGTCATCCCTGAAAAAGCTCTTTATAACACATGTTTCATGCATTCTTTAAGTTTTTCCCTGTGTTTTTAATCTTGATTTTCCCTTGAGTCGATGACCCTTTAAATTACATTCGTTTCAATCTAACTTAGACATCAAACGGAGTTCTACAGCTCAAGTTATGATGAAAAAGGTGGGGTTTTTCAGGCTAACTGCATATTCTTTGAAAATCCTTATAAAAGTGGGGTTTTTGAAGTCGATTGCATGAGTTTGAATTATTTTTAATATATTAAATAGATTTCAAAGTTCATTTTCAAATTTCAACTCATTTCGAGTTGACTTGACTATAGTTTTTAACGTTTTCATGAAATTATCTTTAAATCTTCTAATTTCATGTTATTTTATTTAAATACTATAGTTATGTATTAAATTAATTCAAATTTAAAAGACTTAAGTGTTAAAAGTGTGCTTTTTGTTCTTCATTGCATATCATTCATATGCAAAACACTTTTAAAAACTCACTCCTAAGTCTTTTTCATATTAAATATGTTTTTTTAATCAAATGACTGGATGTACATTTCATGTTTTTAATCATATGCAGTTGTATTTCTAAAGAGCGTATTTAATCCTTGATAAAGTGTCATTTTTATATGCGACTGCATATTTAAAATAACATTTATAATCTTCCCATGGTGTCAAATTTGGAATAAGTTACATATTTTATGAAAACTTATGTCTTTTCCTTATATTTTCCCTCAAATAATGTCGAATTTAAAGACTAGTGCATATGTTGAAAGGTATATGTTCTGGCCTCTAAAAATAATGTTCATAACTATTCCCTTTAGACGTCGATTTCCAAGGGATTTGCATATACTTTAATATATGTAAACACTTTTCAAAAAGTGCGTCTAGACTTTCTTTGTTAAGTATTCTTCATATCTAAACATATGGCGTCGATTTTAGGAGGAAATACATATGTAATAACTTCTAAAAAGGGCATTTTTAATATCCCAAGCCTGGGCGTTGGTTTTTGAATGCATTGCATATGTATTTCACCATATGTAATGCATTTCAAAATACACGTATTTAACGCAAGTCATTGGAGACATTGTTTTTGAGAGTGTTTGCATATGTATTTTTCTTTTCAAACTTACATTTTCAGTCTTAAAGCTCATGGTGTGGATTCTTGAAGGAGTTACATATATGCATATGTAATGGCTTCTTAAAAAGAATGTTTTTAATACTAAGTCTAAGATGCCAAATTTGAGGGTTTTCGCATTGAGTATTTGTCTTCTCAACATGCATTTCAGCCCTTTTCCTTCGAGGCATCGATTTTGATGGCTATTGCATATGTTAATACATATGTAATGGTTTTTTTCTAAATCAACATTTTTAATCCCAAGCTCAAGGCGTCAATCTTGAAGGGTTGTGCATTCAAATTTTTCACACTCAATATTTACGTTTCCAGCTTTGTATCCTCAAGGCGTCATTTTTCCTTTGCAATACATGTATTGTTTAGCATACATAGCATATGTATTTTCATCAAAACAGTCCGCCTGGAGCTATTCTTCCTTCAAAAATGCCTCATTGAACATCATCTTAGCATTCAACAAACTAATTTTGGTAAGTTCTCACTTCTTTTATGGATTCATTCTATCATTTTTGGTTGATTTCGTGCCCTAGGCGCCATTTTTCTTTCTCATTGCATATGCAAGAGAAATAGTCAACCGATTGCTATTTCCTACCATTTTTCTTCTCATTCTTCCCCACTTGGCTGTGTATGTTTATTGACTATCCAAATTTAAGGGAGAGAGACTAGGAATGTGATCTATTTATACTTTTTCTATCCAATCTTTTCTAAATCCGAAAATCAATTGGATTTATTTCAGATTTGGCTCAAGATTTTGAGAGATTTTTATCTTGAAGATTGAGGTAATTTCTTCCTTTCTCTTTTCCTTGTTTTTCTTCCAGAATTATTTAATTTACATGTAAAGCTTTCATTTTTTATTTACATGTGATTGAATTTATGTCTCTTCTACTTCTATCTTCTATTCTCAAGATCCATATGCAATCAGGATTAAAAACCCCATTCTATGAAAGAGACAAACCAAAGGCAAGTTTATACATGTGCTATCTTCCAAATCCACTTGCATAAAGTCATTGTCCCTACCACTACAATGTGACATCAAACTCATAATGGTAGTCAATTTCACACTTTTATTATAAAATAACATCCCTCCATTCACTACATATCTCTTGTTGTCCCCATGTGTAATTATCCATAAGAAACTCATTCTGGAGTTCTCTTTGAGCTGAAAACCATTCATTTTGCTAAAAATCAGTCATCTCCATACACCTTTTGTCATTCTCTAATGAATCCCTCTCAAGAAGATGTTCTTATTTTGTGGGATTTTTATGTCACAGCTTCTCAGTCACATAAGGTTGATATGTCTGAAGGGATTACACTTGCAAAGGAAAAGGAGAAGAAAAAGATGAAATATCAGTATGACTCATATCACAATTCTATCCTGCCTTCACAGATGATTTCATATTGTGATGAGGTTAAAGATATAGATGTTTCTCACATGAACTTTGAAGACTTTCTTCAAAGAGTAGATGTTGCGGTTATAGAGGACATGTTTTCAATGAAGCAGAGTAGCATTCATCTTGTCTCTACATTTCCACTAGCTACCTTGGAACCAGAGTTCATATTTTCATGCGCGAAGAACTTTGATCCCACCTCCAGAACCATCAAGGACCAAGATGGTAAGACTATCATTAGCCTTGATTCAGAGATAGTGGATAGAATCTTCAAAGTACCATTAAGTCCTATTACTATCAATATCACCAAGCAGAAAGCTCTTGATAGATGGAATTAGGACACTCCTTCATGCATGAAGTTCATTAATGAAAATTGGCTGCTCAATAAAAGGCCAAATATTGCACTGAATTCAAGGCAGAAATCAATGAACTCATTACCTTATTCAGCCACCTAGCAAGGTTAAAGACATCAAACACCTTTGAGCCCTGGATGTACAAGTACATTTCTCTCATTATCTGATCGAAGAAAAGGATTTTCTAGGGAGAGATGATCAGTAATATGTTGTTTGAACAACTTTCCAAGTTGTTGACACTTGCACTTTTTACATGAATTCATATCTTGTATATATCGCTGCCTCTCTTGGTTCTTTCTCTGGACTATCTACTAAGGGGGATAGGTCATTGGTTCCTGTGTGGGAGCATTTTCCTCAGCTCATTTTGAAGGCTAGCTATTCTCACTACCGCAGGGTATAGGATGCTTTTTAGGGACATTTCATGTCCTTGTTCGATAAAAGTCTCCTAAATAGGCGTGTGTCAGATGAGGCATGGGTTAAGGTTAATGAATATGGCTGTCTATTTTTTCAGTTTCCTAGCTTCACTTACATACGGGTAGGCTACTTCAAGGGATAGCAACATACACTTCTGAGGTATCCTACAGATAAAATCATACTCATGGAGTTGGCTAGGCAACTCGTGACTATTTAGATGCACCAGAATACACTACATAGACCAGGTGTGGGGATTTCATCACGAAATCCATTAAAGATTGGGGGATACTCCATAGACACAGTCCCTAAAGCAAAAAACATGGAGTATGAGCTTCAAAGGATCACCTTGAAGAAATTCATGGCTAGGAGTCACTTCAACTGGTGTGGGCTCAATGACAAGATGAGAAGGCAATTCATACATGTGTACAAGTTGGAGGACATATGGATTGATCTCCGCATTGAGACAGGCATACAGAGAATGGATTACCACCACCTATCCATCAAGCAGATTATTGACTTCAATCTTGTAGATATTCCTCTAGGGGTTGAAGATGATGATAACATCTTTGATCATGATTATACTCATAATCATGTTGAGGACTTGCCTATTTTGTCTCCTTCCTAGTTAGGAAAAGAGAGTGTCTCTGTTTGGGATCATTTCCAGTCCATCCTTGCAAATACCAACATCTTGTTAAAAAGAAGAGGGCTGAAAAGTATCAAGGTAAGAGCAGGTAAAGATTTTGATTATGGTGGTCCAGTTGGTAGGAGATCATAAATCAAAGGAAGAACCAAAGATGGCACATCTTCTTCAGTAGCTGATCCTTTTATTCCTGTCATATCCACTCTTCCTAAGCTTACCATTAAGGGAGGCAAGGACACTAGAAGATTTCTTAAGGTCAGAAGCACAAAACCTGAAAAGGTTCAAATTGTATCTAGTGACAATGAGATGCCTAGCTCACCTAAGGTATCATCACTAGATGTACCTCCTCCTACGGATAATTCAGCCACCACCATGATTCTTGATTCAACATCAACATCAGATGAGTCTCCTAACTCACCTTCGGGTACAGCTATGGATGAATTTACTATGGAGCAAGCACCTCCTATAGAGTCAATCTTGGTGACACCTGCATTGCCTATCTCATCGACTGCTCCTATTGTCATATAGGAGGATTCTTATCACATCTTTGAGAGTGTGTTTGACACATACTCTATGACCATTCCTTCTATGGTCATCTCCTCTGTGATAGTGTTGGACACCACTTCAATGCAGGTAGAGCAGTTCATATCTGAGGTTACACATGGCAGTCCTACCCCTATGGAAATCCCGATAGAGGCTCCTCCTTTTGTTGCTACAGTTGCACAGACAGACCTGATTACTACTCTAGTTGTTACATCTACAAAAACAATTTCTTCTTCTTTCTCTTTACCTCCTTGGATCACTGCCATCACACATAAAAGAAAGAAGGAAGAGATTATGTTGGAGGGCTTTGATTTCAAGAAAGTTTCCAAGCTAAGAGCTCCAAAGAACAAAAGGGCAAAGACAGTCTCAAGGATGGTGGTGGAGGACAATACTAAACATGCTGAGATTGCTAAACCTTTGGTTGGTAGAATCACAGAAGATGGGCAGCCCTTTGATTTTAGAATCACAAGGGTGGAACTGGGTAAGCAGACACATTTGAGTTGCCAACATGATGCCCAAGACGTTGTCACACAACTCTCACAAAGGAATGACCAACTATGGGAGAAGAAGATTAAGTTGAAGGAGGAAAATGCACGCCTGCTTGAAGTCATCAACATGATGAATAATTCACAGAATGTTGCTCCCATTTCAGTTTCACATCTTGAGTGTTATGAGCATCATCAAAAGGCTAAGGCCATGGATGAATGGGGCAGCCGTTTAGAATCACAAGGTCTACAAGTGATTCAGAATGCAATGAATATTTGTGAATGAGGTAGAGTGGTTTCCTTCAAGTTGAATGAGCTCGTTACATCCTTTGATTGAAAACTCCAGTTATTAGACATTGATCTTGATGTTTGGAGGAGCATGTCAGAGATTAGCCTGGATGATTTATGTACCTTTGAGATCATCTCTTCAGTAGAGATGTATTGTGATTTTCTGCATTTGATGGTCAACAAAGAACAAGTGCTGCAAAGGTTAAAGATGTGTGTGTGAATTTTGTACCTAGCTGTAGACACAACACTTCAGCAAAACATTAGAGGTTAGCAAAAATCAAAATATGCAAATAAGAACAATATTGCTAACCAAGTGATTTACTGCATTCTAGTAGGTGCAAATATGGTATTCCCAGATTAGACCGAGATCAGTGACAATGCAACACCTAAACGAAGGATTTAAATGATGAAAGCAATAAAATATGAATGCAAATTAATCTTTTTTTTTAAATTTTTGATGCAATAAGATGAGAAAAACTGATAATAAATTAATCTAAATGGATTAAAATGATATGCAAGTTAAGCTAACAATTATATGAAATATGAAACTAGAATGAATTGAAAACAAGATTGATCTCACAAAACGTAAGTATGCAAATTCTGTGGATGATTTGTAAAGAGCTGAGCCTTGATTTTATAGAAATCTAGGGCTTGAGGGTGCATGAAAAAAGTCATAAATCACTCTTGATGAACTTGGGTTGATTTTTGAGTTAACAAGAAATTAGAAATAGATAACTCATAAAATCATGCAAAATCATGCAAGAACAACTTTTTAACTCAAATTAGAAGTTTAGATCAACTTTGAACTCAAAATAGATGTTGAGTTTCGAAAAGATAACAACTTGAATTGATTTTTTGATTTAAAGTTTAACTGCTCTTTGAATGTGCACAAATAATCATGAATTAATTAAATAAATAAAGTGATTTATCTTCAACTTAACTGATTTTAAATTTAAAAATAACTAATTTGTGGGTTAATCAATTATTTTAATCAAACTTTTATTCAAAACTATATTATTAAATATTGACAACTTGGATTTAATCAATTAAATAAATATTTAATCAATTATTCATAGGAGATTTGATTTATTGTCAAAATTAAATAATATAATTAGGAATAAATAGAATTAAATCTAATTAAATAATTAAGTGGCATAATTAAATTAATTAATTAAATATTCATCATATTCAATTAATCAACTTTTGGATAAATATGATTTATTGCCAAATAATATTTAAAATATATTTAAAATAACTGATTTATGGGTTAATCAATTATTTTAATCAAATTTTATTCCAAAACTATATTATTAAATTTGACAATTTAATTTAATCAATTGAATAAGAATTCAACTGATCATTTTAATTTGATTTATTGTCAAATAAAATAATATTAATTAGGAATAAATAGAATTAAATTTAATTAAATAATTAGGTGGCAGTATTAATCTAATTAATTAAATATTCATCATATTTAATTAATCAAATTTAGAATAAATGAGATTTATCACCAAATAATTATTAAATTAAGAATAATTAGGATAAATTAGGAATATTCAAGGAATATTCCCTGATGCAGAATTTAGGATAAAATCAATTAGGATTCGATAATGTGCAGATGTGCCTTAGATTAGGACTTTGATGTCAATCTCATTCAAATTGAAGATGTAGGAGGTTAATGAACCTATAGCCCATTTTTGGGGTATTACATTTTGCCCCTCTTTGAATCACTGTGCAAAGCGTAGTGGTTCAAAGAATAGTCTGTGTTTGATGTACGTATGAAACTAATTTGAAAGATTTGAAATATTTGAAAAAGAGATATCGACCGAGGCCCAAAATGATGAGGAATCGAGATGATGCTAGCTATATCAAAAATGAACCGGTGATTATGAAAAAGTGCCAAAACGCCTGATTTTGAACCTTATGATTGCGAAGAAGTGAGTGACCGATTCCAGACCTCAATGTCCTTGTATGAATCATATTGGTATCACATGTTGAACCCATCAGTTACAAAGAACCAAGAAAATAACACTAACGAACTGATGGTTACGAAAAGCTAATACAGTTTACAAGATAGATTTAGGATACTAGATGAATTTGATATGCCCCAAGAATCAATAGATTTGCCCCAAGCAACAAGGACTTTAGATGAATCAGCAAGTAGATGTGGTTGTTGTCTTGATTACAGAGGAAAGATTGATTTTCAGATTTAGATTTGATTGATGTGCAATACCATGCCCCCTTCAGGATGAAAATCAAAATCTGACAAGAAAAGTCAGCGTTATATAGTTTAAAAGAAGGTTAATTGATTTGAGAAGTGGTTATACATGTTCAAGAATGCATTCTGCATCGTTGGGAGGTCCTGGAGACCAAGTTTGACTAGGTTAAACCATGAGTTGACCATAGTTGACCAAGTTGAAATTTTGATAGTTTGATGTAAGATAATTAGTTAAGTTGAATTCTGGATTTCTTTGATGATTGAAGGTTGATTATACAAGTAGTGAATAATATAAACGATCCCAAATTTTGATTTTGATCCTGAAAAGGGATTTGACTTGCTGTTTCGTTGGAGGAACCTTCATGTGAGATTCAACTCTTATGATATGTTTTTAACATTTTTAAAGAATCGTTTAAGCATTTAAGTTTAATTCAATAATTTGTGAGATCATGCAATCATGCAAAGTGCAAAATAAAATGTAGAATAAAATACAAACCTAGGACCTAGGACCTAGTCATTGATCATGTGTCGATTTGTTATCATCATTGAACTTTTTAGGTAACTGGATAAATCAATACAATTCCCACTAGTTATGAAACCTTAGACAAATGAATATCGATTTGTATGCGCAAGAATCAATACAACACCCATTGGTTAGGCAACCATGGACATATGAATATTGATTTTATTTTTGGAATGTCAGATTAGATATAAGCACCAAGGCACAAACGCCAAGATGACCTGAATATCATGTCCATTTTGATATAGCAATTTGTATAAGCATCAAAACATAGATGTCGTGATGACCAGAATACACCTTGCATACAAACACATCAAACAGTCAAGAGATCATTCTAAATCCAATGTGAATTACCTGTAATGACCCTTTATCGTTCACATCCTTAGATAAGATTGAATTTCACAATAGGAGAACTCACTCACTCAAAAAAGACAATAGTTAGATCAAACTTCCTTGAATTTTTTGGGTATCAATGGTCGAGGTATGCATGGCCATCCAATTCAAGATAGAGGCTCTTATAGTCGGACACAATTTTAATCCAAAATTTCCAAAGTTGTTAGATTTTCATGTACAAGATGAAAACAAAGAAAAGATTATGCCCCCATTCATCACTCTCTAAATCCTATAAAGGACATCATTGAAGAGCTCGAAAGGACATAATATGCAAAAATCTCAATGCGAATCAGTAAGCATACAAGGAGATAAAATCATGTAAAAGCATAGATTATTTTCAATTTGATGTTTTATTTCGTTGTTGTAGATGCAAAATCCTTTCTAGAGATGAGACTGATTGACTGACTCGGATGAAGCTTCAAAGGTCTCTGATTGGATATGATATGTCTAAGATACATTGGAGGCCATAGGATATGACTTTGATTGCCCCCAAGTTTGAACATTGATAGCATACAAACGCTTTAGCTGATTGGTGTACAGACTGACTTATTGAAAATAGGAATGCGGGAACAAACCAAGAGATATGTACAAACTAAAGCAAGATTGAAAGCTAGGAAACACCAAGATTGCACTAATAGATGGAGCATTTTGAAACAAGTGGCCCCCATTTGCCAGGTTTTCACCATCTTGGCAGAGATTCTATTTTTGCTACCAAGGTGCCTGTTTCCAATTTTTCACCAAGGCACTTTTTCTTTTTCTCATTTTTTCATATTTTTATTTTTCCCAATTTTTTTTGTACCAATGATATTTTTTACTTTTTTTGTGAATCATCAAGGCACCTATTGCCAAGTTTTCACCAAGATGTTCATTTTTTCAGGACTTTTTTAGATTTTTAAGATTTTTTCAAGACATTTTATCATAGACTGAATGCCTTAGGCATAGAATTTCTTCAGATGGAGAATGTTGATTGGTTCTCGGAGCTATTCTCCTTCAGTCATTGAGAGTTGATAGGCACCAGAGCCAAAAGTAGTAGTGACAACAAAGGGACCCAACCAGTTGGGTTTAAACTTTCCCTTGTGCTCTCTATGTGATTATTTTTAGGATTCTCTCTCAAGACTAGATTGCCAACCTGAAATTCTCTATGTCTAACTTTCTTGTTGTAACCTCTAGACATTCTCTTTTGATATACTCTAAGATGATCATACGCTGCTTGTCTACGCTCATCTACTAGTTCAAGTTCTTGCAACCTAGACACTCTGTAGTCATCATCAGTTACTAGACCATGCATTCTGATTCTTAGTGATGGGATTTCAATCTCAATAGGCAGTACCAATCAGTATGTACAAAAGATGCCCCCAGATAGAATGGGCATCAAACTCTCAAGAAAGATCACATTGTGTAGTCCCAATGTCTATCAAAGTGGAGAACAAGAGGGATTAACAAGCTAGTGGAAGAGATGGAAGATAAGAGAATGAAGGATAATGAAGGGAAGAAATTCTCAAGGGTACCCAAGCTAGAGAAAAATTATCATGTAAAGCACATTTGGACAAGAAATAAAAGGCCAACATAGGATAAGTCACAAAAGCATAATGCCAAAGAAGGAAAGGATGTAGTCCAAAGGAGTAGACATGTCAAGAGGCTTCATAGCACTGTGTTTTACTCTTTCTTTCTTTTTTTCTTTATTAGATCAAGACCAAAGGGGAAAAGGATAGCAATAGGTGAAAATAAATGGAGGAAGATAGACATGAAAGGAATGAAAGAAAGATCATCGTAAGATAGCTCACAAAATAGCCAAATGTTCGTGTATAGGTCAACATTGTCAAGATAAAAGAGAGAAGCTGGAATGGATGAAATATGTAGAAGAACTATGCATGATGCTTGATTGCCAAGTTTTCATCACGGTACTTATCCAAGGTGCCACAAGGGAGTGGTTTTCACCATAGGATGAATTTATTTCTCTTTAATTTTTCTACCAAGGTGCTTGTTTCTAGGTTTTCACCAATGCACATTTTCAAATTTTTTTTCATTTCTTTTTATTTTTATTTTTTTGGAAGAAAGAAAGCTCTTTAGATAATGCTCCTTGAAAGGATAAACAATGATATGCCAAGGATTCAAAATGATATGCTCAAAGATGCTGATAGGGAAAGGGAGATGGAAGAGAAAAATGGAGGATAAGGTTTTATGCAAAATGAGTGAGGTTGGAAGATAGGAGGAATAGGAAAATGAGGAAAAAGGATAGGAGGTAGAAGGATAATGAATGTAAGGATTGTGAAAGGGTAGATGGAAAGGAAGGCAAGATCAACATCAACACACACCTTGAAGGGTGGCGAAAGGATGGAGGAAATGTGAATGAAGAATACGTGAAGGAATATGGTGAATGGATAGCAGAGGTTGCGGTTTAGGCACATAGAATGGAATAATTTTTTTGGAAGAAGATGAAGTGGAATTCTTTGGAAGCTTGAATGTCAAATTCACTTGTTGCCCAACACCAAAATCTTTCAAGAGAGACTTTGGAATCCATATAGCCATAGGATTTTTATTTATTTTTGATGATCTAGAGGGAATATCTTTAATGATGGATTTTGGAACCCATACTTGTTTTGTAGTTTTTTTCTTAGATATCTCTTTTGACTTTATGCCTCCATGTTGATTAGAGGAGACATGGTGATCTTCTTTTTTTGATGGATTCTTGTATTGCTTCTTTTTCTTGTATTGAACATTCAAGTTACTTCCAAAAGATTTGGGACTTATGGAAGAAGAAGGAGGATATGAATGGTTTAGATGGGTGGGTGGATGAAAAGGATTCAAGGGTATGCATCTATGTTGATCTTGAGGAAAGGTTGGAGATATAGGGACGTAAGGACCCAAGATGGATGATGAATTAGGAGAGTTAGGAGGGGAAAGTGAAGGGACATAAGGGCCCGATATGGAAGGAAGATGTGAAGCCCTTAGTATTGGTGGAGGAGGTCCAAGGATGGATGTAGAAGATGCAAAAGGATAATCAATAAGTTTATCAACATCTATATGACAACCAAGGACATCAGCATCTTTAGAGTGAGCATTAGGATTTTCATTAGGATCATGAACATCTTGAATAGGAGCACCTTCTTTGATAAGATTTTTCAAAGCTTGCAAAGACTTAGGAAGAGTAGAAAGTGGAAACAAACATGGAGTGGTAGAATAAGAAGATGAAGACTTTGATCTTGACAAAGATCTTTGGATAGCATAAGCGCACAATTTTTCTCTTGATTTTCAATAGGCTTAAGATTGGAAGTAACAACACCATTTTTACCAACCTTAATGGAAATATCATCTTTGGAAAGCGCAAGTGTAGTAAGGTTATTTTGATTGTCAATAAGCTTAGCAGTGTAGGTAGTATCTTGATCTTGCTTAGGAGAAGACTGAAGACATGGTGGAATGGATGAAAAAGGGTGTGCAGGATCAAAAGAACCATGGAATGAATAAGAGACATCATGAAAAGGATTGGATGACATGGAGGTTTCTTGATCTTGACCTTTCTTTATGTTCTTTTCTTTATCATTTTTAGAGTCCTCTTGACATGGAGCCACTTCTAAGGACAAGGAAGCATGTTGGGATTGTATGGAAGACTTTGGCAGAGATGGTGAAGGACTAGCTGAAGTAGGAATTATAGAATATAAAGGCTTAGGCTCTTTAGGTTTATCATTATTGAAAGTAATTGCAACCAAGTGAAGGTTAGCTTGAGTTTCTTTAAGAGGTAGCCCTTGAGGATAACTATAGGAAATCGCATGAAAAGTATTAGGACCTTTGTCGGATGAAGGATTTGTGAAAGATTTGATAGGATTGGAAACTTTAGGAAATGTATGGGTATTGGAGGAAGTAGGGGATGGAAGGGAACCATCACAAGACAAAGGTTCAGCATTAACATGATCTTTCTTGAGAGTGTAATCTTTATTTTCAGCATGAGAGTCTTTAGAGGAGAGATCCTTATAGTATGCATGTTTATAATCAGTGCGGTAAGCTTTCTCTTCCTCAAGTGAAGTAGATGGATCATCTAGGTATTGTGCATAGAAATCATCAAAGTCTCTTTCAAAATCAAAATCATATGGATCACCATCACGATCTATCCAATGTGACATCCAATTTCCAGTAAGCATGAGCACATGATGAGGAGGACTCTTAGGAATAGAGGTGTCATAGGTATCATTATATTGTCTGTCATCATAGTCATCATAGTCTTCAAAGATGGGTGTGTCACTCTCCGTGGAAGAGGTATCATAAGGGTTATCACATTGCTCAACATGGTATGTCTTGAGAAGAGAATTAAGACTCTTGGGAGAAGTAGAAGAGAAACGAGATCGTGGAGAAGAGGAAGGTGAAGACCTAGCAGAGGAAGAAGACGTGGATGATGAGGAATGATGAGAAGACTTAGAATATGAAAGATGTTTGGAATAAGAATGTCATGACATGACCATGCGTATGATCCTAGCAAAGGTATCTGATTCAATCAATTTTTCCTTTATTTTCATCATAAATTTATCACTCGTGGGATTTTTTGAATAATACTCTTCGAATTGAGCAATGAGTTCGAGATCATCCATTTTCAAGAGAGGTTCCATAACAAGATAGCTAAAATTCATGGTTTTGGAAGAGGAGGAATCAAGCATGGAAGTGACAGAAGAGATGAATAGAAGAAAGAAGACTATATAATAAGAGGAAAAGAATCAAGAAGACGTGAAGAGTTTTAGGAAGAAGAGGAAGAAGCGTGAAGGAATAGGAGAAAGGATGGAAATGGGAGACTAGGAAGACATGCGAGATGTGGAAGAAAGAAGACGAAGAGTCATTTTGTGCAACTTGATTTGACCCAGACCGACCAAGGATGACTAAAAATGACAAGAATCAGTTTGCTATTTTGACAGAATTTGGGAATAGGCTGTAAAAATTGGATTTCTGACAAATTTGACCAACCTGTGACAACTTTGACTTTGGCTTTGATACAAGTTTTGAAATTTTAGGATGACTTTTGACACCAGAAAGGATTTTTGCTTCAGATTTGCAATTTTTTAGTTTTTCAGTATTAGTTTGTTATGCAAAGTTTGAAGATCTGTGTAATAGTTCATTTCAAGTAACCAAGAAGATATCAATCATGCAAAATAGCAAGGGAAGCAAGAAATCATCTAAAAACAATGAACAAGGGAAAAAGAAACCTTGCACATGAACAAGAAATAGTGACTTATTGTGCTAATCCCTAGAAATACTACTTGTGTATGTTCCAAAAAGTTTTTCAATAACACACATATTCCTAGAAAAAGGAAAATTTGGCCTCGCTAGGGTTTGTAGTAATGGTCTGACTCTGCAACTTTTGTGATCTCAAGAGGGAAAACTCCAATCCAAGCACACCGGAGTTTTGACATAGTCCAAAAAATTAATCAATCAGGAACTGCTAGGGAGATCTAACAGCCCAACAAGAGACCACACCTGTGAAGATTTCCTCCACAAGGACATTTATATAGCAACTATTGCTACCACAGTGAAAATGGCTATTATCGCTTGTGGTTCCATCCATGTGGTTGACCCAATTAAGGGAATGTCCACTATGGTTAGCCCTCTCTAAAGGTGACTCACAAAAGATACCATAGGGGGACTAGATTAGATTCAAGGATCTGGGTTTCTAGTACTATCCAAAAAGGAAGTAGAGTATAATCCCCTAACCTCTTCACTTCACCAAGACAAAGTAGATAGATTAATTAGATATGCTAAGACCAAGATTATCTCACAAAGATCTATGACGTCAACCGCTTATGATTTATCAACCTCTCTAGAGAGAGAATGTATCAATCAAAAGTTGAAGACACATGAATCTAGTAGAACGTGAGACTTTCTCAGTACCTTCCCTACCTACAAGGGGATCCTTCGTCAAGAGGAGCTTCACATGAATAAACAAGCAAAAGAATCTCAATCTCTCAAGATCATCTACAAATAGCGTTCATAGGGCCTATTTACTATGTGTAACAGATATGAAAAAAGAAAATCTATGTTCATTTTATAGCCCAAAAATTGAAGTCTAATTTATGAAAGCAGGAAAGGCACTCAAGCTATACATGTGAGATGTTTGTTTTATGTCCAAATTGAAATGTTTTTAGATGTAGTAGAATATCTGAATTCCCTCACAATGCGCTTAGTAGATTTTACCTGATTTTTAGCTTTGTTAAGCAATCCCACGCAAGCAAGCCACAAACTCTCCGACAAGAAAACAAGCAAATAAGATATGCAACGTATATTCAACTTATGAAAACCCTAGGGTTAGATCTGAAAATCAATTATTAGGAGCAATAATAACCAGCAAATAATCCAAATGACAACTCATATCATTCATTGAACAATGTGAAAAATAAGTGCATACCCATCACAAAATTTTATTTTTTTGTTGCATTTGACCTAGTCAACAAGATCTAATTTTTTTGATATGATTTTGGCCACAAAAATGGAAATGCAAAATATAGACCCCTACTAAAAAATAGAGATCTTTCAAAAAATGTAAAATTTTTGGAAAAATCTCTTCATTTGTGCCCTAGAGACCCATTTTACCAAAACAGACCAGTTTTTATAAATTGACTATTTGAGCTATTATATTGCATCCAAATTCAAAATACAAAGAATGGACCCCTATAGAAGTTAAAGAGATTTTCAAAAATGTAAAAATTTCTAAAAAATATGCCGATTTGCGTCAAAATTTTTTTTTTTTTGAAAAATCAAGAAAAAATTATTAAAAATTCAAAACATCTCAAAAAATTCTAAATTTTTTATTGAAGCTTCCCTGATATGTCTCCAACTTGAAAACAAAATTTTAAACCAAAAATCCAAGTTGTTTGGGAGATAAAATTAAATATTTGAAACTTTAGGGTTTTAGCTCCAAAAAAAATCAAAACCAGCATGTAAAGGTGGGTTGCCCCACAGTGGGTGCCAGAAATGTGTGTGTGAATTTTGTACCTAGCTGTTGACACAACACTTCAGTAAAACATTAGGGGTTAGCAAAAATCAAAATATGCAAATAAGAACAATATAGCTAACCAGACAATTTACTGCCTTCTAGTAGGTGCGAGTATGGTGTTCTTAGATTGGAATCGAGATCAGTGACAATTCAACACCTAAATGAAAGATTTAAATGATGAAAGCAATAAAATATGAATGCAAATTAATCTATTTTATTTTTATTTTTGATGCAATAAGATGAGAAAAACTGATAATAAATTAATCTAAATGGATTGAAATGATATGCAAATTAAGCTAACAATGATATGAAATATGAAACTAGAATGAATTGAAAACAAGATTGATCTCACAAAATGCTGATTCGCAAGAAGCTTGATGATTCCTTTGATGTCAATTCACCAGAGTAAGTATGCAAATTCTATGGATAATTTGTAAAGAGCTGAGCCTTGATTTTATATAAATCCAGGGCTTGAGGGTGCATGGAAAAAGTCATAAATCACTCTTGATGAACTCAGGTTGATTTTTGAGTTAACAAGAAATTAGAAATAGATAACTCATAAAATCATGCACAATCATGCAAGAACAACTTTTTAACTCAAATAAGAAGTTTAGATCAACTTTGAACTCAAAATAGATGTTGAGTTTCGAAAAGATAACAACTTGAATTGATTTTCTGATTTAAAGTTGAACTGCTCTTTGAATGTGCACAAATAATCATGAATTAATTAATTAAATAAAGTGATTTATCTTCAACTTAACTAATTTTAAATTTAAAAATAATTGATTTGTGGGTTAATCAATTATTTTAATCAAACTTTTAATCAAAACTATATTATTAAATATTGACAACTTGAATTTTAAATCAATTAAATAAATATTTAATCAATTATTCGTAGAAGATTTGATTTATTGTCAAAATTAAATAATATAATTAGGAATAAATAGAATTAAATCTAATTAAATAATTAAGTGGCAGTATTAAATCTAATTAATTAAATATTCATCATATTTAATTAATCAAATTTAGGATAAATGAGATTTATCGCCAAATAATTATTAAATTAAGAATAATTAGGATAAATTAGGAATATTCAAGGAATATTTTCCAATGCAAAATTTAGGATAAAATCAATTAAGATTCGATAATGTGATGTGCAGATGTGCCTTAGGTTAGGACTTTGATGTCGATTTCATTCGAATTGAAGATGTAGGAGGTTAATGAACCTATAGCCCATTTTTGGGGTATTACAAAAGATAGAAAGTCATGGGGCGTTTGAACACCTTAAACGTTATGAGAACGTGATTAATGGTGTCTTTCATCAATTAAGGTGTCAATTAATCATGGAAGGGGGAGAAGTCATTGAAGACAAAGTTGTTTTAGCTATGTTCATGAAGGTTATTCTCTTACAATTAGATGCGGATAATTTTGACTTTGATATGATTGATGTACTAACTGGCTACAAAATCTCATTGGATCATTTGCAAAGCCAACTAATTGAATATAAGAATTCCATTGCTGAAAGTACAAATTTAAATCAGAGGGTGATAGTTATTGCACAACATACAGGCTCCCCAAATGAAACAATTCTTCCCGAGTCTCTTCAGAAATTCACAAACTTTGTAAATACTTTGTAAAGGCATGTTTGTCTTTAATGTTTTATGTTTTGAGTAGAGTATGATAGATTGCATGAAGTGAAAATTTTTGTAAATACAGGATAACATGTACCTGTATAATCACTTCATGCAATCGAGTTGCATGTGCATTAGGCATGCAACTTTGAATAAGTCATAAGTTTTCTAGTAGTTAGTTGAATAAGTCAAAGTGGTTAAGGGTTTCCCCTTTTCTCTCCATTTTTCTCTCTTCTGTTTTCCTATATAAAGAAGAGAGTTCTTTGTAAATATTTTTATCTTTTGTTTAAGCAAGCAAGGCTATACTTGAGAACTTGGGTGATGAAAACTTTGTGTTTCATTGTATAAGTTATTAAAAGTGAATAAAAGTGACAAGATTCTTCAGACTTTGTGTTGTAGATCTTGAGATTGAATGGTGTTTTCTTACGTTGCATTGTTCAATCTTTCTTAAATTCATTTCTAAGCTAAACTTGCATACATCATTGGAGGTTTCAATTCACCTTTTGAGAGACTCTGAGCTACAGAAGGAGAATTGTTATAGTAGTAGTGGTTGCGAATACTGAGAGTTGAAGACTTTGAGCTTCAAGTTTGAGTATTTTTCTTTAAATTTCAAAATCATTAGTGAGAGACTTTGAGTCTCACTATTGATTCTCGCTGTTTCAAAATAGGATTAATCACAAGAGACTTTGGGCCCTTGTTCTTAATTCACCAAATTTATTAGTAACTGCTACCTTAGGAGTTGTTCTTACATTAATTGCTAAGTCATCGGTATTATCGTAGCAGTAGGTAATCTTTGTAGAGTTATAAGTTGTGTTTATCTGTAGATCTTTTCTTGAAAAAAGAGGAAAAGATTAGAAGTATCATCCTTATTTCATTCTAGTTGAAATCCTGCTGAAGCCACCTATAGTAAGAAGGGAGTCTCCCCTATTGCTGAGAGGAGAGATTTATCTCATTATACTGTTGTCTAAAGTTACAATTTTGTAAGGTGTAGTCTTAGCAACTTACAAAATTTTTATCCAACAAGATGCTTCTTTCTTGCCTCACCTAGGCTTTGGATCAAAATTTAGTTCTTCTAGTTCTTTTTCTCCTGGACTAGATCTTAAGATTCTTTGGTGTACCTCAGGCAAGAATAAATTAATGCGCTCCAGTATGTGAAATCTACTTTAATTTCTTCTTATAGGTGCTGGAGGCTATTGATTCCTTTGAATGACCAATGCTCTTTGAACAAATTCTTCAATTCTTTGAGCCTTCTCTTCTTCTTCTAACACAAAGCTCACTCACATATATTCAGCTACACTTCTCTTAACTTTCCAGGTGAGCAAGTTCAATCCTGCGATGATGTCTTCTTGGTCGTGTCCAAATCCAAGGTTAGGTTGTAAGACTGGTATGATCTCTCTATGTGGAAGCACAATATCAATTCATGACATGAAAAATTATGTCTTGCAGTATAGGCCCTCCTCCTAGCACCAATTTTTGGTGATGGCACGATGATGGAGGGTTTGCGTACCAACAATGCAAAGACTTTCTATGTTGCTTCTAGAATGAATTTCAATTCTGCCCTCCTTCTAGTGCCAGTTTTTATTGATGTGTATTTTATGACTCACCAAACAGTAGAACAAAATACCAAAATATCCTATCCTCTCTTGAACAAAGTATCACGTATGCTAAGATTGCAAAAAGATCATACGATAACTCCAAGGTTCCTCGACTCGTGGATATGCTCAGTGTTGATGTGATTTGCTGATGATCACAAGGGGTCTTATGTTTTTGAATCCTTTATGTCATGATGAATATGGGTACTATTAAAAGATTTCCAATTAAGTACTATATTTTGGGGTTTTCACCGAATATGCGGAAATGAAAAGGGGTTTAGGGTTCAAAGATCCTAATCTACTCCTAAGGGTAATGATAGCCAAGGAAAGTATGCTGATGGATGAGTTCCTTAATTACCAACTCATGCTTCACCAAGTCAAGCTACAACTACACGTAGACTGGTGCAATCTTCAAAGGTTTGTGTGAATGATCAAATTTAGGCACGTGGATAAGGGTTCATGCTAACTTTGCACAACGCTTTAGAATCACTAAAATGTCAAAAGTATGAACCAAAGAAACTCATCAAAACATCATCATATTCTCCAAAACATTCATTACACTTTATCTAATAAACTTAATCTAATTGAGAGAATAATGAGACCAAGCAAGCATTAAGACATGTCAAATGGTCACCACACTTCAATGAAAATTCTATTGTCTCAATAGCTCATAAGCAACAATCTCAAAATTCACTCCCTTAAAAATGAGAAGAAGATGCCTTTATATAGGTCCTCGAGAACAATGAAAGGCCTAGATCAAAACAATAACCGATGGCCCAAATTTTTCCACCTTAGCCCTAATTAGGGTTAGGGCACAGAAAAAGAATCGACATCAATGCAAAAAGAATCCACTACCATAGTGGGTAATAAGTGCCCACCATGCATACTCTTTTAGGAAGAGAGTGGGGTGAAATGAATGCCCAATATGCATACCCACTATGCATTAAATGCATAATTTTCCTTGAATGGATTATTCCTGATACCCTTCCTTAAATGCATTGACTTTGACTTGAAGAATCTTTGACTAACCGATGAAGATGATTGAGTGCCATGTTAGCTTGCTGAGATTTGGGGAATATTTTCAATTGCATCATTTTGTAACTAAGTTTCACTTTAATTACTTCTTCTGAGGATATCTTCCTTTGATCACTTCCTTCCATGTACTTGCTTGAGACTTCATCTTCTGGAAATGGATCAAACTCCTTCGTTGCTGATTCTGCCAATTTGGATTCTCTTCACATGGAAATTCCTTGATCATGTTCTTGGACTTTGAGAAGGAATTTCAAGACGTGACATTCTTCCCTTTGTATATTTGCACTTGAATTGTGATCTTTGAACCTTGGATGCCTTGAACTTGATCACTTGGATCGTGGTGTCTTCAACACTACAACTAGAGACCTGGAACTTGAAAGTCATCCTTGATCATGTGGGACTAGAATACTTCCTCTTGCAAAATGAAATAATCAACATAAGAATCACATAAAAATTCTTTCGTATTTTCTCTTTGAAACTTTCCCCCTCTTAAAATAAAATAAAATCATCTCTAACATTCTCATTCCTTTTCTCTGATTCTTCAAACTCTTCACAAATCGATCTTCTCATGTTTTACATTCACTGTGTCACGCTTTGGAAATTTTAAGATTTTCTAAATTTTTCTTAATTCTCCAAAATTCTAGCGATTTGGATTTTCAAGTTTTTCAATTTTTTAAGATTTTAGAATTTTCCAGATTTGAAATTTTCAATTTCCATGAGTATCTAAATTTTCCATTTCCAAGAGTTTAAGAATTTTCAAGATTTTAAATTTTCAAAATCTTCCAACATTTTCCATGCTCTAGAATTTTGCCTCGATGATCGATTTGTGACTTCCTTGGAAATGTATTTCATTCTTCAGATCCTTCGTGGCCAGGTGGCTATTGCTCTCTGAGTGCACTTTGTGGTGAGTTGGGGATTTATTAATCTTTTGTATTCCTTCACTGCCTGCATTTTGCACTCCGGGCATATTTTGGATGAGGTTGAGGATTATTCCTTTTCACAAATTCTATGACTGGGTATCCTTTGCGCTCAAATCAAGGAGAAGTCAGGATTTTAGCCTTGTCATAGATTTTATCCTTAGCACCCATTTTGTGATCGGCTCTCACTTGCGCTTCCACTCTCCTTGGAGTGATAATCTTAGTGTGTTGCAGAATTTGTCCAAAGCACACATTCCGCTATGTGCTTGAAAATATGCCTCCCATTTCCTTGGAGCGGGATTTGAATGGACTGACAGACTTTATCTTTGTAGAGGAGTTCATTGACTTTGTTGACTTGCACTCAAGAAAGGCTAGGAGCGGGATTTGGAGTGAGTAAAGGAACTTGTCCTTTGCACACATTCCTCCATCGAGGCAGGCTTGCGCTCCGAAAAGTGTGGGAGCAGGATTTACAACGAGTGAAGGACTTTGTCCTTTGTATGGATTCTATGACTGACATTGTTTTGCACCCAAGAAAAGCCTGGAGCAAGATTTTTGATGAGTAATGGATTGTTGTGTTTTGGCAGTCCTCCATTGACTGTGCTGACTTGCACTCCGGAAAGGATGGGATCAGGATTTTAGTGTAGTGAAGGATTTCATAATTCTATAGATTAGTCTATTGACACATTCCTTCCTCTTTCCATTCTATGACTCCACTATTCTTGAGAGACAATGCCTTTTTCATGAGATTGTCACTGACAGAGCTTGAAATGAAATAGACCAGGCTGGACAAGAGAGAGAGGGGTCCCATCGCTGATGGGCGAGTTGTGAAACCGGTCACAATAGGTCCCATAATAATTTTTTAGTATTTTTATTTATGATGTAGTGTAGCAAAATAAGTAAATATGAGAATCGATGTAAATTGGATCTGCAGGAATATAATGAGTAGGTTGATAAATCAATATAGTTTTTGAATGCTTGGAATTGTTTAGTTCTTTATTTTTTTAATGGTGAGAAGTTGATGTGAGAGATTTGATTGTGTAGTATGCTTGATTTTTATGAAGTCAACACATTTCATTGTCTAGTATTTGTAGACTTTTGAAACTTATGTGTAGCTATGTGCAATATTTGACTTTGTATAATGTGGTGTTAAAAGAACTATTTTGGGGTCTATTATTTTATCGTTGACTTTATAAAATATAGCTTTTAAAATCTATTATGTTATAATTGATCAATGTAATTCAGCATTTATACTAATGTGATCAATGTAAACTTGTGTATATGTGCAAAGTAGCTTCTATTATATCAATTATTGTGTCTTTGATGTTAATTGACTAAATGATGCATGAAAAAAGTTATAAATCCTTAAAATGTTTGAATTTCTTGGGTTTTTCAATTTGTGGAGTCCTTGTTGCGTTCGGACGCCGAGACCAAGTGCGAACTTGAATCCATCTTGCCGAGTTTGAGTCTTGTAACTATGGCTAAAATAAATTATGTACAAAGAATTGAATTCTAGAAAAATCCACATGGATGATATTTTGGTTCAAAGATATCGATACATAGCAATATATGAACAAAAGCCCCCTGGTATGAATAGTGAAGATCAGGAAAAACTTGATAGGAAAGTAAAGAGCACCATTTTTTTTGAATGGAAGTATCTCATTAAGAAATTTTTAATGTTGGACTCACTATGTCCTAGTCATCTTGGAAGTTGAGGATTTTTTTGAAGATTAATGAAGTCCTAAAATCATACTTATGAGTGTCACCCATATTTATTGTTGCTCAAACTCTTGGACAAATTCTATTTTTCTTTTAGTTTTACTAGGCTCAATTGATTTGGTCACCCTAATGGGGTGTTAGGAATTTGGCTTCAAATGTCACTCAAAACTACTATTAGCTTATTAAGAAAAGCTCTAGGAAATCCTTTTTTGACTAAATGCTAGATACTTGGAGAAACTAACTTATTAAAATTTACTCTATCTTATCATTGTGTATTTAGGTTTCAGAAAAAGGTAATAAATTGTGAGATGTATGGATTTGTTCTGGATTAAATTAGCATCACACAAAATCTAAATACTGGCTATTGGGGAAGACATTTGGGAACTTTTCCACACTTTGTAATGAAAGTGAGCTATTATCTTGAATCGTCAAATTCACACCATGTTTACAATAATATGGCAAAGCGTTCTATGCATGACCAAATACAGTCAAAACTAGCTGTGACATTGCACCATTAAAACCTTCAACTAATTTAAAATGAATGTGATGTTATTTTGTAGATGAAACTAAAGGACTTCCATTATTGGTTTGAGTTTTCATTTTTTGATCTTATTTGCTATCTCTAACAATCTTTAGAGCTTTCAAAACTGCAGAATAGCAGGGATTTTCTAAGTTTTATCAAGAGTTGGATTAGAAAATTTTGAATTAAATTTACAATCTTATCCTTCCTTAAATGTTTGTACCAACTTTTTTGCAACAATGTAATAAATACATAGATTTTGATTGGAAGATTATTGCCTTTTCCTTCACAACAATAAATGTTATTTTGTGTTCCATTTAGCACAGGAAATAATGTTATTTTTTGTTTGCAACATTGTAATTAATACATAGGGATTGATTTTGATTATTTCTTGACTCTTCTTTCATATTTATATGTCAGATTGTTCTCATATTTTTTATCATCTTTCCTTCACAAGATTGAATCTTGTTTTGTGATTTATTTATCATTTATTTGTTATCAATATTATGCAATAAACCACTCACAAATTTGACACAGATATGAACAAATATAATTTGCAAGAAAACCTCATGACCTAAGGATCGTTATATCATTTCTAGAATTCCTTCTACACACCATTAATGATCTAATTTTTGCATTGAAAAAAACATATCACTTTCTTGAAAATCAAAACTCCTATCGACTCATCGTTGCATGTACAAAAACATGCAACTACTAGTATATTTTTCTATTTCTATTTAATAGCCCTTAAATTATCTATGTTTTCTCTTTTCAAACTTAGAGTTGATGTAGCAGTTTCTATTTTTAAATTTTTTTTCTATAATTTGTGGTGTTTGAAGTCTTGACAATCAAGATTACAGATATTTTAAGTGTTGATCATAAAGATTATAGATGTTTTAGATTATGTTTTCTCTAAAAATATATCAAATACTATTATTTTTAATTTTAAAATTAAAAATATATATTTTATATTTTCATATGTTTGTTTTATATTATTTTGTATAATATTATAAATCTTTTGTTTTAATATTTTACTTATTGATTAGTACATTCTGTTAGTTCAATTAGCAATTCATAATGGTGATTGCAAGGACAAGAATGAAGATCGCAAGTTCTTAATTTTATTGCAGAAGATTTGTTAGTTTGCATTAAAATTTCAGAGCTTGAAATAAATTCATTTTTTGCAAAGTTCTCCCATTGCTTTATAGAAATTATTTTTTTCTTAAAATTGTAGTTAATCTCTACTGATATTATAAAAAATCAAAAAATCCACAAGTACTCCCACAACATTTTTATCCAGGTGGAAATAGGATTTATTCCTATAAGATTTATCTTTTCATTTTTTCCACCTTATTAGTAGGTAGTTCTTTAAATCTTGGCTAAATATATATTTATGTGTTGTACAAGTCACAAGTTTACATTTGAATTTAAGTGGAATTTGTGGAATTACCTATATACAAAGTATAGTATTGCTCTATTGAAATTGGAGTTAAACTAACATCACTGAAAGGAGAAACAATGCAATTTTTTTATGATTATAAAAGATTAATTAAAATAAATTTGAGATTGGGATATGTATTGAACATTTAAAATTTGAAAACTATTTTTAAATTGTAAATAAAGTAATATAATAGTTCTACTCTCTAATGCGAATATGCTATCTTACACAAACACTTTCAGTGAGGGTAGGGTTTTTTTCACCCATGAGAACAATGTTGAAAACAAATGGCAGGTTGTAAGGAGTCAAAAAGCCAAGAGGGCCTCGAAGGCTAGAGAAAGGGTTGACTCTAGTGGCATCAAAAGGATGAGAAATTGTAGGGATTTAAGTAGTCATGTATGTTTAATCCCCATCTCATTTGAAATTCTGAGATTTTCAATTGGTGCTAATCAAAGAGCATTAAGAAGAAAACAAAAACAATCCACTTCTTCAAAGTTAAGCGACCCACGACCTGGCCTCCCAACTCCTTCAAAAAAACTGACCTCAAATAGGTTTCAGTATTTGGATAATAGTGATTTTGGCTCATGGCGGAGGGATACCTCATCCCTGGAAAATAAATCTATCTGGAATTGTTCTTTGGAACATATTAACCATATCACTTTAAGCACTAACGAGCAAGGAAAATCCTGATATATTCACAAAAACAAGGTAATGCAGAACAAAATGAATTTTGGGCCCTCATTTTGACCTATGAAAAATTGACCTTGGAATGAAAACTCCATTTCTACAGATCGTAGAAGGAATATAACCATTATGGTACAGTGACCCCACAATAGTGGGTTACATTTTTTTAGACATGTTGATTTTTGCTGAAATAACACATTTTTAATAAAATATGATAATTTAAGCCTTGAGAGGTTTCATTTGAAGGAATTAATTACAAATAGTTAGCTCAAAGCCTCTTAGATTAAAAAAATTGCATTGATATAACATCTATACTCATTCATACCTACAATGGAGTCTCCTTCGCACCTATTAAAATGCTGACAAAAAATCACTTCAACTTTATCTTTTGGAAGATCAAATGAATCCATTTGAAAAACCTATCTATGTAGTAAGGTACTACTGAGAAAAATCTTTCCAATGATTATAATGTTAATATATATTAAATTTATTATGACTTTGTATTTTTAGTTTTACTAAGTTTTACTAAACATAGATATTTCATTATATGTCTACCTCTATATTTGACACTTATGGAAAAATCTTAAATGAGAGAAAAAAAATTCTAAAAAATATCAATGCCCTAGATATTGAAGTTCTCTTTCTTTAAAAAAAATAAAAATGAAATTGGACAAACACACGACAAGTTATAAGCTATGTAGTCAAGGTATGTCAAAATTATGGTTTAGTCAAATGTTAATAAAATATGCAATAATCATGATAATGTTGTCAAACCAATTGCATTCCCTTTGTATGGATGTTACAAAACTAAATTTGAAAGAAGCACATTGATATCTATTTTAGAAAAAAAGTTATGCTCTATGAAAACAATGTAACTCTTTGAAAATGATATTTTCAACAACATACAAGTTTTTGTGGGAGAAATAAAAAATCATTCAAATCAATTCAAAAATAAAAAATATATATATATTTAGAATCTAGACAAAAAATCTTAAAAGACTCTAATTTACTTCATCTTCTGATTTCAAACGGTTTAACGATAATATGCATCTGAATCTGATTTTTTTTCAAAATGTAGAGTTCAGTGTTCGTTTAGGTCAAAAAGTGTAACCCACTATTGTGGGTTTACTTGGTGATTAAGAACATATTTATAGATGGTATGTGGGGTCATTGCAAAAATCATGTTTTTTTCATGAAATGGTGTGGTAATGAGCTCCCCATGGAATGCATTGTTAAATGGTGGATGGAGGCATATGTGGATCAGGTAAGTATAACTATCCTTCCTGATGGTTACTCGTTTATTGATTGTAGAGATCTAGCCCTAAAAGTTGAATTGTTATATGGAAATTACATGTTCTTTTACAAAGGATACAACTTTAAATTCATTAACTAGTAGCTGAATTTTGACCCAAGAAAACATCAACTAAATTTTTTTTCGAAGTGGGTTAGTCTGCCCCATCTTTTGGTAGAAATAATACATAGTGAAATGCTCATGAAAATTGGAGATCTTTTGGGAGGTTTTGTAGGATTGGAGGAAAATTTCCTACTCTCCTCTAATTTTATTATCTTAGTAGAAACTGATATTAATTTGATAAGCTTGAAACCATTAAAAATGATCACAGAAAGTAAAAATTATCTTATCAAACCTATATTTTAGCAAGGTCCCATTCATGATAAGGTAGTTTTCTAAAACAATTAGTAGACCACTTAATGATAGTGCCCGACTAATAGTAGGAATAAATCTAAACATCAAGGAGGCTAATGTTAACAAGGAAATGAACCTATTACAAATAAAGGAAGTCAACATTCAATTTAATGAGGATATTCGAGGCTTTATTATTGAAAATATGAAGGAAAACCCAAAATATTATCCTCCATCACACTCCCAGAGAGATCATAGAAATGGAATTATGGATAACCCTAATCCAGTCATATCACTAAGTATGGTATCTTCTCAACCCCAAACACCTCACATAGAAGGTCGTAGAATTGAGTTTAAAAATTAGACAAACATTTTCATTCTAGAAGTATATCAAAATGAGGTGATAAGAGATTCAAACATTTATTGTAGCCCTAATACAGATGATGAAATGAGTAATGATTGGGATAAAGAATCTAGACCCACCCAAGTAGAGCTAAAAAAGGAAATGTCACTAATTAATCAAATTTATAAGGACAAAATTGAAGCAAGATAAAAAAAAATAACCTAAAAGATATAAAGGAAATGGATGTAGAGGAGGGAGAGATTGTAGAAAATAGGAAGGAGGACAACTTGATTCTAGAAAGGTCTACCCCTATGGCTGATATATCTAAGAAGGATGTTGTGGAAAAAAAAGAGCCTAAATACCTAGTTTCCCTTGAAGAACTTCTAGCTATTTTAGTTGGAAAAAGTTTAGTAAGTATAAGAGGGATAGAGAGGACTCAAGATAAGATAGAAAAAATGTGAGATAACCCTTCTAATATGAGTGAAACCCCAAAAGGAAATATTAACCTAAGTCTTGAAGACCTTTGTAATGAGGTACTAGGTGTAATCACCTAAAATTTGTGTAGTAAAACTTGAACCCCTAATTCAATCAAATATGCCCCAAGACCAATTCTATATCTCAAAGGCATAATTTACTAGACATAATTATGCAAGCAACATGGATAATCCCCCTTGAATAATTAAATTATTTTCTAAAATCAAGCATAAATCATTTATATATCAAAACCTGAAAATCATTTAATTGTCAAAATATTTGTTTTAATATAAAGTCCTAGCACTTTTATTAAAAGAACCCATTCTTCACATAGGTGTGCAACTTAATCTTTATTAAATGATAGTTAAAAGGAGATTTTCTATTTTGTCTTATTCTCCCATCAAGCTTGGCCAATCAAAATTATTGAATCCTCTCACATGGATTGATCTCCCTCACCACTCATCTCTACATAACATATTTTGCCTCTTAATATTCACCCTATATTCTTGAGGCACTTTATTTAAAAAGAAGCTCTTCTATGAAATTATAACAAATCTTCTTGTGCAATCAAATTCTAATCAGCTAATCAATTCAAGCTTCATGGCTTGTGGCATCTCATCTTCATCAAGAATCATATCAAGTTGAGATTCTTCACATCTCTCTAAAAGAGTGATTTCATCACTTCATATTGGGTCATTTAGACATATATCTAATTGATCTCTAGGGGCATGTTAAGTTCATCAAGACCCATATCAATTTGACATCATTCCTGAGGCATATCGGGTTCATTGAGACTCATATCAATATGGTATTATCTCCAAATCAGGTGATTGGCTTCTTCTGAATCTTTGATGAAGTGGTTATTTCAAAGATCTTTGTTAGATATTTAGTCTCATCGCTTCATATGAGGTTGGATACTCTAGTCTCTCTCATCATTCTTCGTTCAATCAAGTTCAGAGCTAATATCTTTGATCTTCAATCGATCTTTGTTGGATCAAGCTCAAAGTTGGCTCTCTTTATCAGAAATAGTCTCATCGCTTCACAATAGGTTGTCCTCTAATTTAGCTTCAATATATTCTTTGAATCAACATGCTTCTCACACATCAATTCAAAGAGGGGAAAATGTAATTATCTAAATTTTTTCTAGTAAAACCTAAACCCCTAATTCGATCAAATATGCCTCAAGACAAACTCTATATCTCAAAGGCATAATTTACTAGACATAATTATGTAAGCAACTTGGATAATCCCCCTAGCATAATTAAATTATTTTATAAAAATCAAGCATAAATCATTTCTACATCAAAACTTGAAAATTATTTAATTTTCAAGATATTTCTTTTAATATAAAGTCCTAGCACTTTTATTAAAATATCCCATTCTTCACATGGGTGTGCAACTTAATCTTGATTAAATGACAATTCAAAGGGGATTTTCTATTTTTTCTTATTCTCCCATCAAGCTTGGCTAATCATAATTCTTGAATCCTCTCACATGGATTGATCTCCCTCACCACTCATCTCTACCTAACATCTTTTTACTCTTAATCTCCACCCTCCATTCTTGAGGCACTTTCTTTAAAATGAAGCTCTTCCATGGCTCAAGGGTCCAGATTCTTGTATTTTTAGTTTCTCTTGCATTCTAGTGTTACTATGTGATTTTGAATTCCTAGCTCTTAGTTTCTTTCATCAAAGTTTCTTATCTCATATCTCTCTTGCATTATTAGTATAGCTCATTTTCTAGTATAATCTTGCATTGTTATTTAGTTTGATTTCATAATAGCATTGTTAATCTTGCATTCTAGCTTCACCATAGCTTTGTAATTGCATTTAGATCAATCTTGGAGTGGTGAAAGCAAGTATTGCATATCCTCCACATTTGAATCTTCCATTTTGGAGTAGTGAAGTCACTAACCTTCATGCCAATTTGATGAACATTGTACAAAAGGATTAAACTTGCTTCAACTAGGAAGGAATAAGTCACTTTTGAGGGTTTAGTTGTTCACTTGGTTTGAACTATTATGGCTAAATTCTTGAGCTAATGGTTTATTGAGTGTTGGTTTCTTTCTAATTGAATACTAACTTTATACCACACACTAGGAGATATCCTTGAGGGGATTGCAAGGGACATGCCAAATAAGGAAGAAATTGCTAGCGAGAAAGAGCTTATTATTAAGATTATAGAACTTGAAGAAGAAGAGAGGAATTAGGGGATGCTGGAGGAAGAGATAGTTGAACTAGGCAACAAGGATTTGAAACCTATAGAACCTATTCTAGGGATTGCATTGGTTCAACATAATTTTACAAGGACATCCTAGATTGTGAGAAGAAGAACAAAAAGAGAGGTAGGAAGTCTTTCTTAAAACTAAGAGATAAAAATTGGTCTACTAAAGACCTGACCAAAATCACCACTCTATTTTATGATGGGAAGGGGAAGAGCCTCCCCACATAGTCATGAAAATCAATACGTGGAATGTTAGGGGCCTAAATGCCCCTAACAAGTAGTGGATTTAAAAATGTTGCATCGTTGTCACTAGAGATGAAATTCCAATAATTCAAGAAACAAAGCTCAACAAGGAAGAAATAGATTCCCTAAGGAAAAATTTGGGTATTTGGGACTTGGTTGGTATCCCAATTGATGGGGCCTTTGGTGGTCTTTTGGTATTATGGGACCCTAGGGAGATTTCCTTTTTAATCTTAAGGAGTAAGAAGAATTGGATGTGTGGTAGTGTTAGAAGTATCAAAAGTAATCTTCAATTTATATTGATTCATGTATATGGGCCAACACAAAATAGAGATAAGAGAATAGTATGGAAGGAAATAGAATTGTATCTAGAATGCATTCCACACTAGATTTGCATAATCAGAGGTGATTTTAATGTTATCCTTGACCCTAAATAAAATTGGGGAGGTCTAACCAAGATGTATGCATTTTAAGTTGACTTCAAGGAGTGGATTGCTCAAAATAAGATGATAGAAATCAAGATAGAAAAAGATGTTTACACTTGGAACAACAGAAGGCAATGTTTCAATAACATAGTGAAAAATATTGACAGATTCCTTCCTAGAGGAAATTGAGTTGAGTTCCCTTACACTTTTCTAGTTTTTAATAGAAAACTAAAATATAAATGTGTATTTGATTTTTTTATTGATAAAGGGTCGCGGCTGAGATATTATTTATTAATTATAGTAAGTTTACAATTTTACACTAGTCCTAGTTCAAAAGAGCATATTGACAAGACACAACCAAGAATAAAACCTCTAGTTGTAGCTTAGATAAACCTAAACCACAATATAATTACATCGGAGTGACATATTGCCAAACCTAGTTTACAAAAAATACTAGTTAGAACTCCACCAGGTACCATAACCTAGATCAAATTTGTACATAGATACCACCTTGCTAATGATACCATGAGGAATAAGATAAAGCATCATTAGACCCATCAAAAGAATATGAAACACCATGAAGAAACAATGGTTTATCCAAGGAAACCATATTGATAGACTCATTTGATATCAAAGAAGACTGATCTCTAGCTTGCACAACATTATTACCACAACCAAGACATCTCAAAAGAAGTTGTTATAATTATAGAAATCCAAAAACCAACATTAGGAAAGTACCCACCCTCAAATTTATGAGACTATAGTAGTAATTTCATTACACTTACAATAATAGAGAGCTATCTTCATTGGGAGTAATAATTCCTTACTAGTAATACATAGTACATGATCTGCATTTATTAATACTGATCAATTTCAAAAGGTTTATAGCTAGAAAATTTAGTAATTAGACTGTTGAGATAAGTCATTTTCTTGGTGTGATATTTGTATTAGTATATCCATCTTTTAGGGTGGTATGCTAATCCTTTATTTCATAATACATTGGCATATGAATACTAAATCCCTAATCACCCACTCTCTCTTCACCTCTTATCCATATTTATGATCTCATAGTCTTAATATTAGTCTATACTTAATGAAAAATCCAAACTATTTCAGTACTGAATCATCCACATTGTCAACATAGGAATTAAGACTATTTTTGGTTGTATGTATCCCGTCTTGTAATATTTTATGGCTTTCCATATTATCCAAAAAATTAAACCTTTAACCTACAGGGGAGAAACATAACATCATGGCCAAAGAAAATATATTAATACTTAGTTCCTCACAATCTAACCATTAACCCTATAGTAGATGCAATAGAGGATCTTACTAATCACATTTATATATTAATTTAGAGCCATAGTACATCTATGATATCATTCATGAAATATTAAATTAGTTACTATTTAGGAAAAATCTTCAAATATTAAACTCATATGGATTATGTAGTTTTCCATAATCAAGAAGTTGATAAAAATCCACTCTATGCAATTTTGACAAACCCTATCTGTTCAAGGATTTGAAACATTTTATCTTAATTAATTAGCTCTAACTTAGCCACTATTGAGTTTAACATTCTAAGAACAGTTTCCATGAATCCAAACCATAATCCAGATTGGTCTCTACTCCTCTAATTAACTATTGCGACACAACTCATTCTATAAGTTTTATATTCTCATAGATCAGATTCATATGGCATTCATAGAATCTTACATGCATGTTCCTAAGATTAAATCCATTCAATAGATTATTAAACATAATCATATTGTTGAAAAAATAAATATGAATGGTTTAGTAGCATTCCCCTTATCTAAATTTTCTAATTGTCCTTATATTAATAGTCTATTATGAGTTATCCCCATTTTGGTATCCAGCGTAAGTAATATTTCTTTTCTTCTGTTAAATAATGTTGAATGACCAAAGATTTTCTATGTATTCTTTCTTTAGAGATCAAACATGAAATATCGATCATTAATTTTGTTAAACCAATTCAAAGCTTAAGTCATCCATCATCATTATGCAAACACAAAGCGACTTTAAGCAAAAGAAAAGCTCGAAGGTATATAGAGGCTTTTTTCATTATATAATTATCAATCTATATACACACCAGATGAGTATATGTCAAAATTGTGGCCTTATCAACTGAAATTACTTCTCCTAACTCTGACTAGCCACTCTAGCACTAGAAACCAAAATAAAAAAAACTAACTAAACTAATGTATAATCTCCATTACTAACCCAAACTGCCTATATAATACTAAACCCTTCATGAATTATACATTACTAGTTACATACAAAATATGTTCGACCAGAACCCTGCTAACTATGCATCTTAATTTTCTTCCCCTTTTGGTCAACCTCCTTCTCCTTTCTTTGGTTTTCACTTGCAGAGCCCTCTTCCATAATGATAAATGCGTTGACTAATTATGCATCATCATCCTTTGTCTCCACCATGTCTTCCTTTAGATAGGCTTTGAACCAATTCCTATTATTTATCCTCTTTACATGCATCAAGTTCATAAAGAAATTTAGGTTTCTAGCAACAACATTCTTCATTTCCTCAAAAAAGTCCCAATCCTATGTAATTACTACTGGGTATTGGTGAAATGATTTTCCTTTCACTACAAATCGATCATAGTTCCTGGGTTTTGGAATAGTCAGTTCCTCATTGATATTAACCAAAACCCTTGCTAAGTCAACTAGAATCTCCTTTTTGAATATGTTGTGACATAAATTCTCAAATACCTCCCTACCCTTTTCAAAATGTAGAGAAATTGTAACAAACACGACCGAGGTATATGGATTTTCTTTATGCCTATCATCGTTAAGGATGAAATCATCTCCTGAGATTCTCCTAACTACCCTAATGATAAGATCATGAGGGAAAACAATAATAATATTGAGCCTTTCTACCTTAACCTCTCCCACAAATGTCATTTACCTCTTCTTTCCTTTCAATCTAATTGTTTCCATGATAGACTGCTAGCTAGACAATATACTTCCAAATAGATGAGCCAATTTGAAAGTATCCCATCTTAAATAAATCTCTTCGGATCCTATAATTTTCCTTTTGAGTTAATTAACCCATTTTGATAATCCATTTTGGTCAGGTCTTCAATAGACCCATTTTTATCTCTTAGTTCTAAGAAAGACTTCCTACCTCTCTTTTTGTTCTTCTTCTGACAATCTAGGATGTCCTTGTAAAATTATGTTGAACCAATGCAATGCTTAGAATAGGTTCTATAGGTTTCAACTCCTTCCTACTTAGTTCAGCTATCTCTTCCTCCAACTACATGAATGGATTATCAAAATGGGTTAGAAGTATCAAAAGTAATCTTCAATTTATATTGATTAATGTATATGGGCCAACACAAAATAGAGATAAGAGAATAGTATGGAAGGAAATAGAACTATATCTAGAAATCATTCCACACTAGATTTACATAATCAGAGGTGATTTTAATGTTATCCTTGACCCTAAATAAAATTGGGGAGGTCTAACCAAAATGTATGCATTCGAAGTTGACTTCAAGGAGTGGATTGATAAAAATAAAATGATAGAAATCAAGACGGAAAAAGGTGTTTACACTTGGAACAACATAAGGCAAGGTTTCAATAACATGGCAAAAAAGCTTGACAGATTCCTTCTTAGAGGAAATTGGGTTGAGTTCCCTTACACTTTGTTAGTTTTTAATAGAAAACTAAAATATAAATATGTGTATTTGATTTTTTTTATTGATAAAGGGTAGTAACCGAATTATTATTTATTAATTACAGTAAGTTTACAATTTTACACTAGTCCTAGTTCAAAAGAGCATATTGACAGGAAATAACCAAGAAGAAAACCTCTAGTTGTAGCTTAGATAAACCTAAATCTAAATATAATTACATCAGAGTGACATATTGCCAAACCTAGTTTACAAAAAATACTAGTTAGAACTCCACCAGGTACCATAACCTAGATCAAATCTGTACATAATTACCACCCTGCTAATGATACCATGAGGAATAAGATAAAGCATCATTAGACCCATCAAAAGAATATAAAACACCATGAAGAAACAATGGTTTATCCAAGGAAACCATATTGATAGACTCATTTGATATCAAAGAAGACTGATCTCTAGCTTGCACAACATTATTACCACAACCAAGACATCTCAAAAGAAGTTGTTATAATTATAGAAATCCAAAAACCAACATTAGGAAAGTACCCACTCTCAAATTTATGAGACTGTAATAGTAATTTCATTACACTTACAATCATAGAGATCTATCTTCATTGAGAGTAATAATTCCTTACTAGTAATTCATAGTACATGATCTACATTTACTAATACTGATCAATTTTAAAAGGTTTATAGCTAGAAAATTTAGTAATTAGACTGTTGAGATAAGTCATTTCCTTGGTGTGATATTTGTATTAGTATATCCATCTTTTAGGGCGGTATGCTAATCCTTTATTTCATGATACATTGGAATATGAATACTAAATCCATGATCACCCACTCTCTCTTCACCTCTTATCCATATTTATGATCTCATAGTCTTAATATTAGTCTATACTTAATAAAAAATCCAAACTATTTTAGTACTGAATCATCCACATTGTCAACATAGGAATTAAGACCATTTTTGGTTGTATGTATCCCATCTTGTAATATTTTATGGCTTGCCATATTATCCAAAAAATTAAACCTTTAACCTATAGGGGAGAAACATAACATCATGGCCAGAGAAAATATATTAATACTTAGTTCCTCACAATCTAACCATTAACCCTATAGTAGATGCAATAGAGGATCTTACTAATCACATTTATATATTAATTTAGAGCCATAGTACATCTATGATACCATTCATGAAACATTAACTTAGCTACTATTTAGGAAAACTCTTCAAATATTAAAGATCATATGGATTATGTAGTTTTCCATAATCAAGAAGTTGATAAAAATCCACTCTATGCAATTTTGACAAACCCTATCTGTTCAAGGATTTGAAACATTTTATCTTAATTAATTAGCTCTAACTTAGCCACTATTGAGTTTAACATTCTAAGAACAATTTCCATGAATCCAAACCATAATCCAGATTGATCTATACTCCTCTAATTAACTATTGAGACACAAGTCAGTCTGTAAGTTTGATATTCTCATAGATCAGATTCATATGGCATTCATAGAATCTTACATGCATGTTCCTAAGATTAAATCCATTTAATAGATTATTATACATAATCATATTGTTGAACAAATAAATAAGAATGGTTTAGTAGCATTCCCCTTATCTAAATTTTCTAATTGTCCTTACATTAATAGTCTGTTATGAGTTATCCCCATTTTGGTATCCAATGTAAGTAATATTTCTATTTTTCTATTAAATAGTGTTGAATGACCAAAGACATTCTATATATTCTTTCTTTAGAGATCAACCATGAAATATCGATCATTAATTTGGTTAAGCCAATTCAAAGCTTAAGTCATCCATCATCAATATGAAACACAAAGAGACATTAACCAAAAGAAAAGCTCGAAGTTATATAAAGTCTTTTTTCATTATATAATTATCAACCTATATACACACCAGACGAGTATAGGTCAAAATTGTGGCCTTATCAACTGAAATTACTTCTCCTAAATCTGACTAGCCACTCTAGCACTAGAAACCAAAATAAAAAAACTAACCAAACTATTGTATAATCTCCATTACTACCCAAACTGCCTATATAATACTAAACCCTTCATGAATTATACATTACTAGTTAAATACAAAATATGTTCGACCAGAACCCTGCTAACTATGCATCTTAATTTTCTTCCCCTTTTGGTCAACCTCCTTCTCCTTTGGTTTTCACTTGCAGAGCCCTCTTCCATAATGATAGATGTGTTGACTAATTATGCATCATCATCCTTTGTCTCCACCATGTCTTCCTTTAGATAGGCTTTGAACCAATTCCTATTATTTATCCTCTTTACATGCATCAAGTTCAAAAAAAAATTTAGGTTTCTAGCAACAACATTCTTCATTTCCTCAAAAAAGTCCCAATCCTATGTAATTACTACTGGGTATTGGTGAAATGATTTTCCTTTCACTACAAATCGATCATAGTTCCTGGGTTTTGGAATAGTCAGTTCCTCATTGATATTAACCAAAACCCTTGCTAAGTCAACTAGAGTCTCCTTTTTGAATATGTTGTGACATAAATTCTCAAATGTCTCCCCATCCTTTTCAAAATGTAGATAAATTGTAACAAACATGGCCGAGATATATGGGTTTTCTTTATGCCTATCATCGTTAAGGATGAAATCATCTCCTGAGATTCTCCTAACTACCCTAATGACAAGATCATGAGGGAAAACATCAATAATATTGAGCCTTTCTACCTTAACCTCTCCTACAAATGTCATTTACCTCTTCTTTCCTTTCAATCTAATTGTTTCCATGATAGGCTGCTAACTAGACAGTATACTTCCAAATAGATGAGCCACTTTGAAAGTATCTTATCTTAAATAAATCTCATCGGAGCGTAGAATTTTCCTTTCGAGTTAATTAACCCATTTTGATATTCCATTCATGTAGTTAGCTTAACTCTTCTTAGATGTTCATCATTATAGATTCATTTTTATTGTGTCCGCAATGATGGCTTGAATCATGCAACTTTCTTATGATTTATTTTTATTAGATTTTCCACATGGTCCTTAGCAACACATATATCCTATGATTTTAATTCATAGTACTATTTTCTCACATTTTTAATCAACTCCATCCCATCATCTTAAATATAAATATACTTCCTTCTTTGCATCATTTCATAAATATAGTCATTCCAGATTTATAAGTTAGAATATTAAGTTAGCATATTAATCTATCTTCTTTGATAGATTATACCCTCTATTATTATCTCCTAACATCCATTTCTAATTTAGTAATACCTACTAAATACTATAGGAAATGATATATTTTTAGCATCACCTCATTTGGGTAATTCACCATCTTCCTATCAGACATTGATATCAAACAATCCTAATTCTGCTTCAAACCTTTAGGGTCCATTTGGTTGTTGGAATTAAATAACACCGGAATTGTTAAATTCTAGTATTTGACAATTTTGGAAGTTTTAAATATGGAAAATGGTTTTTGGAATATGGCTGGAACTGTTTGGTTCACCTGGAATTCATAATGAGAAGATGGAAAATGTTGTTTGCATATGGATTTCAAAATATTATAAATTTTTCTTTACCCCCATTTCCCATTTAAGTGGAATTGGAATTGATTTTCCAATTCCACCTATTTAGATGGAAGATTCAAATGCTAGTTTTGGGGGTAAATGAGAATTAACAAATCCCTATTCTAGTTTCATGTTTTGAACACAAACATCAAAAATGTCAATTCCAGGATTCAACAATCCCAATTCCAGTCTAATTCCAGCAAACAAACGGGCCCTTAGAAATGAAAAATATAACCCAAACTTCTAAGAACGTCCACCCCATGTCATTCTTTCTACTGGTCATATATTTTTCTATAAGATTTTCCAATGCTATCTCTATAAACTTCCATTATTTGCAAATCCAGGCTTACCAAATTCCTATTCAAAGATCTTATTTGTGTGAATAGAATTTATTACACTGCTTTTGCATTTACTTAGACCAACCTATAAATGTCATGAAGATTTCCACTAACTATTAACTCTTAACTATTAATATCCTCTTGATTGAAACCATATCAAGGAAGCAATCATATTCCCCTTCCATATGACAATTCAACTTATTACCTTATCCCTTAACTATCTCCCCTGGAAAATATCCTTTTAATACTCTTAATTCCTTTCTTAATCTTCTCTTTCTCCTAATTTCTCTATTATCTTCCCATATGCCCCTTGATTGTCCATTTTATCCACTTCCCTATTTCCTTCCTTGTATATATGGTTCATTGTTGTTTCTTAAAAATAATTCAATAGTTCTATAGGTCTCCCAATTTTTCTTTTAATTTCCAATTTAGGGTTTACCTAGTTCTTATAAAATTTATTTTAATTTTTTGATCACCTTCTATTGCCAGTTTATCAATTCCTAGATATTCACTTAATAATAGACCTTCTATTAGGGCCTCCATTTTAGCTAATATATTTGATATTACCGCAATTGGCTTTGCAATTATGGCACAGGTTTTTCCATTCCAATTATGGATGGTACACCCTATCCTAGAAGTCCTAGGATTATCCCTCTCTACTGCATCAAAGTTTAATTTATACGATCCAAAATTTGGTCTTTACTATCTGCATTTCTCCCTCTTTAACTTTCTTTCTTTCCCTCCTTTCCCATATTGGGGAGGAATCTTGAGGACCATAAATTTCTATCTTTATATCCCAATATGAGAATGTTCCTTCTTCTTGATTCTCATTTCTTAATTTATTATTGAATGTTTTAGTTATAGCTACTTCTATTTGTTGCATAGGTTTTCTATTTCCATCTTTTTCTCCTGGAAAATCCTTCTATTTCTTCCTTTTCAGACCTCCCAAACCAATATGGCCAGAGCAGTCTTTCATAATGAGGTGAATAGAATTCCCCTACAAATCATTGGCCATCCCTTCAATGTCTCCAAAAGGTTGTTTTGTAATGTTGTTTTCCAATCTAATTTCTTTCTCAACTAGTTCCAACATTCATTGGTATAAGGACAATTTAATAGTAAGTGATCTATTGTTTCTTCATCATTTTTACATAAAGAACATCTCGAAGGTCCTTCAAAACCAATCTGTTATTAAAATCCTCTTTTGTACTACCACCCACAAAAACATACCTTCTTTTGGTTCACACATATTGTCCCAACAGAAATGAATGGGTATATCAGTCTTCTGCGATTGTTGGGATTTAACCAAACTAGTATAACCATCCTTAAATATATATGCCCCTATATTAGATCCTCTCCAATCAATAATTTCTCCCCTTTTCTTACTTTTATCCTTCTTGATTCCAACACTTCATTTAATTCCTTTTTCTCTACCTATGCTAATGGTGTATCTTCCAAAGACCTCCACCTCCAACCTAGGGATTAATATGTAATCCTTCACATTACAACCTCACAAATTTACTAAAATATCTTTATTCCTTGGATACATTATGGTATTGTCTAAGGCTGAATACCCCTCCCCCATGAGTCTTCCCAAAATAGAGCTTTATGTCCTCCTTCTATATCCTAGGATAATTTGTTTCCTATCAATCTTTTTCATTCTACAATAAAATTCCATACCCTAGAACCCTTTGGGGGATTTGTTGTTCTAAATAAATTAATCAGCTTCATTCCATTTAAGTACTTCTTTTGAAGGATTTTAACCCATTTCCTTTTTGGTTCTTTCTACATTTTTTATACTAGTTTTTCTCCTAAGGCCTTATGCCAATTTTTTTAGACCAATTCCTCCTCCTTTTGTGGTTCTAAAAATCTTATCCTAAATAATAAGTGATAATCTCCTTTCTTTTGAAACCCCTTACCAATAAAATATCCTCATTCTCTTGTCCATCTTTTTTCTTGTGTCTTGTGTTAGAGCCTCTAACACAAGATGCATGAAAAAAGAGGGAAATATGATATGAGGGAAGAGTTGATAGTACTAATTTCAACGTAGTTTCTCTAGTGATATTAGATAACCATTTTCCTCTCTAGTCCATTCTTTGATCCATTCTATTGAAAATTGGATCCCGCAATTTATTTAGCCTGCTCCCTTTATCTAATGGTAGACCTAAATATCTACTTGGTTACTTACCTTTGTTTAAAGCCTAAAATTTGACATCTCTTCTTCTAATCTTTTATTTGTGCTTAGGAAAAATATCTCTAATTTATTATAGTTTACCATTTGGCTTGAAGCCTTCATATATCTATTAAGGATAACTTTAAATCCTTTATCTTGTTTCTTGGTTCCTTCTCCATATAGCAGTGTATCATCCACAAATTGTTGCAGCATTATATTTTCCAAATCTTTAGTGATTTTGATACCTTTGAGTTGATTTTTTTCTTGTTCTTTAAGTACTACTCTTCCAAAAGCTTTTATCATTATTATAAACAATAAATGGGATATTGGGTCCCCCTGCCTAAGTCACCTAAATATCTCAAAATATCCTTCAAGGGTTCCATTAACTAGAATTGATACTCAAAGACTTGAAATATAGCCATAAATAAAATTTATCCATTATTTTGTAAATTTGAAAGTTTCCATACATTTACAAAGGAATCTCCAATCTATTTTATCATAAGCCTTTTTAATGTCCAATTTTATGAACATACTATGTTCTGAATTATGTTGAATCAAATGAATAGTTTCCTGAGTTATGATCACTCCATCTAAGATTAGGAACAAACCATGTTTGTTCTTTTGAGATTATAAAAGGTAAAATCATCTTAATCCTATTTGCCAATGCTTTTGAAAGGATCTTACAAATAGTACTGCAAAGTGAAATTGGTCTAAAATCATCTAAATCTTTCATTCTTTCCTTTTTGGGAATAAGAGTAATAAAAGTGTTATTGATTTTCTTCATGATTCTTCCAAAATTTCTCATATTTTCTATTGCTTCCCACAATTCTTTTCCCAATAATTACCAACATTTTTAGAAGTAACTGGCTAGGATCTCATCAAGGCTAGACACCTTATAAGGATGTAGTTGATTCAATGCCTCCTCAATTTTTTTTAATAAAAATTTACCTATCAACATCTTGTTTTCTTCCTCAGTGATAGTCTGTTTTGTTTCCTTTACTGACTGAATGTGTGACACTAATGACAACATATAACTAACATTCTCCCCCTTTGGCATTAGTGAAAAAAAAACATATGTATGCCTTATTAAAAATTTAGAAACTTCAAAACTATATACTCAAAATTGTAAACTCCCCCTTTGTATGTGCCTCGGTAAGTACAAACTATTTATACATGTATTTTTGTGTTCTTTGTAAGTATATATACATATACACATTTCCCCTTTTTTTGGAATAATGTCAAAAAGTGTATATACTTATAGTTTATCAAAAATATTTTCATGGGTTTTCTTCAAGTTGGCGAAGAGGTTATCCTATTCCTCTTTCAAAATATCTAAGGCAATTTTCTCCAAACCAACTTGTGCATGCATATCAAATATATGATCTATGATAGATAGCTTGGGAGTAGCTACGAGATCTTTACCTTTCTTTACATGCCTTGTCATCACCTCAAGGTGTGGTAACAACTCTTCTTGAAGCTCGGTTGTTTGATCTTGTATTTTATCCATTTCTCTTCTCAACTCATTCCTTAACCCATGTATATGCTTGACCTTAGCATAATGTTCTTTGGATGTATTTGGGTTTATTTTCAAGCTTTTTGCACTCTTCTATAGATCAGTATCTAATTGATTAAGCTTGTCAGTTACCTCTATAGTGAAGAGCTTCTTCAAAATGGTGATTATCTATTGAATAATAAGTTCAATCTCACTGATGGTTTTAGATAATTTTACCTTATGTATAGCCACTGCTTGGGTGATTTTCTCTACAATTTTAAATTGAATTTTGGATTCAGCTATTTCCTCAATTTTCTTCTCAACATCAATATTAGGAAAGTTGATGTATTCAATTAGATTTTCAAGTTGATCAATGATGGGAGTTGCCTCATCAACATTGACATCGGGTAAAACCTACATTAATATTTCTCTCACATCTTCTAATACTTGCTTGTTCTACTCTCTTGTCTCAACTTTTCTTTTGTTTCTTTTCTTGTGCAAAATTCACCATATCTCCTTAGTGCTTCAGGATCTAAGGTTTTCGGGTCACATGTAGGTATTTCAATGATTTCATCTAAAGTGATCAGACCTTTATCATGTTTCTTTTTCTTTTCCTTCTCCTTCTTGCTTGATGCAGGAGATTGTCCATATGGCACTAGAGATTTTGTTTCCAGAGTGGACCTTATTTGTTCAGTGGAGACACTTTCCTCATTGTACTGCCCTTTTATTGTTCCCTCGGTCTGAGGTCCTTGGGCTTCTGGCCTAGTACCTATTGTAGAATCATCTACATTTGTGTTAATTTTTTCTCCTTGATTCTCTTCCTCTTTTCTTTTAGCCTCGGTTGTCTCCTTTTTATCTTTCTCACCTTGGTCTTCGGTAGTGTCTTTCTGTTGCTCAGGTGTATGTTCCTCGAGTTTCCCTTGAGTGGAAATTGTAATACCCCAAAAATGGGCTATAGGTTCATTAACCTCCTATATCAACACATCAAACGAAATCAACATCAAAGTCCTAACCTAAGGCACATCTACACATAATCGAATCTTAATTGATTATCACAAATTCTGCATCGGGGAATATTCCTTATTCCTAATTTACCTAATTATCTTTGATTTAATAATTATTTGGCGATAAATCCTATTTATTCTAAGGTTTGATTAATTGAATATTCTAAATATTTAATTAATTAGATTTAATACTGCCACTTAATTATTTAATTGGATTTAATTATATTTATTCCTAAATTGTATTATTTCATTTTGACAATAAATCAAATATCCTATGACTAATTGATTAAATTCTTATTTAATTAATTAATGTCAATTGTCAAATTTAATAATATAGTTTTTGAATAAAAGTTTGATTTAATAATTGATTAACCCATAAATCAATTGTTTTATTTTTAAAATCAGTTAAGTTGAGGATAAATCACTTTATTTATTAAATTAATTCACAATTAATTATGCACATCCAAAAAACTAGTTGAACATTAAATCAGAAAATCAATTCAAGTTGTTTTAAAATTAAACTCAACTCTCTTTTGAGTTGAAAGCTGATCTCAACTTCTGATTTAAATTAAAAAGCTAATTTGCATGATTTTGTGAGTTAATCTATCTCTAATTTCTTGATAACTCAAAAATCAACCTGAGTTTATCAAGAGTGATTTATGGCTTTTTTCCATGCACCTCCAAAGTCCTGGATTTCTATAAAATTAAGGCCTCAATTCTTCATTAGAGATCCATCCACGAATTGCATCCTCACGCTAGTGAATTGGTGATCGAAGAATCAATCTTTGCGAATCAAAGTTGTTGTGAGATTTTCATTGTTTTTAAGCATTCATATCATTTAACATATCATTGTTAGATTAATTGCATGTTATATCAGTTTTTCATATAGAATAGATTCATATTAGTTTTCTTCATCTTATTGCATAGAAAATCTAAAAATATAGATTAATTTGCATTCATCTCATATCTAGATTCTGCATTCAAATCCTTCATTTAGGTGTCGTCAAAGTCAATGATCTCGGTCCAATCTGAGAATATCATACTCGCACCTACTAGAAGGTAGTAAATCACCTGGTTAGATTTTTTTCCATTTCAATGGGTGCTAGAAATGTGTGTGTGAATTTTGTACCTAGCTGTAGACACAACACTTCAATAAAACATTAGAGGTTAGCTAAAATCAAAATCGTGCAGTGAAATGGAAACTAATCTAACCAGGTGATTTACTGCCTTCTAGTAGGTGTGAGAATGATATTCTTAGACTGGACCAAGATCAATGACCTTGACGACACCTAAACGAAGGATTTGAATGCAGAATCTAGATATGAGATGAATGCAAATTAATCTATATTTTTAGATTTTCTATGCAATAAGATGAGGAAAACTAATATGAATCTATTTTATATGAAAAAATGATATAACATGCAATTAATCTAACAATGATATGCTAAATGATATGAATGCTCAAAACAATGAAAATCTCACAACAGCTTTTGATTCGCAAAGATTGATTCTTCGATCACCAATTCGCCAGCGTGAGGATGCAATTCATGGAAGGATCCCAAATGAAGAGCTGAGACCTTAATTTTATAGAAATCCAGGACTTTGGAGGTGCATAGAAAAAGCCATAAATCACTCTTGATAAGCTCAGGTTGATTTTTGAGTTATCAAAAAATTAGAGATAGATTAACTCACAAAATCATGCAAATTAGCTTTTTGATTTAAATCAGAAGTTGAGATCAGCTTTCAACTCAAAAGAGAGTTGAATTTAATTTTAAAACAACTTGAATTGATTTTTTGATTTAAAGTTCAACTGGTTTTTTGGATGTGCATAATTAATTATGAATCAATTTAATAAATAAAGTGATGTATCCTCAACTTAACTAATTTTAAAAATAAAACAATTGATTTATGGGTTAATCAATTATTAAATCAAACTTTTATTCAAAAACTATATTATTAAATTTGACAATTGACATTACTTAATTAAATAAGAATTTAATCAATTAGTCATAGGATTTTTGATTTATTGTCAAAATGAAATAATACCATTTAGGAATAAATATAATTAAATCCAATTAAATAATTAAGTGGTACTATTAAATATAATTAATTATTCAGAATATTCAGTTAATCAAACTTTAGGATAAATAAGATTTATCACCAAATAATTATTAAATCAAAGATAATTAGGATAAATAGGAATAAGGAATATTCCCTGATGCAGAATTTATGATAAAATCAATTAAGATTCGATAATGTAAAGATGTGCCTTAGGTTAGGACTTCGATGTCAATTTCATTTGATGTGTTGATATAGGAGGTTAATGAACCTATAGCCCATTTTTGGGGTATTACAGAAATATCTATGGCTTGCACCAAGATAGGTAAGTTATCCAGTATCATTGTTTTTGCTACCTCATTAGTTCTTTCTTCCTCGGTGCTTTCTGCAACAATGTTAATATCTTCATCATATTTTACCTTATCATCAAGATCTCCTTAAGTAATATCTTCAATTAGTACTTCATCTTTCCCGGTTATGACTAGCTGCTCGGGAGTATCATGTTTTTCTTCCTCAATATAGCCTGTAGGATAGAAATATTCTAGATATGGCTCATCTTCTAGTTGCCTAGTGTCAGAGATGTGTATGGTCTCTTTAGTCTTCTTGTGTGCAGTTAGATTTGCATCATCTGAATGTACTCTTTTTCCTTCTCCCTTGACACTCTTCTTGGGGATAACTGCTAATGCAGTTTGTTCTACTTCAGCCTTAGCCTTCCAAATTTTAGTCCATAATTTTTTTCTATCTTCATCTACTTCTTCTAGTTTTCCCTGTAGAATATTTAGTGTTCTTCCCTTCATCAAAAATCTATTTGCATATTGTTTCATTAACTCCTCAATCTCGGTAATTGAAAGATTGGGCATTGCCAAAATTATAGATCTTTCTCTCATTTTCTTCTCAGTATGCAAGGCATAAGTCCATCTTGTTGATACCTTCTCATAGAGATCTTTTGGAATATATCTTGAAAATTCAACTAGTAGTCTTTTACACTTGATCATCATGTGGATGATTGCTTCCTCTAGTTTTTCCTGATCCTTAATAGACATATGTACATACCGGCTCATTTTAGGGTGAGCTAGTCTACCTGTTGTGGTTTGAACACCACGCTCCCCTTTTGGGCCTCTTGGAAAAGGGCCCCCCCTTTTTCTTGCTTGTTTTTGGAGTCTTTCTGTTGTCTTTCCGCCTGTCAGGGGCCTTTCCCTTGGGACTTAATTAGCCTTCAGTTTTCGACATTCAACCTTTTGCACTTTTGGCATTTCGGAGGTGACCAAACTCTGAAAGGTTGATCCTCTGAATTATCTTTGAAGAATAGTTAGTTTATCCAGACTTTCGAAGCCCTGAAAGTCTGATCTCCCTCACAGAAGATTGGCCTTACGGATTTTTAGAGTTTTAGAAGTCTGAGAACTCCGAATCTCTAAAACACTGACACACCAAAGACTACAGGATGACTGACATCACCCTCCCATGACCTATATAAGGCACGCACGTGACCTTTTTAGTCATTTTTTCTTTTTTGTATCTTCACATTTTAAAAGCATTTTTTTAAGAGCTTTGGTGTTCGATAATTCCTTGTTGTTAGATCTTCCTACTTTTTAGCCTCCTTCAGATCTTTCGAGTGCGTTATCGAGGTAGGGTCTTTTGTCATCTTTTTCCTTTTGTTTTTGTGGGTTTTCTTAGGTTTTTAATGTCTTCTAGGGTTTTAGGGTCTAGTTAGGGTTTTTTGCGTTTGTGTGTTTGATGGTTTGTTGCTTCGAGGCCTCAGGGTTGTCCCTCTGGGTCCCTTTGCATTAGGCTTGTGGTTGAGCTCGCATCGAACTCATTTTTTATTTTGTGCTTAGGTTTTCATCCCATGGACCTATCTTCCCTCAATCCTTCAGAGTTTTAGACTCCAACATCCCAAAAGCCAAACCCAAAATTTGCCAAGTCCATAATCAGTTTTCACATTTTTGGTGTTTCGGTCACCAAAATTTTATGACATTTTCACACTTCGAATCGTTGAAACCTTGACATGAAGTTTTTCCCACACCAAGAAGTCTTTTCAGACTTCACATCTTCGGTGTTTCAAACTCTAATAAAACAAAATGTGTTTCGCTCTCTGAAAGGATGAAACTTTAAACTAGGTCAAGCATACCCACATTTTTCTATTTCGAACTTTCAGAGATGTGATTCATCTTGGCATCTCTGAAACACTGAAGGTGCAGAATCACCAAGAAGTGACAAAAACTCCCTTTTTCACCATTTCAGCCCTTCAGAGAAAAGCCATTATTTCAGAGTCTAAATAGTTGAATCCCTAAAACTATCTTTTGAGCCTCTCATGCCTGTCTTTTGGGGATTTTTGTTTTCTTCATTCTTTTTTCTCTCATCCTTAATGGATTATTTTCTTCTTGCGATTGTTATTGATTCATCTTTCTTTTTGCAGAATGTCTAAGAAAGTGAATTCACCTGCCAAAGAGTACCAATTCAAAAGGTACCATGTGTTATCTACGGTGGGGAATCTCCATGCCGAGATTACTAACACTGACATAGGAAATGTCAATTGGAATGAGTACCTGATCAAGTGCACTCAGCCAATAGGATGATCTGAGGACTGCACTTCATTAGTATACTCCTCTCTTGTGAATGTAGTGACACACCTAGTATCTATTCTATCTTTTGACCTTATTGTTACACTGGTGAACCACTATGTGCTAGATGAGAGGTTGGTGAAAAACAACATGGGAGAGGTGGTATTAGATCTAAAGCCTGAAAACATCGAGGATGTCTTACACCAACTAAAGGGGATAGATAGGTTCTATGGTTTCTCCATGGGCAAGGGTATGAGTTTTTACAACAAAGATGACAAGCTATCACATGAAATTGTCAACAACAAATACCTCATGCAACCCTTGCTAAAGAATAAACTTGAAAAGATAAACATGCGGACGATATTCAGGTGGCTATAACCATGATCAATTAGGTATATGGGCTACAAAAATCAATCCAATTAGAACCTTGGATGATTCTTTTGATTAAAAAGATTTAAAGGGGAGTAAATCTAGGTTTGATTGGATAACTATCCTCGGTGACAACTTGGATAGGTAGTTGACCTCGGTAAAAAATGAACCCCACTTCTACATGACCTATTATATTGTATATTTACTAGCTTCTATGGTAGTGTATCTTGGGTTGGTCAAAGTTATCGCTATGGGTCAGCTTGACGCATGGCCATTTAAAGTGTACCCTCAACTGGTGAGGAAGGAGCACCTTGGAGAGGATAGCTCGGAATTTAGAATAGTCAACGATGCCTTTGTTTTTGCAATCATCCACTCTAGAGAGGGTGACTATGCTAAGAGGTTATCGAAGGAGGATGCGACAAAAGTAAAGGCCCTTGGGGCATATTATATTTAGTTCAAGACCTTTACCTAAACTGGGGTGTCAAGGAGTACCCTCACTCCTAATAATTTTCCAAGGTATCCTTTCGATGGGATCATCCTACTGGAGATGGCTAGACATCTCTTAGATGCATACAAACATATAAAACATAGGAAGAAGTACCGTTGGGACTTTCCTATTTCTATAGGACCCCATTTCCTACAAGATATGAGAGTTTTAAAATCTTTGACCTTTGAATGGGATGAGTGCCCCCTCCAATACTTTAATTTGATAAGAACCAAGTTTGACCCTATTAGCACCTACAACCGTATAATGGGGAGGCACTATGTGCATGAACGACATTTTGAAGACCATTTGATGAATTTTACTAATAACTACGAGGTGAGGATCCGTGACTTCTGCCGGATGAGTTTGGAACTGGCATAAGGTGTCTTAATTTTATGCATCCCACAGAAGGTGAGAGATGTAGACACAAAGGATGTGCTGGATCTTATATATAACTAGGATAAAATCTACACCAGGGCCATCCTGAATGCTAAGGTAGATAAGGAATAAAATGATGATATCAACTTCAAAGCTTGTCATGTCATCAAAACAACTAAGGCATGGATTTCCCATCCCTTCAAAATAGACCATGTGTCGATGATGCAGCAGCCAGCCCAATCTTCCAAGGAAAAGAAGAAGAAAGGGGAGAAGGTATTGATGCCTCAATTCAAGGGAGCTGCATCGCTGAGGCCATAAACAATATATAGACATGAAAACCCAACTTATTATGGATCAAATCCTAGGGCCAAGCCTCCAAAAACCAGGACAACCAGAAGCATAGCCCCACCTGATGCTCTGTCTTCTAGTGGCCCAAAGAAAGAAAGTGTATCCAAGAGAGAACCTAGGGTAAAAGTGACCAGATGAAGGCCTGCTAGAGTGATAAAGGGGCACGTTTATAAAAGGAAAAGGTCAACTACACCTTCTCATATGAAAACTATTTTGGAGGAAGAGGAAGAGGAAGAAGATGAAGAAGATGAGATACCCTTGAATCGAAGAACTTGGTCAGAAGCCTTCTTGAAGAAGAGGAAGTTGCATGATGAAGATGTATAGGTAGATTTGGGTGACAAAATCCAAGCGGAAGAGGTGAATCCATGAGATTCTCTAGACGATGATAAGTTTGACATATCAAACTTTGAAGGTCTTTATAGATTTAAGGAACCAGAGCAACAAATGTCGGTAGGAGAACCTTCCTTGGAGCAACATTTTCCATTTACATTTATGTCTCCCCCTGTACAATTTATAGCTACAACTCCCAAGAATAATGTAGAAGAAGTATCCCAACATCTATCTCAAGGACCAACCAAAGAGGTTGTGGATATGGTTCAAGGAGAGTTTGTTGGATCAGAAAAGGAGTCTGGACGTGATTCTTCCATTGGAATTATATTGGAAGAAGACATAGGGATTCAAGTCCCTCCACCAATGCCTACTCCTCCACATCAGCAAGCTTTGGTACCTCCACTCCAACCACTTCGCTTCTATTAAAATTTCAAACCACTCAAACCCCATCACAAACCCCACCTATTCAAATTCCTATGCCTACTCCCCCGCCTATTCATATGCTTACGCCTTCACCTACTCCTCTGATAGCCCCTACTCCTATTGCTCCTAGGCCGCCACCGGTCCAAAATCCTATCCCTTCTCAGTCCACTCCACCAATGTCTACTCCTCTTCCTTCTCATTCTGGGCCCCATACTGAGACAACTCAACAAGGAGACCAAGATCTAGGAAAGGAAACTGAAGGGAAAGAAAAGGAAATTGGAATAGAAGAATAGATTGGAGAAGAAGAACATGTAGCTGAAGAGGAGGAGGTAAGAGAGGAAGTAAGGGAAGAAGAGACATAAGAGGAACAAGAGCAAGAACATGAAATCGTCACCTCAAGCCTAGTCGCACCCTATGAGCCCATAAATGCCTTCTCCAAGACCACTTGGTTTACCAAAGAAATACAACCAAGGGTGAGGGTTTACATAGATGAAGAGGATACATATATGGTGGTGCTAGGCTGAGCATTTCACCAAGGAGAATCCAGTGCTTGGGTGAGGACTCTATCATAGGTTACACATGACCAAAAGAGTAGATGGAAAGCACAAGTAGCCATCCCAACAGTTGATACTAGTGTGGCTGAAATTTCTCCTGATGATTATGTCTTTGAAGAGGTGGACTTGGGTGAACCAACAAGGGAGGGGAAAAAAACACTGGCCACTTTGGGATTGAAGCATGCATTTGGCTTCATGGATAAGGATGAGGAGAAAATTAGAGCTTTAATGGAACAAAATGAATCTATGAAGAGGTTTATTCTTAAGACGACATGTCCTATTGACCTTAGCAACCTTGAGGCCTCATTACAAGCCATTTTGGAGAAAAGGGCCGCTCCTGAGATGCCAGTTGACATCTCATATTCTTTTATTCATGCGTATTCCAATTGGAAGGCCAATTTTGAAGAGTTCGCAGGAACTGCCCTAAAGGCAATTTTGAGACCTTTTAGGGGTATCCTTAAAGAAATCACCAAATTGGTGGATATGATGTGCAAGGAGGATGGACTGGAGGAGAAAATTCTTAAGTGGCGAAAGGCTCTTGATGACCTTATAATAATAAGGAAGCAATGCTTCCAAGTTTTGGTAAATATATATGAAGGTTCAAAACTTGACTATTTTGAAGAATGGATTAAGGAAATAACTGAGGCTTTGAATGTTTTTCAGAAGTGCTTGAGCATAATCAATAAGAAGAGAGACGAGGGGATACTCTGGGTGGAAGAAATGCATAATTTTTTTGGAGGGTTAGACTTAGATCTCTATGATGATGATGATGATCAAACAATGCACCCAATCAAAGACATTGTATATCAGTTCATGGATATCTTCAATGGAGTAAAAACAAAAGATGACCTCCAACAAATGTTTTATCAAAAGGAGGAGATGTAGAAAAAGCTAACTCAGGAAGAGGAAATACGAGCCTTTGCAAATGAGTTATCCACCTTTCAGGAGAAGCAACAAGAATGCCTTAGAAATATCCAAATGGAAGATTTTGAAGAGGTCCAAGAGATAGTAGATAGGCTCCGAAAGGTGCATCCAAGGATTCTTCCAAGCCGCTAAGTTTCCAGACCTAGACTTAGTCAATTTTCACATGAAGGAAATTTTCTTAACACTTAGTCAATTTTGCATTCCAAGATTTTTGGCCTTTTTGGTCGTTCGGCCTCTGAAAGTCCAAAATTTTGTTCAACATGGTGTTCAACACTTGTCATTTTTCAAAAGGCTATTTTTCGGAGTAAGGGCCAGGGTCCGAAATTTTTGGGTCGTCACAGTCAATAACTTCCAGTCTTGTGCACTGGAATTTCACTTAGATTGATCACATATCTTGAGTCATTTTTTGCATGCTTTAGAGGTATCTTTTAGTCAGAGCTATGAAGGGGAGCCATGATAAAGAATAAGGGGAAGAACTCCAAGTTTTGAAGGAAGAACATCCAAAGAAATGACAAAGTTCTAGAGAAGATTTTGAGTTCTTTAATGAATCTTGTGCTTTAAAATTGTAATGCAAGTGGATTAATTTCGTGTTGGATAGTTTAGGTTTTCTTTAATACTAGTTTCCTTTTATTAAGCTTTAGTTTTATATTTTTTCCAAAGTTTCATTCGCAATTGAAACCCTAGCTACGAAATTTATTTCCCTAAAGGGTGAAGCTCTATAAATTGTAAAAAAACAATGTGATTAAGGTTGATTACTTTGCAATACAATATTTACAAGTGGTGCTTCAATCGTAGTGTGATTTTTTGCTGTCTTTGCAAAATTTATGAATGTGTGTTTTCTCAATCCTTTATTTCAAAGAGCCAATTGATTGTATGGTGATTTCGATCTGCGAATTCATTAGTCTAGTGTTTATCATTGCTGCATTTCTTTGTTGTGACAAATTATTGGGAAGATTATTTTTTGGTGCTTCATGATAAATTTGTCTCATGTGTGCGCACGTTCATGGTGGCTTCATGATTTGATGAGTTTTGATATATCTTACATCTGCATTTATTTCCATTGATGATTGCATCTATAGAATCAGGGTTGTGTTTTATTCAGATCTACGTTATGTGGGTTTTCACCATCTTCTTGGTACTTTAATTCACAAGGCAGCACAACAGTGGTTTATGTCTATTAGTTTACTTTCTGCAATTTCATTCCAAATTCTTGTTACCTTGCTCTTTGTTTAGAAATCAGTCACAGTAGATTAAATCAAATTTACATTTCTTTCATTTAACGATTCAAAAAATACAAAAAAAAAGAGAAAGATCATTTGTTCTAAGATTGTTTTTGCAGCCCCCTCCAAGATCGAACTAGCAAAGGCTTCCTCGTGAACAGTTTCACATTTATCTTCAATTGAGCTATCTAAGTAGTTGAGACCTAGCCTAAAAGGAACCTTGAGATTGATTTTATCATTCTTCCAAGAGGGGAATCTGTTCATCCAAATTCCTAGCTAGTGTCTCGTGTAAAAACGATGCTCTACACTAGCCATTTCCTTTATATTCCTTACTAGCTCATCAATTGATTGAGCTTTATTTACAACTACTTTAAATTGACTAGTGTCTTCTTCTTCTTCAAATTCAATCTCATCCTTATCTCTTATTATCTTTCTCCTCTTTTTAGGTGGCTCGATGGATGTTGTAGTACCTCTCTTTTTCTGGTAAGTTTTTATTGGTGTTGACCTTGTGATTTTTGCAACTCCTCATTTCAGGGGTGGCAAAACATCACTAGAGGATCTTTGCCTCACTCGTGTGGGATTATTTTCCTGTTTCCTCTTCCCTTTTTCCTTCATCAGTGTAGCTTGTAATTCTTTATCTGACTCTATCTTCTTTTCATGCTCATTGTTACCGATCAATAATTGTTCCTCGGTTGCTTCTTCAACTAGATTCTCTGTGTCTTCTTCATATTCACCAAATTGTTTAGTCAAAGTATCTATCATTTTCTTGGATTTTCTTCCCACTTTTACTCTGACTAAGTCCATTTTGATTCTAAGCTTAGCTTCTTCATAGGTTCCAAACCCAGTTACTTTGGTGTCTTTGGGCTCGACCAAGAGTGCTTTTATTGACCTAGAGGCTCAGTCAATATCAAGTTCATAGCCCATAGGGGGTAACCATGCATTCCTTGGCTTAACTACATTTATGTGAGTGGAGTTAGTATCCACTAAAAAACAAATATCTTCCTTGTATTATTCTACTACCTATGCAGGTATCCTACTCCTCTTATGCATTCTTTCTTTAAATTTACTGAAGTAGTCATCCATTATTGCTTCAAAATTTTATCCTAGACTCTTTATGAATTCACTAATTTGTAGGATGATCGGTTTGTTAACATCCCACTACACATTATCGACCGATGGAAATGAATTTTGAAAATAGAAAAAAGATACATACAAGTAGTGAACTAAACTTAAATGTGTTGGTCTTGGAAACATGGATAGTCCTCATGTTTTCTTCTAATTTCTTCAGCAATAGCTCGACGAGGTCTAGCTATAAGCCTTTGTTAACAATTTTGTAAGCTATATCCACTGCTCCACGTGGGACACTGTTTGGTCTACTAGATTGGAATATCTTATAAGCAATGACATATGCTCCAAATCTAGTTTTAGGATCAGTGATGGTGTTGATCTTCATGCCTCTACCATCCCACTCGGCTCCTGTTAGTTTTTTAGTTTCAGTCCTCGGTGGGTGCCCTAAGGATTTTTCTTTGTCACTGGCTGGATACCCGGTGACCATGTGAATAATTTCCTTGGTGATTTCGATCAGTTCATCCAACCACATCTTTCCTTCATGAACTTTGTTGAGTACTACCCTAATCCATTTTGTCTTAAAATCCTTCAGGAAGTGAAGTGCCTTTGTCAAACCCTTGATCTCCAGGTGTGTGTGATCATCCTTCAACTTTCTATCCTTGCACAACTCTTGATATGTAGATTGAAGCTTGAAATCTCCTATTTTTTTAATTTTACAATGGATGTATGACTAGATGTCCTGAATTAATAAAACCCTAGGCAGTATGCTTGAGAACGTGCCTTTTTCATCAATCTATGATGAAATCTCGGGATGTAATTCATATCTTGGTTCTTTGTATGTCGAGGACTTGATTAGTGTGACCTTCTTGTCACTATTGATCTTGGATTTTACAGACTTTGATGAGGATGCAATTGTTTCAACAGATTTACGGCTTCACGAAAAACTGTAGATAAATAACTTAATTTTCTTATAACTTACTTGAATCAGTTTCAACCTTCTCGTGATGTACTCAAATCATTGTGAATGTCTTCAATTCGCTTCACTCAAATCGCTCAGGTTTGCTGTGTGAAGAAATGAGTTACCTCGATGCTTATTTATACCCAAAAATCTTTTCCCGGTCAAAGTTTTGCATTAAATGCTTCACCAACCACAACGTGGTTAATACAAGAATGTTCAATTATCTCTTTTGAAACTTTAGCTCAGTTAACACTAACATTTCTTGGTTGACTCTTCAACTTGATTAACCTTATCACTTTCACCGACTACCGAATTTTCACTTGGTCATGCTTTTACCGACTATACACATTTGTAACCCAAAATATATAACAACCTAGTAAATCTTATTTCATGTTGATTTGGTATTCATGCATTAGATATAAGGAATTGTTGTAAGATATAACTGATTCAAAATTGAGTTCCCATGCATACCTACTTTTCTTAGGTGGAGGTGGTGAAATCACCTAACCCAAAGGATGAGGTGTCACCAACTGTTGTGCTTGTTCCTACATTGACATTTATTTCTCTTCTCCACATTTGGTTCCTTACCCTCATGATTCCTTCAATGGTGTTCTCATTTCCATCAACATTCACTTATGGTGCTCAGTCTGTGCAGTCTTTACTTAAATGACCGACCTTATGACAGTGCAAACATGTCATTCCAAAATTTGTCCAGTTTCTAGATTTTCCTCTCTAGTGCAATCCCATACAATTTGCTGCAATATGACCATATCTACCACATGTTGTGCAATTAACCCAAGTGTTGTAATTCCAAGTGTAAGCATTACCTTGTCTTCTCGATTGATATGTCTTGTTTTGTCCTTTTGGTTTCCAGACTTGCTTCATCTTTTTCCTACATTCTTGTGATATATGTCCATGCATGTTGCAAGTGCGACTGTGCTTTTCCATGTATTGTCTCTTGGGTGACTTATTCAGCTTTGATCTACACTCATGTGGTTGATGTCCATATTTATTACAATTATAACAATAACCATCAAATTTAGGAGTAGATTTAGGAATACTTTTTTCTTTGCTTCTACAGACATTTGATGTGTGACCTAGTTTTCCACAGTGATAGCATGAGAGCTTCTGTGGCCTTGGATTTGCATAGGCATTCTTTTGTTTATCTTGTCTTGATAACTCTCCCTACTCAGTATAACCTAAACCAGAAGTATTGTCCAGTCTTCTCCAACTATTTAAGAATTCATCCATCCTTTTAGTACTTTCTTCAATTTTCTTAATCATCTTATTATGTTGTTGTTGAGTCTTCACTTCATTATTCATTCTTTCATTTGCTTGCCTCAACTCACCAATGTCTTCCAATCTTCTAGGAAACTCACTGTTCACTCAGTTGATTTCTTGGCTCATGACAACCATCTGATTGGAAATTTCAAAATGATGCTCGGTAAGTCTCAGTATTTCAGATTCCTTTTCTTCTAGCTTTTTAGTCATTTGTCTTCTATCTTCAATAGCCAAATTTCTTTCTTGTTCAGCTTGTCTTTCATTATTCATCACATCAATCATTCTTACCATTTGAGTTTCTTGTCCAATTTGCAGTTCTTTCACTTGCTCGGTAAGGTGTTGATTATTTTCAGACAAATCTGATATGGTTCCTTCAGATGCATCAGATATACTTCCAGATCCAGATCCTTCAGATAGTTCCTTTATCTCTTCTTCCTAATAATCAGGCTTATTGCACCAAAATGCCAATTCCTTCCTTTTGATCATTAAATCTCTCAGTTTTTCTTTGGCTTCCTTAAGTTATTCCATGAGAATCTACATCTCCAATCTCTGATTTTAAATAGTCTTATCAAGCTTATACCTTTCTATTCTTAAGACATTTTCTCTTGAGTGATTAAACTTCCTCAACAAGAGAACTAGATCTGATACCAATTGTTGGGATTATGGAAAGGTGAGTTACTAAGAGGGGAAGGGTGAATCAGTAACCTTAAAAAAAATTTCAATTCAATCCTTGTAACAATGTAATTCATTAACCAGTTGTAGTATTTATTGTCTCCATTCATTCAATAACATAACTGAAATGTAAATACTTCTAATCTGATCAAATATGCATACATGAAGCTTCATACACATAACACATGTATTTTGGTATCCCAAAAACCCTTGTTAGAAGGTAAAAACTACGATGGGGATGGAACCCACAAAGCTTCACTACTGCAGTAAATAAAGTTGTCGGTTAAGGCTACAAAGATTGATCACTTCTGGTGATCTTACCCTGTTAGGAGTAACAAAAAGATCAAATAGATCTACCTGGTTAGAGGATTTTATCAACACAATTAAGTGTGCATCCGGTTAAGAGATTTTACATAAGACTATTAAGTCTACTCTGCTAAGAGATTTAAGTCTGCTACAATGGTTAGAATGCAACAATGAAATTGATCTATAGATAGCAACTAACTTTGCCTAATTTCAGATCTGATATGTACTTATCTTTTATCACCTTGATGTGATTGATCTCTTCTCTGAATACTACTTGGTAGCCTTCTGACATAATACTGATTTACTCCTTGAATGCTTTGTCTGTCCTTTAGCTTCACAACCCTATCTGATCTTCAGATGTCTATATGTGCGGCTACTTCATGTGTGATACGTATCAAAATGACATCTTTTCAATTCTTATAACAAAGGATTTTGACCTAATTAGGGTTATGGCAACATCTTAGAAAACCTAAGATCAATGATCAAAATGAATAACCTAACATCATTTCATAGAGATCATGAATCATTAAATGATTACATCCTTATTTAATATTCACCTCAATCATGGTAAACCATTTTCTAGATCGGTGTAAACCATTTGCCTTGTAGTTTGTGCCAATACAAACTTCTATGTCATTTCCTAATTTACTCGGTATACACTGCATTCATCACTCGGTAATTTATTGATGCTTGGTATATATGAATGCTCGGTTACAACTGTACTCGGTGCTCGATAATCATCTGGCTTGGTGTGAGAACTCGGTCAAGACTATGTTCAGTTAGTATGGTATTTTGCCTTGTGCTCTGCTTGGTGTCTATGCTTTGTGTGTTGACCAACTAGTCTGTTTTGTTTCCTTTACCAACTGAATATGTGATACTAATGACAACATATAACTAACACTTTCCCCTTTTATTCTTGTAATTCTATTAATATTTCTCTTTTGTCTAGTACTATTGTGGAATAATTTTGAATTCCCATTTCCCTTAGCCAACCATGTTTCCCTAGATTTTTGCTTCTAGAAGATTTTCTCTTTTGTTAAAATATCCTCATATTTCCTAAACAACTCTATTTATCTATTAATTTTTCTAAATTCATTCTTTTTAAAATGACACATCCATTTAAGTTGTCTTTCAACTTCTAATTCTTCTTTATGTTTGAATATATTCAAGAAATGTTATTTGTTCCATTACATAACATTTTTTGTTTTATGAATTTTAACTTAGAGATAAAGAAAAATATTTTGGGTCTTGTAAACTTACCTTCCTTCCACCATTCTTCCACCAATCCTTAAAATTCCTTATCCTAAACCACATCTTTTCAAATTTCAAGGGGCAATTTCTAGGGAATCTTTCTTCTTCTATATCCAATCGGATAGGAAAGTGATATGATCTAGTTGTTGTCAAAATTTAAGCTTTTAATGAATTCTTAAACTTTGTTAAATCACCTTTAAATAAGAACATGTCCAATCTTTTTGCTATACTGCTAAAAATCTTTCCTTCTATTATTCCAAGTAAATTTACCATTACTAGTTTTGATATCCATCAAATTATTGTTAATGAACCAATTTCTAAAATCATTTAGTACTTGTGATTCATATTGAATGCCCCCACTCTTCTCAATAATCCTCTTTATTGTGTTAAAATCTCCACCGATTATATAATTTCTTTTTATGTTCTGTCTCAAAAAGGTTTCTACTTTAGACCAGACTTCTCTTTTACTATTCTTACTTACAGGACCATATATGTTAATCAAAGAAAATCTTAATGCGTTGCTTATACTTCTAACCCATCCCCCTTGCCAATGATCTTTGCTTATATCCTTTTCAAAGTTAACTCTCCTAGGATCCCAAATTATAGCTAGACCTCCTGATGCCCCTTCTACTACTACTACTACTACACTTACATATTTCTAGATTCCTAACTTTTTATTGAAAATTTCCATCTCTTACTCATTTAATTTTATTTCTTGGACCATGATACTATTTGAATTAAAAGTTGATATGTAGCGCTTGAATAAATGTTGTTTGTTAGGGGCATTCAGACCCCTAACATTCCATGTAGTTACCTTCATTTTTCCTTGGGAAGGTACTTCCCCTTCCCTGCATAAAAGAGTGAGGTTATCTTAGTCTAATATTCTGTTGCTCTAGCTTTTTCCATTAGTTCATTAAGTGATTTTCTACCTCTCTTCTTTTTCGCTTTCAGAGAATCTGGGCTTGCATTCTCTAAGTAGTTTAAGGACATGCCTAATCTTTATGGTTCATTTTCTACATTTTCTTGGACTGTTTCTATATTCCACCAATCTTCCTCTTCAAGATATCTTGCATCTAATTCCATAATTTTACTACTGATTTTTAATTTCTCTTTTAACACATCTACATTTGTTTCACCTTTTACCTCACAATCCTCTAGACTATCCTAATTTATGTCCATCATATCAAAAACTACTTCCAATTCTGCAGGGACTTGTTCTTCTTCTTCCTTATCTTGAATTTTTCCTTCCTCAAAGTTTGTTCCATATCTTGCTCCACTTCATCTTGATTTCCTTTTCCCACTAAGTAATTTCCTTCATTGACCTTATCTAAACTAGCCAATTCCATCCTCACCTCTTCCTAGAAAGAACCAGTGTCCTCCAATAATTGGTTTAGCGCTATCTTACTCTCTCTAATTCTTTCAATTACATCCTTTTGTTCTAATTCTTCCATAGACTTAGTAGAATTCTACTCTATATTCAAGTTTCCTGAATTAACTCCTCCTTTTCCTTGATTGGCTCTTAAATCCTTCACAACTTTTGTTATACCTTTGCTCTTATTCATCTTAGAAGATGTGTTGTTAACCTTAGGGCTATCCTTAAGTCCGATCTCAAATCCACCCTTTTCTAGATTTAGACTAATGATAACATCTATTTCACTTTTTTGGGGCCAGACTGCTAGTTGATTTGGCTACTTAGTTTCTATATTATCAATCATGCCAGTTTCTTTATTTCTTATTTTTACCATAATATCATTTTTCATCTATTTTTCCATTATAAAAAGATGGTTGCAATGTCCAATTTCCTTTTTCTATAACCAATTCTAGAGGTATGAAATCCTTAAACCTTGAATCTATATTAACAAGGATTTTAACTTCTTTAATTTGATTCTTATCTTGAATCCCCTCACAAAAAAAAAACCCATTTTACTACATATTGTATCTATTATTTTTGGAAAATGATGTTCATTAGGGAGCATTCCAATATTAATCCATCCTGGAAGGTAATCTAATTTGTATGTTCTAGGGTTGAAATTTGGAATCCAATCGAAGCAGTGAAAACAATAACCCTTAAAAAATCTTATTTCACCTTCAAGAATCTCCTTTTTAACTTCCTTATTTTTGCATTATACTAACAAGAAGTCACTTTCGAGGTTAGAGATACTTACCTGATTGGGGAAGTGAATCTTCCACCATTCCATTTGATTTTGGACAGATTGATTTTGGCCGATCCAAACTGCCAGTATTCCATTCTCACTATAATAGTCCCATAATGGCTTTACCTCTTTTTATTATAGTGAGTATTCCATTCTCACTATAATAAAATAAATTGTGAAAAAAGCGGGAGAGGATGAGTACGAAATCTGTCCTTTCCCTTACCTCATCTGGGCGGCGATGAAAAACAAAATAAAATGGAGGAAAAAGCAAACAGAATATGACGGTTTAACCCTTGATTTTTATGAGAGCTCGTGAACTTCAAATAGGTAACACCTTCAGCATAATAAAAATTATTTAGAATATAGAATAATGACAACACATGTAGAAGCAATCATACATTAACAATATCTTAGATTAAAAAAATATTAATTGGAGACAAAAATTTGCTCCTAATTGCAGTGGCTTGAGAAATAACAGTAATGCATTGTGCATTTATATTGACAATTGAGTATTGCTCACATTGTTCACACCTGTGCTTGGCATCTGAAGGGCCACCAGATTTTTGTATACACTGTCATATTTACAAGTTCTTTGTGAGATATAATATTCTAGTATTACAATGAGCAGTTGGCATTATTCAGGTCTCAGCACCAATGACGAATGATTTAACTTTACGATGCTTGTAACATTTACACTAATTTACAATGGTTGCAAGAAGCAGAAAGTGCAGAAAATATCCACCACTCAAACAAAATGTCAGTTTTCCTTTCCATAGAAGAGTGGAACGGATGGGGAAAATCCAGATGAGGGCCAATATTCCTTGTTCAGGTCTCTTGGATTCAAAACATCTTTATAGTCTATTTTGGAGTTAACCATCACTCGAATGTCCTCCAACTTCCCCACATTCAGTAGTAACTGATTCAGCAGTTGATTTATGACAGGAAACTCCTGCACCCAGACACAAAATAGCTAAACATCACTGATTTTATGATAGCCTCGTGTCAAAACCCCAAACATTTTGAGATTTTAAATGGAGGGAATAACGTTTCCTAAACCTCAAATCAATGTGTTGTTTTTCGAGTTACCTCAGTGATCTCATGAAATGTGTTATCAAGCAGAGGTTCTGGCAGATTCTCCTTTATTAATTCCAGAGCCCTGATATGTATAAACCCAACTTATGTTCATGAGTACTTAGTTATCAGCTACCAAAATGAGTTCGTGCCATCCATTTTGGAGAACAGAAAGAACGAAACTCTAAATAAGGTCCCAAACAGACTAAAGTGGGTCTGAAGAACTTAAAAGAACTGCACCTTCTAACAAATAATCAAAGCTGCTAAAGGATTCCATCTTTCAAAGACAAGAGAGGTTACCTGTGATTTTTGCAAAGCAGAATATAACATCTGATAACATGGAATAGAAGGCGTGGAGAAAATTCTTGTTCCCTGACAATGACCAAAACCTGCGAAGGAAAATTAAATTTCTTAAAAGATGGATAACTTATTGAAATTCATATTCCATTTATAACTCCACTGCTTGCTCTATGACTTACAGTTTGCTCGCATGTTTTCAAGAGTTTATCAAGCAACGGAGTGTTTGATCCACAAACATAAGTAGTACCACAATTGGTTTGTAAAATTGATTCCATAATGTGCATAGCAATCTGTTAGAAAATTGTTGTATATTCATTTCAGTATGACAGACAAAAACCATGGAAAAGATTGTAATCAGAAAGAAAATGATAAATAGCTTAGACATGAGCATACCACTTTTGAAAGCTCACTTCCGATAATAATTGCAGATAGACAGACTTCCATAATATTGTTTTTGATAGCCCATCTGATAACTTCCATCTCTCTTGCCTTTATGTTCAGTGTTTTTTGTGGCAGACAAGTTATTCATATTATTTAATAACATTTCAAAGCATAAATCCTCTAGAATACATGTAGAAAAAATAACTTGCGAGAACAGAACCTGAACAGTGATCCCAATGACAGAAAGAGCAATAGCTCTAACACTCTCAACAAATTCCTCTGTGTTCTCGAACAAGATAAAGGGCACCAGGTAATTTGGAATTTGTGCTGGTGTGACCAAAGAAATACACAATTAGCTTGAGAACCAGAGGTAAATTGTGCATCTATTCTCTGCACTGTTTAGAATTTAAAACCAAATTTAATGTAAAATTGCAAATATATAGACATTGTTGTATGATGCATATGCCATGCAAGAGATTTTTTTTTGTTGTTTGTTTCTTCAACTGAGTTCCCCTACTTGCCAAAAATCAGAGATGACCACTATGGAATCATTAAATCTAACTTGACAAGCTTTCTCTATTTAAGGACCCCGTACAGTTGTTATGGGGAGGGCAAGCTAGCAGTGAGATTGCTCATAATAAATATAGAATATAGCAAAACTGACATATGATCTGACTCCAATCTGGGATACAAGGGCAATTTGTATCTATTCAGAAATGCAATTTCTGGAATATAGCTTAGATTAATTATGTTACTGCAAGCCAGAGGTTTCCTATGTTGGTCATCTCAGTGAAAATATAATTTCAAGTAACTACAGGATGGAACAATGTAGATCATTGTGCTATTTCTCAAAATAAGGTATCTAAGTACATGCATTTCAATAATGGGTATCTAAGTAAATGTATTTCCATAATAGGTATGTAGGTACATGTATTTCAATGATAGGCATCCAAGTATACATCTGCATTTAATATTTATAATAAAATTACTAAAATACATTGATTTATAAAAAGATGGAAAATGCAACCAATTCACTGTTTGTTCAGGACACCATGGCCATACCATTCACAAACTTGGCTCTGATCTCCTTATTAGCTGCAGTACACTGTTATCATTGCACAACCAAAAATCTTTATGTTATTACAAATAATTGAGCTCTTTATTTTTATTATTTAAATTGATAATAAACTTCATAACCAAATAATTGCAAGATGAAAAGAATGTTCCACAATCAGTAAGAAGTTGTTATTGCGGTTTGTTGAAATTTCAAAACCTGAGTACAACATAATGTGTAGGAAAGTTAATGCAAGAAAGGTGATGATCCAACAAAGAACATATGGAAAACCTGTTTGAATCTTTATGAGGTGGTTTCAGGGCAACATATTAATTATGAGAAAAGCAACATCTACTTCTTTAACACTGGGGATGGTTTGAAAGGAAAAATCCAAAATATTTTGGGCTATCAAAGTGCCATTCTTTCAGGGGTACGCACCTGGGGCTCCCTCATACAGTGAAGGATGTTACCTTCTAGAACTCTATTTTGGAAAGGCTACAGAAGAAAATGGCTAGATGGAAAGGAAAACTCCTGAGTAGAACTTTTAGCTGCCTCCCTACAGGGTATTCCAGTGTACTTCCTCTCTTTATTCAAAATTCCTTGTAATATGGCTCAAAAAATTGAAAGAACTCAGAGAAACCTTCTGTGGACTAGGACTGAAGAGAAGAAAAGAATCGTGCTGGTGAGTTCGGATACTGTCTGATGCCTTAAGAAGTTTGGGGATTTGGGCATCAGGAGAATTAACGATCTCAACAAGATCCTCATGGCTAAGATGGGGTGGAATCTTTCATTGAATAATACTGACTAGAGCACTATTACAAGTGCCAAATACCTTAATTTTGAAAAATTCTATAGAGTCCTCTCAACCATTGGACACCCAAGTGGTTCCAAAATCTGGAATAATATCCTCAAAATCCGTGGATTAATCTCTATTGGCCTTAAATGGCAAGTATGAAAAGGTCTTCTCATCCATTTTTGGTAGGACGGATGGCTGGTGGATCTGCCCCTTGCGACTCACCCCATTTGCAAAGACATTCGTGATAGGCCCAGAGATTTCTTTTGATCTTTGGTTTCAGACTACCTATCACTTATAACTTGTGGAAGAATGTCACTGAATGCTGCCAAAACCAGGCACATTTGAAAATTGATATAGAAGGCTTCCATGCTGTAGTAACTTTTTAACAAACCAGGCTTCCCCTGTTCCCCAGAGAAGACAAATTTGTCTGGATCAAGAGCCCCAAAGGGAACTTCATGATCAAGTCAGTATACAGTTTGCTGTTAAAGGAAGTTAACTTTAGTGGCCTGTGGAAGAAAGTTTGTAACACTCGACTCCTCCCCAAAATCAATTTCTTTTGGTGGATTGTGATGCACAATATAATTCTAACCCAAGATAATCTTATCAAGCGTGGGTTCCAGCTCCCCAATAGATGTGTTTGTTGCAAATAGGAAGAAGAAACAATCCCCCATATCCTGCTGCTTCACTGCCACTTTGCTCATAAACTATGAATCATGTTATGCAAAGGCTGCAAATTTTTTGGTCAATGAGAAAAATGCTCCCCACTCTTATTTATGACTAGACTGACCCATCCTAGCATCCTCTTATTAAAGAAATTTGGAGGCGAATTCCATCCCACCCTTGTTGGATGTTGTCGGAAAAAACAAATAGAAAACGCAAATTAAAACGAAAAGAGAAAAACTTACATACCGTCGTCGTACGGTCACAGGGGTGACTAAAACAATATTCTCTCACGACACTTTGGATTGGAGTAGAGGACGAAGGCATGCGGAGGAGTAAGTTGTTGACAATTATTGACGGGTTGAGGTTTGCACAAAACGACAAGGAGAAGATAGTTATGGATTCAGTAGGCAAGAGGAATTGGAAAGCCAAGTTGCAAGCAAGTAGTTTGAGTAGCAGTATGAATAAAAATGCCCAAGTGTTACCATTGGGGGTAAAAGTTGCAGGAAGAATAGATGCCAGTTCCAGCAATGGAAATCAGAAGATAAGGCCCAAAGTTCAGATGGCACCGGCTCCTCAGAAAGAGATAGTTATAGCACAAGTGGTAGCATTTGAGGGTTTGAACGGGTTGGACTGCCTGAAGTGGTGGCAAGATATACCCGACAATGATCTGGTAAAGAGAAGTTTGAGGACCGCACAGGTGCAATGGGCGATACAAATGCCGGTGTTCTGCATTAAGGACTACAAAGGGCCACTGAGAATCATGATAGAGACCTTTGACAAACATTCTCGGGTGAGCACATTCTCCTACCTAGGGCGAGACGTGAGGGTTGCATTCGCGACGACAAAGTTTAGACGAGTGTTTGGCATACCAGGGCACAATGGGAAAAAGATTGATATGAAGGCAAGGAAGATGCCAAGGGAAACAAAGGAGTTTTGGATTAAGATGGTATCAAGAAGCCTCACACTTGCAGAGTTAGATTCAGTGGCGAAGGCATCAAAAGGACGGGGGATGAAGAAGTCCTTCATTGCAGAAGGGCATTGGCACTGCATTATGGATGTTGTAAAGAGTAGACTTACAGGGTCGAGCAGTGCTTCTGATATTGCACTTACCCAAATAGTGTTGATGAATGGCCTGATGAATGGTACAGTATATGATTGGGCTACATTGTGGTGGAGCAGATCTATGAATTTATGACCCTGCAGCATAAGACATTTTATATGCCGCACTACACCATTGGACTATTTTTGGATGCCACACGCACACAGATTCTGACCGATCGACTGGAGGTGACACCTGGTCCCTTTTCGCCTGGTGAGCCACCCATCATGTGCTAGAGACACTTGGACATACTGATAGGTCAGAAAGTGCTCCCAAGGCAGAAGCGACAGAGGCAAGCTGTTTCTGGGCCTGAGTCAGGGGACATGGACAGTGGCTGAGAGGAGATGTCTGAGAGCTCCAGTGACTCAGGAGAAGGGGACAGCCAAGCAGCCGAGGATAATCCCATTGAGCCAGAGCCTATGGTGGCCGCAACCGCCTCTATGTCTACACCTGCGCCCACACCGGTTTTGTTTAGCCGACCAATATTGTCAGACAATGCACACTTGAATTCAACAGTATCAACGGTGATCCCTGCATTTGGTGAGATTTGCACACCACTGAGTATGGTACTTGCACCATAACCACCTTTGGTGCAGGAGTTAGTTTCAGTCGCACCTCCACCTATGGTAATGGAGGCTTTGCATTCAACGCATGTAGCAGTAGAACCGTCAGAGGTCACAAAGCCTGAAGCAGTGGTGAAGTCTAGACCTGAGGCGTTGGAGTATGATGAGGTACCTCTAGAGGAGAGGGGTGGTCAGGTTCATCTGGATGTAATGGGAACTGATGCAATGGTTACTATTGATGTTGAGTTGTTGGAGGATCCCTAGGCAATGGCAGGTGATCCTACGTCCATCGTGGCTATGGGCACTTGGCTCAATAGGCGGTTCCAGATGACGCCCTTGGCACAAATGGGAGCCATAGTCCTCTCTTCCCGATGGGATGTACCTCCGGAAGTCATAGACTTAGCAGCAAAGGCCTCACTGGTGGAGGACCGACACTTGGTCGAGGATCGTGCACTAGTCGCGGAATCTATTCTAGAGGATTTGCTTGTGCTTGAGGAGTTCATGCCACCTCCAGAGCCTCTGAGAGAGATGGCTAGCGAGGACACTGAGGTGTATTTGGCGGATATGGTTGCATGAGGCAGGAGGGATTGTTAATCTCTATTGAGCATTTTAAGTTGTCATTAGTATCAAAGGACAGTAAACAGGCCGGTCGGTTATTTACATTGAGACAGTCGGTAACTAGAAGTAAGATAGAGCAGTCAGTAAAGCCTTATACCAAGCATCACACAGTTAACCGAGCACCAGCGACACCAACACCGACGGTTAGTAAACACCGAGCATCGCAGTGTACACCAAGCAGATTATACAGTGTTTACCGATGATCACAGTAAACGGCATAGTAATCAGAAATGACACATTATTCTATGCAAATGGTTATAACAGATCATAAAACGGTTTACCAAGATCGAGGAGCATTTATTGTAAAAGATATTCATTAAATGCAATGATTATCTTATTTGTATTAGTTGATCCAGGTTATTTTGCACCGTAGATCTTAGGGTTATGATTTTTCTTTGTAACCTAATTTTTCTTTAAGCGGCAAAAACAGAACACTATATATTGTATATGTTCGCACCATTTTATAAGGTTGTTGAACTGATATATATGAATCACGAAGCACTTGAAGAAATTGCCTATCCTCAAGACAATCAGTTTACCGAGCAGAACAGAGTACAGAGGTTTTCAGATTGAACAGAATTAGACAAGGCTACCGAGCAGAACAGAGCAGAGAATCATCACAGATAAGGTGATATTTTGATAAGAACTTATAGATCTGTTTCAGACAATTGAGTTGTCAACTAGCAGATAGTTACCTATTACTTTCTGACAATTGTGATAGAGTTTTTGTGAAATCTCTTAACAGAGTAGACTTAACAGTCTTTGTATAAATCTCTTAACCGAGTACACACTTCATATAGTGTTGTTAAATCCTATAACTAGGTAGATCTAGCTGATCTAATACGTTACTCCTAACAGGGTAAGATCACCAAAAGTGATCAAAACTTGTAGCCTTAACAGGCAAACCTTTTCTATCTACAGTAGTGAAGAATTTGTGGGTGTCATCCCCACCGCAGTTTTTACCTTCTAACAAGGGTTTCTGCGTTACCAAAATACTTGTGTTATGTGATTGTCATATTGATCTCATATTGTTTACTTTATGAAGTTAACTAGATGATTGATTTATGCAATTAGATTCAAGTTATTTTGATTGGTTAGCACAATATTCAGTAATAGATCTGAAAGGTTTTGCAACTAAAGTTTTGAAGGCACTGATTCACCCCTCCCCTCTTAGTACCTATCTCTCCTAATTCCAACAATTGGTATCAGAGCTTAGTCCTCTTGTTGAACAGTTTAACCACTGAAGGGAAAAGATCTAAGTCATGGAGAGATATAAGCTTGACAAGACTATTGAGAATCAGAAGATACAAATGTAAATGTTTGTGGAGCAATACAAACAAGCCAAGGAAGAACTAAAGAAATTACTGGTTGAAAGAAAGAACCTTGCAATTCAGCAGAATGAAATAAGTTATCATGAAGAACCTATTGATGACATATTTGATCATATTGGATCAAGCTCTGGAAGCATTTCTGACGGATCTGAAAGCATAATCTCTGAGCTATCTGAAAAGAATCAGCATCTATCCAAGCAAGTGAAAGCACTTCAAATCGGTCATGAATCTCAAATGGTGAGAATGGTGGAAATCATGAACAATGGTAGACAAGCTGAACAAGATCGGAATCTGGCTATTGAAGACCGAAGACTGATGACTGAACAACTTCAAGCAAAAGAAAGTGAAATCCAGAGACTCACTGATCGTCACTTCCAAATGTCAAATCAGATGATGACAGTTAATCAAGAAATGAACCAAGTTAATGGAGAATTATCAAGAAGACTTGAAGATGTAGCAACACTTAGAGAAGATAATGAAAAACTAAGAAATGAAATAAAAACACAAAAGCAACACAATGAGATGATGAAGATAGCTGAAGACAGCTCTAAAAAGATTGATGATTTTCTGACTAATCAGAGGAGATTCGGAAGCAAAGCCGGTATAGGCTACACCGGTGAAGGAGAATCATCACAACAAGTTGAAGAAGTCAACAACAATCAAAGTCAAAAACCTAAAGTATTGACATGTTACCACTGTGGAAAACCAGGACATACATCTAATGTGTGCGGAAGCAAAGCTCAAGGTAAACCTCCTGTCATTCCTAAGTTCAATGGATATTGCTATTACTGTGGTAAGTTTGGACATCCAGCTTATGAATGCAAAGCAAAGAAGAATGACATTGCCAATAACACTACTGAGGAGAAAATATGCTATACTTGTAATAAGTATGGACACACTACAAGGGACTGTAAGGCGAAAATGAAGCAGGTCTGGACACCTAAAGAGAAACTTCAACGAAAGCCATATCAACCGAAGAGACAAGGTAACTCATATGTTTGGGATTATAATACATGGACTAACTGTACTGCATGTGGTCGATATGGACATATTGCAGAAAATTGTTACAGAAAGAGTCGGATTGGACAATCAAGTAACTGGACAAATGCAGGAATGGCATGTATGCACTATCACAAGGTCGGTCATGTAAGCAAGAACTGCAAAGACCGAGCACCTGATGAAAACCATATATTTGAGAGTGGATATAACATTGCAGAAATTACAAAGTTAAGGAAGAAAATGTGGAAGAAGGCATCTAATGAGAATGCTGAGTCAAGTAACACTGTCGATGAAACCTCGTCCACTGGATTGGGTGACATCGGTACCTCCACTTAAGATGACAAAGGTATGTATGGAACTGACATTTTTAAATGATCATATTTTACATATAGTTCCTTATATATGATGTACATATACCAAATCTGCATGAATAAGATGCACTATGGTTTATATATTATAAGTTTGCAAATGACATCTAGACGGTAAAAAGGGAAATATGAGTTGGTTACCCGTCGGTAATCACTATACAAGGTTAACCGACAACAGTTCAAACCGATGAAGAAACTCTATGTTAACCAAGCAAAAGACTTTATCGAGCTGACAGCCGTCTCGTACTGAAAGTTAGGTCACGCATTTAATGCATCAAAGTTTGAGCGGGAATTTCGGGAAAACCCTATATATACGCGGAAACAGAGTTCATTGTTACATCGCGATTTCGAAGAAAGGAGACTTTACAGAGAAGAGTTCGAGCTAAAATTTTATAGAACAGATTCAAAGCAACTAGATCGAACTGACGACAATTTCTTCGACGATAACAAGTAAGTTCATCTGCCCACCGAACACTGGTTATCTATTTGTTTGTCGAAACCCTAGAAACAATTTATGGCATCGTCTTCGACCGCGAGCAAGTCACAGAACGTTGAGGAGGAAGTGGAATTAATTGTTAGGGCACACTTTGCCAAGGAGAAATTCAAACCTCATCCTAAGGTCGCAGCACATACGGATTATATGGGCGCATTTTCCAGTATTCCTGATAAGGTTTTGTTAACAGAAGATGTTAGGGCTTACATTCACTGCAAGATCGGTGAAGTATGTGACTTTGAAACTATAGCAGCTTATCAGCAAGTCTGTGGACCGAATGGTAAGATCAAACCCGAGCATAAGAAGATTGAGGAATCAGGGTTACGGTGTTTCACATACTTCCCACAATCATTTCACAACGACTGGATACGAATCATACTTAGCAGATTCCATGATGGCAAATTCTGGCTAGACAAATCGGTTGAGGTCACCAAGAAGATTATCAGTAGGGTTACTGGGTACCCTACAACCGACAAGGCCAAAGCATTTCGAAGTTCGTCTCGTCCCGACGTAGAAAAGAACACTGGAGCTCAATGGGACAGTAGGGCACTAAAGATTTCAACTATCAAAGATCCAGCGGTAAGATTTGCAGCTCATGTCATCGGGTACAAGATATTTCAATCAAGTAGACCGAATAGTGTACCCTATAGCGCCGTGGACATGGCTTACAAGATTGTAAAGAAAGATCACCAGGTTGATCTTGCCGAGCTTCTACTACACCAACTGCATGACAACATGAAGACAATAAAAGCAAAGAAGTCCAATACATGTAAGTACGGATCACTGCTTGTCTGTACATTCCTCTATTTGCAAAAATATGTATTGGGTATTGGAAAAGTTAACTGGGAATCGGACAGACTGATAATTGCCCAAATCGGTGATATGATGAGAAGTCTAGGAGACAATGTGAACAAGGATTTTCATGCATATTTCAAGGAATTTCAAACAAGAATGCAACAAAGAAGCAGAATTCCAAAAGAGTTAGTAAGCAAATTTGAATATGACATATGCTTTGTGGTAAGCACAGACCACTCAATGATAAAGGCAGTAGAACTGAGAACAAAATGGCTAGCACCAATGGGTTATGAAATGAATCATGATTTCGCATTGAAATCTATCAATGCATTGCTAGCATTACCGATTGACATCACTGCTAGTAGGTTTAGAGTGTATGAGGAAGCTAAGTCTAGAATCTCAACGGACATTGAGATCGGTAAAATGTCAAGGAGGGCAAAGAAAATGAAAAAGGATCTCACAGCAAAATATGGAACTACATCTGACTCACCTAAGGAGTCACTGGTTGGTGAAGCAACCGAAGATCAGTTATAGCTGGCTGATAAACCCTATGACAGCGAGGAGACCGAGTCCGACAAGCAAAAGGATAACACACCGGTTCCTCCCACCAATGATGAAGAAGAAACTCAACTTCCCACAACTGATGAACAAGATACTCAGCCACTAGAACCTGAAGGAAGAAGGACACGATCAGCAACTGCAGCCAAATTAACCGAGCAGAAAGAAGAAGCAGAAAAAGTTGCAAAAAGAAGAGCAGCCAGACCGACAAAGAAATACATCAAGAGAAAGAACAAGAAGGCAGCTGAACCACCGAAGAAAAGGAGGAAATACATAAGGAGTAAGGAAGACATAGAGGAGACTGATACTAAAAATGACCCTAATCAATTCCAGCTAGTTCGTAATAGGGACAATACCATAGAAGAAATAATTGAAGATATTATTGAGAATGGGAATCTTAATGATCCAGGCTTAAGCAAATTCAACACCATGTCAATTGAGGACAAGACAAAGATAGAACATGCTATTGTTCAAATGATGATCAAGTTCAAAAGAGTACCGATGGAATTTGCATGTCAACTGCCGAAGGAACTTGATGATAAAATAAGTGAAAGATGGGCTATTGCTTTAGATACAGAGAAAAGAAAAAGAGAACGCTCTCTAGGCCATGCAGCCACTCACTTTAGCTATGCTGAGGTAAGTGAATACATGACAAGGTATCAGCCTAGATTTTCAGTAAAGAATAGAGCTATGCAGATTATGGATGAAAATGTAGATGATATGGATGTCGTATGTGACTCCCTATGGACATCAATTTTAAAAGCAGAAGAGAAAGCTGAACAAGAAGCATTCCTAAAACTGTCTAAAAAGAGACACAGTTCAAAAGGTAAAAGTATTTTCATTGATGATAATAAAGGCAAGAAAATAGACGACACCACTATATCAGTTACCGAGGTAATTGATATCACCGAGCAAAAGGAAGCAATCACAGTTTCACAGGATGCATCGGATCAAGCTAAGATCCACTTGCAAAAGAAAACAGATGATGATGCACTCATTGAGGACATCATGAACAGTGATCCTGATGATAAGGATGATGAAGATGTAATAATTACACAATACAAAGATGAAACATTCAACACTGACAATGTGTGTACATCTCTACCAGGTGAACTTCCGATACTTGCAGAGGCCGCTGAAATAATTTCACAAGTACAACCCGATGTCTCTCATCCTGAGCCAATCAAAGATACAACCGAGATTCAAGCACCTGAGCAACCTACCGATACAAATGAGCCTGTCAAACCAGAGGCACAGTCTACAGAACAGAAGGACCCTGAAGAAACCAAGTCAACCGAGGTGAACCAACCTGACACTGCCACCGAGACTCCCACTCAATCTAACAAGGAGCAGAAGAAGGATGAAATAGTGTCAACTAGCAAAGACACTCCGAGGAGCGAAGAAAAAGCTATTGTTGTAAGTGAAAAGAAATCACCTCTAGCCCCGAAGAAGAAAAAGAAGAAAGCCAAAGGGCCGGTCACCATTGATGAAGTTATTGTTATACCCAAATGTGACCCAAGAACTCTAAGCCCCGAGGAACTTAGTTGGTATGGGGAGTTATGTTCGAGGAAAGTAGTACAAGAAAAATCGAGGCAAGAACAAAAACATAAAGAAGTATTGAATGATGTAAGGGATATTCTACAACAAATAGTACCGGAAACAAACATTGATGAGAATACTCCCATTTTAGATCAACTTGCCAACCTTGCTAACAGAATCAATGCCCCTGATACAGACACAGACAAAAGAATAGAAGAACGGGCAGAGTCAAAGATTCAACACAAATTGGCAGAAAGGATTAGCACTGAAGTGGCACTAAACAAGGTGAAATTATCTGAGGTCATTACCGAGGTAAAATCTATCACCTAGATAATCTGTCAACTGCTAATAAAGCTTTGTACTACAGACACCTTCAGTGTCGAAATCAGTGAAAAGATAAAAGGTTTAGAAGAAGAAATCAAGGTGAGTACACAAGCAGCTATTGCCGAGTCAACTGCTTTCTTAAAGCACATTAATCGAGTTCAGGAACTCCGGTGGCTGATAGCAGACTTAAGGAAACAGGAAGAGCACATCACCGATCAGGTCACAGAGTTACAGAAAGAACTCACTCCTTACCTGAAGATTTTTGAAACACATACTGTCAAAGCCGAGCAACTTGTGGCAACACCAGAGATTTTGGTGTTGGAAAATATCTTTGACATGCATGCACAAGTCGGTCTTGAGCAAATTGCTCTTACCAACTTGAAAGAGGAATGGGAAAACCTCTTGGAGTCTGTGAAGAAAACCCATCAGCACATTTTTGATAAGATGTAAGTATACATTACATATTTTTTTTGGTATTTGGCATTATTATCAAAAAGGGGGAAAACATGTATATTGCCAAATAATATATCTTTGATATGTATATTACATATTACCAGGAGCATGCACCGAGGGGGAGTACTTTTGTACTCAGAAGTTTTTTGTAGTAGATATGTATATAGCGGAGATATAAGGGTTATATAGATAAAGTTTGTCTATATACATTATGAAGTTTTGATACTAATGCCAAAGGCGGAGATTGTTAATCTCTATTGAGCATTTTAGGTTGTCATTAGTATCAAAGGACAGTAAACAGGTCGGTCGGTTATTTACATTGAGACAGTCGGTAACTAGAAGTAAGACAGAGCAGTCGGTAAAGCCTTATACCGAGCATCACACAGTTAATTGAGCACCAGCGACACCGACACCAACGGTCAGTAAACACCGAGCAGATTATACAGTGTTTACCGATGATCACAATAAACGGCATAGTAATCAGAAATGGCACATTATTCTATGCAAACAGTTATAACAGATCGTAAAACGGTTTACCAAGATCGAGGAGCATTTATTGTAAAAGATATTCATTAAATGCAATGATTATCTTATTTGTATTAGTTGATCCAGGTTATTTTGCACCGTAGATCTTAGGGTTATGATTTTTCTTTGTAACCTAATTTTTCTTTAAGCGGCAAAAACAAAACACTATATATTGTATATGTTCGCACCATTTTATAAGGTTGTTGAACTGATATATATGAATCACGGAGCACTTGAAGAAAGTGCCTATCCTCAAGACAATCAGTTTACCGAGCAGAATAGAGTACAGAGGTTTTCAGATTGAACAGAATCAGACAAGGCTACCAAGCAGAACAGAGCAGAGAACCATCACAGATAAGGTGATATTTTGATAAGAACTTATAGATCTGTTTCAGACAATTGAGTTGTCAACTAGCAGATAGTTACCTATTACTTTCTGACAATTGTGATAGAGTTTTTGTGAAATCTCTTAACAGAGTAGACTTAACAGTCTTTGTATAAATCTCTTAACCGAGTACACACTTCCTATAGTGTTGTTAAATCCTATAACTACGTAGATCTAGCTGATCTAATATGTTACTCCTAACAGGGTAAGATCACCAGAAGTGATCAAAACTTGTAGCCTTAATAGGCAAACCTTTTCTATCTACAGTAGTGAAGAATTTGTGGGTGTCATCCCCACCGCAGTTTTTACCTTCTTACAAGGGTTTCTGCGTTACCAAAATACTTGTGTTATGTGATTGTCATATTGATCTCATATTGTTTACTTTATTAAGTTAACTAGATGATTGATTTATGCAATTAGATTCAAGTTATTTTGATCGGTTAGCACAGTATTCAGTAATAGATTTGAAAGGTTTTGCAACTAAAGTTTTGAAGGCACTGATTCACCCCTCCCCTCTCAGTACCTATCTCTCCTAATTCCAACAAGTAGTGACTTTCGCACAGTCTCGGGCATTGGAGTGTGTTGTTGAGGAGTTGGAGAGATTGTTGGCATTTGTGAGAGTCAGTTGCCCTACATATTTTGCAGCTTGTTTTGAGTCAAGAGGATGGCCAACCACTGAGACTCTGGAGATGTTGGATGCTTGGATTGTCCACGAGTCAGTGGTGGAGAGCAAAGTGGAGAATCTCACCCGACAGATAGAGCAGGCCTTCAAGGGGGGATACTACACCCTGAGGCGTATAGAGCACATTTGGCAGGGCATGAGGCTGCCTGGGCGGAGATGGCCACCAAGGTACAGGCAGTTGAGGGAGAGTTGGCTAGCCAGTAGACAGCTTGGGTAGCAGAGCAAGAAGAGTTGGTGGCTCAGTTAGAAGCTGCCAGGACAGAGTAGGTCACTCTGGAGACATGATTGGCTGCAAAGAGATACTCTTTTGAGAAGCAGTTGGCGGAGGTGGGAGTAGAGAGTACCCTGGCGTCTAGCCTTACTTAGGCCCAGGAGGAGTGTGACACAAAGGAGAAGGAACTTCTTGAGGCAGTGATGATGGTTAAGTCTGCATTGGAGCACTAAATGGTTGCGGAGCGGGACCTGAAGATGAGGACACAACAGGTCTATGAGCTGCGTGCTCACCTGGCTTCTCCAATAGCATAGCCAACTCCTCAGAAGTACAATCGGTTTCTTTAGGGACGCTCCCTCAGCCCCCTTCTTCTCAGTCGTAATTATCCTCTATTTAGTTGTATACATTGTCACAATTTTGTTGTAAGTTGTCAGGAGACGACTTTCTTTTTGGGGAGGATGATGTTGTCGGTAAAATCATGTGTTGTCTAAAATATTGTTAATGTTAATCGTGTCGCTGGTAGTTAGTTCACTCGAGGGGTAGGTAGTTGTGGTCGCGACATTTCATGTCGCACCCCTTGGGAACTATATGTACACCTTCGGATGTAACTTATGGCAATAGTATATTATCAGCATTGTTGGTATTGTCATGACTGTGTATGTATCTGTTTTGGCATTAATGAAAGAAGTTGTAGTTCTTTGATAATACTTTGCACGTATTTGTATCTGTATGTTCTTTCTATTTAGTATGCATTAATATACTTTACCGATAGCGATAAACATTGGAGTTTTTGGAAATAAAGAAACAATCAAATTTTTAGGGATGTCAAAAAGTCTTCGGAGGAGGTGTTAATGATCTTCACCAAGCTTTTAAAACATCTCAATTTCTAGGTGGACTTGCCCATCTTAATACTAGATGGCTCCCCCCACCATAGGAGTGGTATAAGCTCAATTTTTTTGGTGCATCCAAGGGTAACCAAGGCTAGGCTGTTGGTGAGGGAGTCATAAGATCCCATACCAGTGCTTTGGTGGTTGCTTATACTGGCAGTATTGATAGGTGCACTAACAATCAGGTGAAAGGTGTGGCTCTTATTTGGAGAATTAAATTTGCCCTCTTTATTGGCATTAGGCTCCTAATCTTGGAAGGGGATTCCAAACTCATTGTCGATGTTGTCAAAGGTTCCAACACTCTAGGTTGGTCCTTGGAATGGTTCGCAACAAATATCTACAAATTCCTTTTGGGGTTGGATGTATTTGGGCTCAAACACACTTATAGGGAAGAGAATAAGGTCATAGATGTTATGGCAGCATTGGGCCTGGGAACTAAGCCTCTATGATGCTAGAGGAAGTAGGTTTTCCTTCCCTGAAATGTGCAAAAGCTCCTCTCCAAGGAGTCAAATATAATCAAAACTTAGAATGATGAGAAGCATGTTTGACCAAGTTGTAAAGACCCTTCTGATTCTCAGCCTGGTGACTATTTTAGGATGGAGCTATGGGTTCGATGTTCAGATGTTTGAATTCTATTGACAGAAAATGGAGTGGCCAATGGTTGTGATGAGGAAATTTGAGAACACGATGCCACATCAGATATTAAAGATGGTGTAGGCCTCTCCATGAACGTGGCCACACAGTTGGACTGATAGGAAGTTCTTGTTGACTCATTGGTGGGCCCTTTACCTTAGCAGGATGGCTTGGAGGATCCGTTTGATGATGTGGCTTCCACTTGCCCAGATTGCCTAGACTGTACAAGGATAACCTTAACATATCTTTTCTTGAGTACCATGGGTAGGAAATGACACGTTTGGAGTTCAATGTGCATGCGTAGTAATAATTATTATTACTTAGGCATGCAATCCATTTCCTTCAAAAAACAATTTCTAGTTTATTCTGCAATTGCCTTTTGCTGGTTGGATACCACAATGGTGAAAATTGTGCTTTTGGTGCCTTTTGTTATTGTGCCTACTACTATAGAAATCATAGATGGGGATAGAGTGAGAATTGAACCAAGAACTCATGTGGAGTTCAAAGATGGCATTGTGTGGCATATCTTCTCAGAGGTTGGAGTTGCACAATTCAATGAATGTATCAATGGGTTTGATGAAAACCTCTCAATCCAATTTGTGAAATCCTAGGAGGACAGAAGAGTGAAAGTGGGAGGGATTTCCTTTGATGTCAATGAGAACATTATTGTTAAGGAAAAGTTGCAGGATTTGACCGTGTGGAACTACCAAGCCTTTGGGACCAGGTTTGTCTTATGATAATTAAATCTTTTACCCTTGAGGGCCACTTTAAGGTTTACTACTATTATCACCTACCCTTGTTGAATCACTTTCTCCATAATACGTTGATCTCTTTCCCATTTTTTCTTTTAAATTCCATGAAAAATCCTATTAAAGACATTGTGGAGGTTGCTAAAAACTAGGATAGGAAGCCCATTCTGGTTCACCAAGGTCTTATTGTCCATCTATACAATTTCCACCTTTCCCTATGCCCACCCAAACCAATTGTGGTTGTTGAAGCCCCCAGATCTGAATTCTTGCCCACTACGACCATCCTAAAGTCCCTAACTAGTCCTAGTAAAAAGAAATGCCTCAATATCTCAGGTGCTACCACAATTGAAAAGGATCCCTCATACTTCAGCACACCCATTACCCCAAATCATGGCCTTGCCAAAGACTTGTGTGATCTCAAATAGTGTACCACCCCCTCCACACTAGGAAAAAGAGAAAAAATTAAAAAATCCACCTCCTCATCCAATAAAGCCAAGAATAAACTCCACATTCAAGAAATAGAAAATGATGACGAGGCTACCCATGACAACGGTGATGAGGACAAGGGTGGTGGTTTAAATCCTAGGAGGTCCAATAGACTGGTTGGTTGCTTGTTGGACAAAGGCAAAGGGAAGAAGCTAGTGGATTATGATGAAGAGTAGGAGGAAGATTGTGGGGATGCTGGTAATACTAGAGATGATGATAGCATAAGGAAGCCTACTATTGACAAGTCTACACATCTCTTGAGTGGTATAAAGACGAAACCAATGAATTCGACCCTTATTGAATTGAACTTGAATATACATGAGAACAATAGAGATCATTTGTGATTTGGAGTGAATAGAAAAAATAGTATTGACAAGAAAATGAGCAAAAAATAGCAAAATTTCTATCTTCCTAGATACAAAAAAAGAATTTCTAATTTGAAAGCATACCATACTTGGGAGAATTGTTTGGAAGACTTGGCCCCATCACCAAAAGGACAATGTACCAAGAAAAGGGTTTAGGCCTTAATGCTAGACAAAAAAATGGATGCATTTCGAGGCATTTTATGGGTGAACACAAAACCCAAAAAGATAGTGGGTTTATAGTTACTAAAAAATGAACATCTTGGATTAGATAAGCCAAGATGAACACTAGGTAAAATGGGCAACTTAGGGCTCCACAAACACTTTCCAAATTGTTTGAAAATACTTGGATAATATTGGGTGATTGAAGATACCACCTAGTATTCAACTTTTGAACCATGGGAAGATGAGGTGAAGTCATACATACCCTTTCTTAAGATTGTAATTATGGAAAGGAGTATTAACATACCTATTGTCAATTAGAATCACACCCTCCTGAATCTATTGTTCATCATTGTACTGAAACATGGGAATGATCTCAAGGTGTGGGACCTTGCAGATGAGAGCAAGCCTTCAAAGAAGGTTGGCTTCCTCTCTAACTTAGATGCAAGAGTATTGGTCCAACCCAACACAAAATAAACCTAAAAAATACTCCTATTCTACTGATTACCTGGGAAAATCATAATAATAAATGCATAAAAAAGAAAGAGGTGGTAATGCACCTAGATTAAAACAGTGCCTTCTTGCCCACTACAACATAGAGAATCAACTAGACAACCTAAAAAACTACTTAGTTCTTTGTCATACCAACTCCTAGAGGCATGAATAGAGGTTGGGGCTCAAAAACATTTAGAGGGAAAGGTCTAACCACAATTAGCACCTACAAATGAGTTCAACACAATATAAAACCACAAAAGAACAAAAAAACAATCATTTAGACAAGAAGGTAAGAGAATTTTACACAATAAATTAGAAGTGAGAAGAGTTTAAATTGGTAGTTTTCATTTATACTGAGGCATGGAGTCTGTTTTATAAAGTAGAGTTGTAGAGATGCAAAGATTTCATGGAGAAAATGAAAAGAATCCTTTAGGATGAGCACAAAATATGCCTTTATCCTAAGAGCAGTGTTGAAGCCCTAAAAACCCGAGCACAACTAATGGAGGAGCAACATTTGTCCATCTCAATCCAATCTGAAGGCATGGGCAAAACATTCCTAACATCTAGGAGTGTCTTAGCATTGATGAATCCATGAAAGGGTTCCATAAAATCTATTGCAAAAAGTGCATCTTGGAGGAAGGAATGTCAATAACAGTGTCTGCAACAATAGCTAGAGCATGGCACTTGTCCCAAGGAAACACATCAAAAAATACAATTGGATCCCCCATGTAGTTGTGTTAAATCTAATATGGTAGTTGGGATTATGACACAACATTAATGATGTTGCAATGGAGCTTGCAGAGGAGAAGACACACTTTAGGGTTTATTGTGCATGTGGTCTCTTCATTTTGATTCCCTACCTTGCCTTAGCCACCTTTTTTTCTTCCTTGATTGTGTCCAATTTCTAAGTGTTATCAGGGGTTGGGCTTTTTGCCTGCCGAGTACTAGAAAGGAGGCATTAGACATTTGCAACCCCTGAGACTTCTTTTGCCTTGTTATAGGTGGAGCTAAAGGTCTGTTGCTTGCCTTGCCTATTACTCACTCGATTTTGATTTTGTGTCAAGGATGGAGTGAAAACTAAGAACCCATGAAGGTTCTTAAGATTCCCAACAAACAAGAAACCATTGAAAGCCATCTCTTTTAACTTAGCAAATTTTTGTGTTTGGAATTTTGATAACTAGCTAAAATAAGGAGCACAAACCAGAAATACGAAATGCCAATTATTACTTGCATTGAGTTTCTTCAATTGATTATCATTAGTTATTTACAAGGGGACATGAAACGCTAACATTTTGCAACCTTTGTGGGGTGTTTGCTTGCTAAACATGGGAGAATCTAGAAGCCTAAGCAGTCCATTGGGCACAAAGTCACAGGGCCAACACAAATTTAGAGGTCTTCCCTCAACACAACAAAAAAAGACAATATATGCAAAAGAATTTGAAGGAAAACAACAAAAAACCTAGATCATGTATTTTCCTAATAAGAACATAGAGTGTGCAACACTTATTTGGAAAAACAAGAAAAAACTAAGCTAATATGTACATGATTTTACAAATTTGTTAGCTACTATATTTGCCTATATAGAAAGCAAAATTTCCTCATGCCATAGTTGCATTCATTACCTATCTACAACCATTGAGATTACCAACCTACATGCATCAAGTCACACATATAGCCCATCTAGTCAAGAATCAATCTACCATATAACTTTACCATTGTAGGGTACCCATAAAACACAAGTACTTGAATCACCCAATGATGCATTAAGCATACATACAACAATGTAAGGAATCTTTTTGAAAATAGGTCAACATCCAAAGAAATGTCAGTTGAGGAGGAAAAAACACTTTCCCCACACAAAGGCGCACTATTATGCGATAGACGACCTCTTTTGAACACAAGTTGAAGGCAAAGGAGAATGTCTCTAGCTGACAAGGTGATGAAAGTATGTGCATACTTGTCTGTTGATTTGCACATGGAAATTTGGAATCTCTTCTTCGTGCACATCAATGTAAAGTCCCCATTTTTAGCAATATTGTTTCATGAGATTTTGGCTAGTTTTCAAGTTTTCTTGTAAGCTTCTAGGTATGCTAGGGAGAATGCCAAACTTCTTGGAGGATGAAAGTTTAGTCTTTGAGGGTTTCTATTCGTGGCATTGAACTCAATTGACATTATGGATCAAGGTGACACTTTCACAAGCGCTTTTGGGCTCTTGGGGTGTTTTACAAACTTTTTGGAGAGCTCATTTATTTTTAGTAAGTCCCACTACTTCCCTTACATCATGGCATGATCATAATTGGATTTTGATGCCTTAGCAATACTTTCAGAAACTTGAGTGGAGTATTTAAAATATACGCTTAAGTTTCTAATGTTTAATGTTAAATGATTTACTTAGAAGTGTTATGTTTTATTAAAGTTTCTTTATATCCCCTCAAAAGCGGATGCCTAGAGAAAAGTGAAGGGGAAGATGCACATGAAAGGTCAATTTATAATTCAAAAAGGTCTTTTGGTGGGAAATGAATTATTTTATATTTTTCTAAAATGTGTTTTCCCTCCAAGCTATAAAAGGAGTTTGGGGGTCTCATTTGCTGATATATTGAAAATTTCTTATGCTCTTATGCTGCCGGATTGAACCTGCATGTTCTTCTATAACTCTTTGGAGACAAAAACCCTCACTGACTTTCTAGTTTCGGATTTAAAAGACAATCCCTAGGTAGTTGGAGTGGTTCTATTCAAGAATCACATTATGCTTCAACAAAGTTCAAGATTTGGTGTTTCAGAATGAACAAGGTATGTGCTTGTACTTGTAAAACCTTGGCCAAGGTGGTACTATGCTACGGGTAGTATACGTCAGTCACTAGTACTAGTAGTACAACATCTAGCTAGGAAGGTTACCTAGTAGGCAAAGATGTCTTTAGGAATCAGGATGATTGGCTAAGATCGTTGTGGGTTCTACACCAAGTCTCAAATGGCAAGAAAATGGAAACCATACTCATGTACTCTTGGGAAGGGTTAGGCTACTTCCTTTGGAAGTTGTGCGGGTGATAGTCAAAATCGAAAGATCCATGGGTGGGTGGTAAAAACCCCCGATGATACTCTTTCGCCCATGATGGACAAATTCCCAGGAAGGAACATTTGAAAGAATCAACATGTTTAGGTTATGATTCTATTAGTTTATTTTGTTAAAGCAATATTTATTTTTTGACAAGATTTCATTCCTATAAAGTATTTGAGAAAGTTAGTTAATTTCTGCTTCATGTGAAAAGCAGTTAGTAACTATATTGAAATGTTAACTGTAATTAGTTTCATGCTCTTAGGAAAATGAAAGTTAGTTGTTATTCAGTTACCTTTTCAATAATAATAGTTTTATTTAAATTTTAAATATATTAGTAGGATTTGGTTGTTACATCTATGCTCATTGGAAGGGATTTTGAAGTGTTTAATATGCTGTTACGACCTGCAACTCCAGGACAGAAAACCTGTAACATCATTTTTTGTCAATATTAGACCTATAAGTTGCCATTTCACACCATATTAGGGAGTGTTGGACTTGGGAGTGTGCAATATTGATTTTAGTCACGGGGAGGTGATTTATGTCAACTTTGCAGGGAATTTGATGATTCACCACAGTTGTATTGATCCGCAACAGATAAATATCAGACCTTGTAACATTGCTTCTTTTCATATCAGACTTAATCCTTCACATATAACAGTCTACATGGTGATTTTAAGATCTGCAATGTTCATTAAGAGATATTTATGGCATTGGCCCTGTGTTTAAAGTATCATTTCAGATTTGCAGAACTTGGCCTTTCAGCACTTTGTGGTGCTTGAGTGAAGTGTGGTGTGTTTGGAGCTGTTGGTGACTGTTCCTATTTCTTGTTAGTGTGCTGGGTTCACTTGGTGAAAAGTTTTGAACAATCATCAAGCTGTTCAAGCTACTTTAGTGCATTAATTGGGACATTTTCAGACCTGTATCAGTTTCGGTTGCATCATTTTTTAGGTAACCTGTTGTTATTACACTTTGTGTTGTCCTCATTGTGGTTGGGACACCTTTGGGTTTCCTATATACATCACTTTTCACATCAGCTCTTGTAACAGTTCTATTGTCCTAACATCATTTAATGATAGTAGATAAATCTAATTGAAATGTTTACATTGAGCTATATATTATCACATTTTAAAAAAGAAAAAGAAATCCAGGGTGGTTATTTGAAGCTCAGACATACAGTCAAGTTGACCAATAAGAGGACTATCTTCTTGGCACATGTGCTGCTGCTCATTATTGAAATTGGTATGCTGGTCCCAAGTGAAACATTCAAACTCAAGAACATTATACCCAATGACAAAGATCACATCTTCATCTTGAATGAAGACCTCATATTCAGTTTTGTCACATTCAAGGATAGAGGAAAAAAACATACATCATAGTTCTATATCAGCTCATCTTATTAGCACAAGCCTTGGATTTATCACACACATCATGTGAAGACTTAAAATCTTCAGGGTGTCCCTCTATTTTGGTTCCTTCTTGTTAGCAATTGGCTAAAACAACCTTAGGTTCATGGCTTGATTCATCCTCCATATGCACTGCTGCAGCGACATCAATTTTTGTGACTTTTTCTTCATGTGCAGTAATATCAGTGGATACCCATACATATGAACACCATTTGCACCCTCATGCTCTAAAACTAGAACAATAGAAGGTGTAACATCAAAGAAAAAAAAAATCTTCTACATCCTTCTCACCACAGGTTGGAGTATATTTTGAGTAATCAACTCCATGAGCTGATCTATTTGGTTCATCTACTACACATACACTTCCCTCCTTGTTTAAACTGCTGCAAAATTCACCAGGCTGGGAATCTTCATTGGTCTTATCATCAAATAGGAAATCCTATTGCCCCATATTATTGAAATCAATCTCAGTCCAACTCATTAGAATGGACTCTTGATGCATCTGTTTGTCACCAAAGGCCTCATATTCATCCTAATTTGATAGAATCGAACCGCTCTAACATTGCTCTTGTGCTAATCACCCTTTTAAATACCATTCAACCTGTTGTCCTGAAGATGCTGGAGCATTTTGTGCCTCCAAAACTTGGGTGATGACCCCATTTTGACATGAATTTGATTATGGGGCTGACTTATTGAATAGTACCAGTCATGTTCCCAAGAAAAGTTATGTTTTATTGGAACAAGAGCCTTAGATGGGCTCACAAAAGTTGGATTTACAGAAATTGGAGGTCGGGCAGAACTTAATTAATTATTCCTTTGCATGTTTCATTGGTGAAATATTAATTAGTGAAATATTTCTTGGTTAGCCTTGCTTAAAGTAGAGTTTTATTTGTCCTAAAGATAGAAAACCCAAGTGGAATTAGCCTTAGAGTAGAAATCCAAAAGGTGTTTATCATCCCTTTGGAAGAAATTAAGAGAGCACATCCAATGAGTAGCCCTCAATGGCTTATCTTGAAACAAGCTGATGGTAGACCACCAAATAGATTGTTGGTTGATGGATAATCCATTTCAAAATCCATCCCCATTCCATAGTGACCAAGGATTAACAGTTTCCCAAGAATTCCAAATACATTTTGTGACAAAAGTCCCATTGGTTATAATAGGTATGTGAAAAAGTACAAGGGAATGGAAACCAAATCCATTCTAAGATGGATGTCCATCACAAGCTCTAACAATCCACTTAGCACATAAAGCAATATCTTGTCTATTGACACCGATAAGGCCTAGCTGTACACATTCTCTTGGTAGGCAATAGAGGTCCCAATCAACACAATGAAAACATTTATTGTGGTTTGAGTTGAACCATTGAAAGTCTAGCAAAAGCCTATCAAGCTTGTGATATGATGATTTAGAAGACACAAAAATAAGAATAATACACATTTATAGCTGCAAGAAATTTAGAGGAAATGTAGAATTTACTTAGGAAAGAAACCAATTTAGTAATTCAATATGTGAGCTTTTCCTTGATTTTGTCAACCACATACCATGAAGCTTGGATTTGCAAACTCGAAATGAAAAGGGGATGTAAAAATATTGGAAGATAGTATTGCATCTTATTCTACTGGGTATTGACAATTGGAGCTAAACAAAAAAGTGTTAAGACACTTGCAAGCTTGTTTAAATTTGTCTTCGTCTTCACAGAATAGAAGGAAGGAATCATCCACTAATTGTTCATTGACCAATTACTACAAAGTAGTTCCAAGAGGGGAGATCTGTTTGACTTGTCATAATGAGATAGAGTTGGCAAGGAGATAACCAAACCCTTCAACAACTAACACATGGCATGAAGAGATTTCCACAATCCATCATTTAAATAGATGCAGCTTTTTCTGGATTTGATTGTGTGCAATGTTTTTTGCATCAACATTTCGAATCACACTCCGTGATCCATCATCAAGATGAGAAGAGAAAGAGGAAACAATAAGATGATGGAGATCTTCTCATCTTGATGATGGATCACGGAGTGTGATTCGAAACATTGATGCAAAAAACATCTGCACACAATCAAATCCAGAAAAAGCTGCATCGATTTAACTAACACATGGATAAAGGATGTAAGAGGGAAAACTTACTGTATAGATAAAAATTGGCTGAAATCTCAAATTGAAGACCATCAATAGTTAGGCAAGAAAAAGCATCTCCAAAAAGCATTTGGAATTTTTAGATGAAAGTGGGACCGAAGCCAATAGCTCTAAGCATGGATAATATGGAACACTATTCAATTCTATCATAGGATTTCTTGAAGTCAAGTTTATTGAAGAGAACCTCTTGATTTGATTTATGTTTCCATTACATACCTTCCTAGACTACAATGATATTCTCAAGAATATATTTGTTTTGAATGAACCATTTTCTTCAAGTTGAACCGCAAGTAGTAGATGTCTAATACACATTGCTAAATCCTTAACAATAATTTTGTAGGAGAGATTGAAGAGAGTGATGGCCCTGCAAGCATATCAGCTTTGGATCTCCATCTTTAGGCATGAATTTGATATTTCCTTTGTTAATTAATGATAGATTCTAGAGATCTTGTATGATAAGCTTCTAGATAGACCTTGAAAAGATGATGGCCTATATCATCCTAAAGGATTTAGTATAATTCACAAGGAAAACTATTGCAACTAGATGCTTTATCATTGGCCATGCCAAATTGAGCTCCTTTTAAATTAGTAATTTGTCACAAGTTACCACTTGGTGTGCAAAAATTCTAAAAGGGATCACATCTAATTAGGTTATAAGAACCCTTTTCCTTTTTGTAGAGGATATTTCACCATGTAAGACCTTGTTATTATGCTAGACAAAGGCATGCAAGGCATCAAGAAGAATAGAGAAGCATTGTCTGCCTTCTTTGTTGCACATGGCTTTTTCAATAGAATTTTTGGGCCACAAAACTAAAAAAAAATTTGGGGACGTGATAGCCAACTTTTAACATGTGAAGTAAAGCTTTGATCTGAGCTCCTTGGGTAGCATAGACAACAACTACTCACACAAGGTAGCACTTGTTTAGTCACTTGAATTTGGAAGGCTTTGCAAAAAGGTGTTACTTCAAGTTGAGTGGTTAACAAATTGAGTTCTAACGAAATAGACACATAAGACTTATAGTAAAGGTAAAGGTAATGGTGTCAAATCACTATTTAATCTGCCCAGTACTAATATCCTTTAAAATGTTGCATCGATTCCAAACATGTTATGCATGGGCCAATGTGGACTTATGACGGAACAACGACATGTTCAAATAGAATTGAGTCTTTTCAATCTTTGATGTTTGAAGAGCCCACTCATTTTTTAAGCGGTTGCTGAGTGATTGGAAAGAACACAATCAAACAAAGGTTCTACTAGAAGTGAGTATCAACTAGCAAAAGAGAAGTAAAGTTGCACCAGCATCATAAAATGATCAAACTACTTAATTATTCTTCAAAGTCACTATGCAAGTTGGACCATGTGTACCAAATAGGAAATTTGATTTGTTGGCCAAGATTGGGTTCATAAAGACTGAATTTAACCACATCTTTCTTTTGGCAGTTGCCCATTTCATGGGTAAGTGGAGTTGCTTATCAAATGATACTTCAACCAAGTTGACATAGCCATCAAGATCCCAATAGGCAATGGTAGTTCATCTACAAGAAATCACAAAAGAAACATACTTTAAGCTACATTATGCAAGGTATATATATTGACAAATCTAAAGGATCTATAATCTATGTTCAAGAGGATCCACACAACTTTATTAGATGTGTCACAACCATGGGTAACATTGTCGAAATGTCACTTGGAGTTCAACAAAAGTTACCACACCACTTAGAGATTGACCATGATTAACGCTGAAATAGATACTCGGCTAGATGATAGGGCACACGATTGAAATAAAAAACCCAACAACCTTGATCTACTAAAGACCAAGAAATTTTGAAGGGGTAAACCTTTCTTGAAAATCTTGCACAATGAATTTTCAATTTGGATCCATTAGACCACTCACATAACAATAGATGAAATTCATGAAGAAAGAGGATCTAAAAACACTTGGGCTCAAAATCCAATGCTTGCAAAGCAAAAAGGTTACTACATAAATTAGCTTATTTCTAAGAGAGACTGCTCCAAAATACATTTTCCATTTTTCAAGAATATATTTCCTTTCATATACTTCATAGGAAGGGTTGCATGAACATATGCCTTCCTCTAGTTTAAAAAAAGATTGTACAAATAGTCACAAAACTCATCGAGACTTGGTGAGTCCCAAGCCGAGGAAACCAATTTGAGGCTTGGAGGCTCATGACCCTAGTACTCAACAGTTTTCTCAAACTTCTTTAGTCTACTAGACTCACTAGACTTGACAAGTCCTAACAAGTCTTGCTCAGCCAAGTCTACGAAAATCAAGAAAAAAAAGAGCATAAAATTTTGAAGAAGCTTAAACATAAAATCATGAAAGTTGAGTATGTTTTGAAGGGTTCAAAGGACAGTTCAAAATGATTAAATTATAAAAAAAAGATGTGCCACGAAGGCCTCCCCTAGACCCCATGAAGGGTGTTTCTCCTTGACCTTGCTAGGTGTGTCACCTCCAAAATCCTATAAGGGGTGTGTCCATTGAACCCATTGAGGGTACTACCCCCAAATCCCTACTTTAGTTTTAAGAAACAAAAAACTGAAACCTTTTTGGACCATGCAAAATGGAAGAAAAACTTTTATTTAAACTCTTTGCCAATAAAATTCCTAGTAATTAAGCTACATTTATACTTCTTATTTCCTAATCAAATTGTATACTACATAATGCACCTAATGTTATAGCAGTATCTGCAGACTTGTTTAAGATACAAGCAAATGAATCCACTTATAGCTAGTAATGTTCGGTCAAGGGGCACAAGATTCTTTACACCATGGTTCATGATTCCCAGTCATGATTTTTGTGTTCGATGGCATGGATATATCCATGAGTGTGTACACCTAAAAAATTGACAATATTTATATATTTAAATATGTTGTTTCCTTCAATTAATATCCACTTGTATTCTCACATGATTGATGTATAATTATGTATGTGATAAAAGTAGCTTCTATTTTATTGTGTCTTTAAAGCTTATTGAAGGTTGCATGATAGATGTTTAAAATCCTTTACTATCTCTATAATTCATGGTTCTTTAAAATCTTCAAGTATTGGCCAAGCCTAAGCACTGAATCCAAGTGTAGGCCAAAAGTCAGCTTGCTATGTTTGAGTCAAGTCCAAGTCTTGTAACACTGATTTGGACTACGAACTCCAGCAGGGATAAAACACTCGTAGGGAATAGAGTTCTATCGAGATTTACTAAAATCATTGAGAAAGATTTGTTAGAAGGGTGGAAGGGCTCTTGTTGAGCTACAACCACTTGTTTTTCTTTGTCAATAGCCTATGGTTGAGGAGGTCTCATTGATATCGTTGCTTTATCATTGGCCTATGGCTAAGAGGAGCCCATTGCTATGGATTCATCAATCAAACCATTATTGGATTCACCATTGTCAGACAAAGAGCCCTTATTAGGCCCATTGTGATCATTATTTTGCAGTTTCCCAAATTGGTCTAGCCATCTTGATTCTTCTTTGTATCATTAACTGGTTTGGAGGCTAGATAAAACTTGTGGGTAATTAAGGGGTAGCATTTGATCTTATGGTCAAAGGATTGGCACTAAAAATAGGCGTTGAGAAAATTTATATACAAAACATGTCAAACATGATGAATGCCACCAATTTGAATATCAATAATTTCCTTTAATTCTTGAGAGACATCTATCTCTGCATGGAGTTGATGTTGAGGTTGAGCTAAATAGAACTTTTTGAACGCAACATAGATCACCATCCCAAGAGAGGAGACAATATGGTTGAGAATTGACCAACAAGGAAAATATAACACATTGAAACTTTGAGAGCATGTTGGTTGGATACAACAAATCCCTTGCTCAAAGAGAAAAAACTAACAAAGAACTGTGAACGTAGGACAGACTATGGTAGAGGATTAAATCCACATGGTTAGCTTCCACAAAGATGAATAAAAATATACCTTTGGCTAAATTCTAGATGGCATCCTACTTTACCCCATGTAAAACCTACACAGTGTTAACCCAACTACAAAGGGTGTTTTTAGATGGTTATGTGGCCTACAAAGTAGCCAATTAGAATAAACTACTTGAGCCATTTGCAAGCCTTATTAAATTGATGATCTGGAAGAATAGCATCTAAAGGGTTAGAAAACATATCTCGTGGAACACCTTGGGACATACTTGTGAGATTGTTTCTTTGAAGGTGTCATTGCTCCCTCCAATTTCTATCACTTTAACATTGACAATGGAAGAGAAAGGCTTGGCTTCCATTTATAGAGGTAACCACCCTACAGAAAAGAAACCCTAAAAACTTCCATGATATATGCAAGAAAAAATAGTGATCCCACTGTAATATTGCTTAACAATATGACAGAAAGCAAGGCAAGGGACATAGGCAAGCAAACCAAAACCAACCTCTCTTGCTCTCTCAAACTTTTGAACAGTAAATTACTCATTTTAAAAGTTAATATTTCTATTAATAGAAAGTTTAGCATAGCATAAGGAAAATGTCACCTGAAACAATGTCAAGACATTTTCTAGTCTTTTTGAGCCTCTGATGTTCAAATCACCCATTTTCATTTTGGCAAATGCACTCAATACTTCCTACAAAACCAGTGAATAACAACATTTAGATTAACAAAGTTATATCAGGGATTCTCATAGAAGGTAATGATTTTTATACCTTCCTACAAAAATATTTGAATAATTGGTACCTGTAACAAAATGGCCATGAAACCGCATGCATGGAAAATGAAGAATCCCGCCTTGCTGTATTTCTCAGGTTCTTCCTCTCTCCTCTGAAAAATATTAAGTATTGTTAAAATTCAAACATACAAAAAACATTTCTCCAGAATACTGGCCTGAGAAAAAGAACATAAGTTGATTCAGAGGACTACCAAGAGATTATAAATTTATAAGGGATTCCTTGAAAGAAAATCTTCATTTTCACGAGCAATTTCTATATATACACAGATCAAATAGAGTTATGATTTCTAGATGTGTATGGTTGAGCTAGCTTATAAGGTTGAGAAAATATTTATGTTGCATGTATCCATAATCTCAGTTTTATGTTAAACAGAAGACCTATACAACATGATTCCTTCTCACAACTGTGGTTATCAGAATCTAGGAAGGAAATTGAAGGAATAAAATTTCCTCAATTGGGATAGTAACTCAATCTCATATCTTTTTTAGGTTTCAACCAGTTGGCATTACTTGTTACAATAACATCAAGGAATACCAAACTAATTTGGGTTCTATCCTAAATATCTCTTTGTTATAATCCCTAATTCCGCATTGAAATGCTTAATAAGGATTTTCTGTTAAGTACAAATCTAAGTAACAGAATACAAATGCTTAACTAGGACAGTGGAGAAACAATTTCATTGGAGTCAAAAGATTTCCATTGACTAGCATGCATCTGACTAGGTTTTGTTATCACCAAAACGGTAATCATTTTTATTAAAGAATAGTTCACAGGACCAATATTACTGATTTCAGACATGATAGTTTAAGGAGGGAGTTGATTTTGGAATGACCCAACTGTCATGTATGGAAATATCATATGAAGTCCCTATGTAGTGTATGGCTTACATCCATGGAATCTCAGATGATGTCTGTTACAATTCGAAAAATATTTACCAGAAAAAGTTAAAGATAGTCTTCAAGGGATGCAGAACCATTTCTCCATAGCAATTTATTTATATTCCCTGTATTTGAAATGTTGGAAACACCATAGGACATTGTATTTGATAACAAGCTAACTGTTTTCAGATATGCATGCATATGGTTAGATAAAAAAGCCCTAAATGTAGAATTTGATGCCAAGGAGAAGAAACAGAATACATAATTACTGATATAATCACAGGAAGACATGGCAGATACAGATGACCTTGAGGTACATGATGTTGAGTGCCAACAATTGTAGACAAGGCTCCCAGACACACAAAGAAACAGGGTTAGCTGCCTGCAATTTCCTTTAGCATTCAGATGAAGTAAATAGTGTCAATATGAGAAGAATTGAGAAAATAAAGAGTGAATTGCAGAGTTTCATATGATCCCCACCACATTCTGCAAAATTGTTAGTTTTTCCTCTCACCACATTTAGAAGAACTGTTTTGCGAACAGAGTGCCTTAGAACCTACCATTAGTTAAGGTACCAGCGGTCCTAGAAGGGAAGAAGGTATTTGATTAAAATCTAACAAACAGCCTTCAATATTAAGAGGATATATGAAGTTGGGTGAATATAGCCAGTTCACCAACAGAGTAATTTGCTATCAAAACCATTAGACATGATTAATTTTATTTCAGTCATGTATTGAGAACCAAGACAAAATTTCGTAGATCAAAAAATTGAAAACTTAAATTAAGAGAGGTCATATGCTTTGCCAGACTTCACACTTGTTAGATCCATAAACTGAATGCACCATACGTAGAATACAATGTATATTGGAAGAGCCTTTCTCATTCATATTGTGATTATCAGAAATCCACAAGAAGTGGAAGGAGTTGCTGCTGGTTGGAATCAGAACGTTAACAGCTGGACAGATGAGATACAGTAGCCCATAATCCTCAGACACCGTAACTCCATGGTACATATGGACATCCCAGTGTCTAAAGATAGTCATTTCTAAGCTAAAAACCATGATCTTTCCCCTTAGTGTTAATGTTGAATACAATATATATCTAATTTATTATGTTTCAGGCCTTAGTTTTATTTCTGCTTCTCTCGGTTTATACTTATGTCTGAACTGCTTGGTCCTCCTGGATGTTCATAATCTACCCAGATATTTTGCTTATACACCTCTAAATCTGGGGATTTTTTAATCTTATGCTATCTAATCTATTTACTCTTTATCATGAAAAAAAGCAGAGATCCATGACAAGATAGACACCAATATGCAATCTATCACCTCCATCAAGGATGCATCTATTCATGATCTCCCAAGAACAGTCATCATCCTATACCCAAGTACAAGGAAACCCACTGATTGTATAGAACAACCACCCCACTTGGGGTCCCCTAGTCTCGAACATTAAAAATGCATACAAGTGCATTCCTCGTAACATGTACATCTCTTTATTGGCCTGCTACATTTTATCATCCATAGATTAAGTTGTTAGGTGAATAGCACGCTGGGAACTAGGAGGTGATGTAGTGCTCACTCCAGATACTTTTGTCTCTTGAAGTTTATAAGGGAAAACTGCAATGAATTGGAGCTGGTAGTGATCAAACTCAAAGAGCTTGAGAAAGAGACATTTTGATGCTGGAGTTCCTTCTTGATGATTCAATTCATGTTATGGGAGGTGCAGCTTTATCTCTGCTAATGTGTTCTCAGAGTGAATCTTTTCCATAGATTATCCATTCCTATCTTCTTTTCCACTTCTACCTATATTTAACCATTTCTTGGCTTTCCTTTTGTGGGCTTGCTTGTCTGTTCTTTCTCTTGGCCAGCTCCAACTACATCTGAGCTGCCCTATTGGAAGCAACTGTTTCCCTCTTCGTAGCCTGCACCTCATGATGCATGGATCACTACAACTGAGTGTCCCATATTGTAAGTTGTTCCCTTAAGTTCTTAAGTTTTTCTTCAAAGTCCACCAGCTGTGCACCGACTCAACTATATTTATCTGTCGGCTTCTGCAATGTCTTGCCCATTTCTGCCAGTTGCATGGATCCCATATCTTTGTCCCTCTGCATCTCATCTTGCCTCCTGCTCTGCCCTGGCCATTGCCAGATGCAATCTAATAGGTAAACCAAGGTAGCCTGATTTTCATGCTGCCCTGGTGAGACTTTTCATTTTACTCTGATGTTCAGCTGTGCTTTGTTTCTTTTTATTTGGTATAACATAGGAAGTCTTTCTTGGAAACAAAGATAAGTATGACAATGATCAGCAAGAATATGGTTGAAAACAATGTTTAACAGTGAGAGAGAAAACAGATCCATCATCATGCAGAAGGCAATGTGTAGTATGAGCTCAGCTATCTTTACAAATTTATTCATTCTAAGAAGCTGCTGCACTCTTTAGTTAAATATTTAATAAAGAGATTAAGTTTATTTCCATCCTAACAACTGCCAAAAGGCCCGTTTATAGTGGTTTGGGGAAAGAATGTTTTATAAACCTTTTCCTCCCGGGGTCAATTTATTGACACAGTACCTTTTGCAACCATGGTAAACAAATAACGATGAAGCAATACCTATGCAACAACGGTAAGCAGATAACGATGAAGCAGATACCTATGCAACCACGGCACAATGAAACAATACTTATCCAACTGCAGTTAAAATACGATGATGCTTTGGCTTAAATATATTTCCTCTGAAACCTCCAACTGTCTAAACATTATTGCTACTATGGTTGTGCGCTATTTGTAAATAATAATTGATGATTACCTCAAAATGTATTTCATCTAAAAAATGTGTGAGTTTAAACTGTATTATTACAGCAACTGCACAGCTACACTGGACAACAACAGACAAAAAATGATCTCCTCGGGATGTCTCTTAAAATTCATAAGGACTTGTCACAGCAGCAGAGGGACACAAAAGTCATGGATGTCTCTCCTTCCACATAATAAGTAAAAACAGGGTAACCGAAAGCAACATCAACATGTTCTCAAAATAAAATCAGTAGAGTGGCTCCAGAGCACATCAACGATAATCTGATTTCACACTTGCAGAGTTTGTGAATAGCTTGCTTTCTAGGACAAATTAGAAAGAAACAAAAGATTTCCCTAAGACTGAAATCAAATTTGAAGCAGCCCCGAATCCTAATTCCGAGCCTTTGAGCCAATGCTGGACTATGTAGAGCAAATCCTCTTGCTTGGCTAGAAGCTAGAGTCCTTTCAGGGCTGATACGATTCCTCCCATGGTCAGCTCACAGGTGTAATCTCTGGTCACCGGAATCGCATTGCCTTGGGCAAGCATCAGATATACCCTGCCAAAGAATATGTCCCCAGCTAATTTCTGAACTTGGGTCACCTGATTAACATGGGTTGGATTTTGAACCCGGAATCCTACCAACACATAATTATTACTCCTTGAGAGGATCCTGAATTACAACAACAAGATTTCTATGATATAAATTTTATGTACTCGAGGGGTGAGTGAGGCCAGGGTGAGGGGCATAGCTTAGTTGTGGTGAAGTAAAGGACTTATGTGCAGCGTTCTTTTCTGGTTTTGGGTATGTCCTAAACTGTTTTTATCTTGGACTGCACAGAATTTTAGCATTTCCACCTTGGCCTTGAAAATTCCAGAGTATTGGAATTGGAGCTGCAGCCTCACTGAGTATAGACCATTAGGCATTTGGGTACAAGATTTATGCATATTAAGGCGTACTTTATAGTAATTGAACCCAATTGGGTACAGAGTTGATGCACATTCTGGCATTTCCTACAATAATTCTGTATACCCAACAGCGAAGAAAGGAAACTAATATATGCCCACATTGGACATACCTCATTGAGATGATTGCTAAGGCATCTGAGGGCATTTTCTCGTAAATCCTCCTCATACATCTCTACAATTAATTCTGACAATGCCATGGGCCGTTTCAGCCATTTTGCTTTGTGCTTGCGTCCTCCTTTCTTCTTCACTTTCGCCTCCTGAATCTCTGCACCCATTTCAAATTTTGTCAATTGAGTTAGAAATATCTAAGGCAGGCTCCATACAAAAGTGTCAGTAGAGACCACCCTACAAAATTCAACTCAAAAAACTTCAAGACAGAAGGCTAGTTGGTGTTAAATTCAGCGAGAAAAAAACTTTGTTGGTACAGGTAAATAATCTTCATTGTCCTGAAAAGAATCCAGTCAGTTCATCTGAACCCAAATGCAAAGGGAAGTAACAATTCTTCGTAGATTGTTACCTTGATCGATCTTGGAGTCATGTAGGAGAGCAAGAGTTCGATCTTCCATAGAATTGGGATGTTCTTGAGCATCTTCATGCAACTGGGTGTCCATCATGTTCTCTTAATCACCTGCTCTGTGCGTCTCACTTTGTGGTGTCAGCTCAATTCTTGATGTTCTTACGTAGTAGTAATCAGGCTGTTAATTCCTCGAATATATAGTTGTAATCAGGCTGTTGTAGATTAGAGTTCCTCGAATATATAGTGTTATAAATTTGTCCAAAGGAGGTTCGGCAGGGTAGTTACTATGGTTTATGAAGTTTCGCTCTGGATACACAAGAATTTGATGATATCGTTTTAAATAAACATTTTTATTATATTAATAAAAAATGAGTAGAATAGATTTGAATTTTGTAAGTTCTTATATATAAAAGATTCTTATTACATGAATAAAACTTATTCTTAGCTAAATAATTACAATTACTTTTATTTTTATTTTTATTTTATGTTTATTAACCATTATAAGTGTATGCTTTGTTGATTTTGATTTTTTTTTTTGTTAATTGATAGGATCTAACCTTTCTAAATACATAATTATATTTAGGGATTCTATTACTAGCAAAATTAATGATTCCATTCATTATTTTGTTCTTGTAAGCTTTGTGTCTTTCTTGCACTAATTTTGGCTCAAAAACTCTTGATCAATTTATGATTGAACATGTTGAACTTAGGAGGACTTTAATTATCTTTATATTTATAGATCAATCTTTTATTATAGTTGGGTAAAATATTCTTGAGGGTCAGCCCGCAGGGGTAGCAGAGTTGGCTTGTGGGTGGCTTGGTACATCCCCAGAGGTTAATTCTTCATGTTGACGAGTCATATTAAGTATCCAAGTTCCAACAAGATTTATCCAATTTCTACTACTATCTAATGAATCCATATAGTCTACAAACTCTTTTAATCAATTGTATTTGTCAATTTTATAGAGAGAACAACTTCCAATTAATATTCATCACTAACTTTTTTTCTTTTTTTTTTCTTAATCTTTGTGCTTAGTTCTTTTCACCTTGTCTTTATAAAATGGAGTCCATAGCAAATAGGACAAAACATACTATAAAGCTAGGTCTCTAGGAGCACTACACCATTAGCATCCCACTTTTACATGTAGTTTTTTCATTTATTTAGATATGTGATTTCCTTGTAGCTATTTTAGATTAATTTTATTTTTATCCAATAAAGATATCTTAGAGTAAATAGCTCATTACTTTGAAATTGTAACATATGTGTAAAACATAAACTTTGATTTATTTTATTGGGTTAAGTTCATTTCTTTATCATTTCATTAATCAAAATAAAATAACATTGTCTTAAAAAACCTACAACAAGAAGCATACAAAATTAACATGCATCTAATTTCTTCTCGAAAAAGACAATAGTACAATAATTGAATAGACATTAAATAGGGACAAAACCATTCTTTTACCAATATTGTCATACAAATCAACATATGCTTGTGTTTTATCTAAATTCATAAAAGTTACATCTTGATTAAAGTAAAATAAAGGAAAAATGCTCAAATTACTTGATCACTAGTTTCTTTCATATATTTGTGTTCAAACTTCTTGGAAGTGCAATTGGTACAAAAATATGAAAAAATGTTTTGCTAATCTTAATATTTAGAATCCATTGCAAGTTTCTTCAAGTGGTTTATTTTGAAATATAAAAAGATAAAAATATTATTTTTCTTGATAGATTATTCCAAACAATTGTTTGCATGTAAAAAATGCATAGAAAACAAACAAACAAACAAAAAATAGTTTAAATTTTATCATTTAGCTTAGCATTCTTATTTCAATGGTTAGTACAAAATAAAAATAGTATATAATTAACAGTTGATTTGTTTCAATTTGATCATTTCTATTATGATATTAGCATTAAGAATCAAAATTAAAAAAATAATAAATGACTCGTTGGACGTCTATATTTGACTTAAAAAGATAATAAAATTAATTGCACATCCAACAATCAATCATTAACAAACACGTGCACATTAAATCTTTTTTGCAAACCAAAAGTAAAACATTCAAACTAAGGTCTCAAAAGAGGTTTATAGCCATATTTTCTCTCTCATAATTACACTTTGTATATCACGCCATATGTTTAGGACTTAGAAAGAATCACACACAAGACAAGGATAAATTTATCCAGTATTAAATCTATTGAGGAAGAACGGACTTAAACTCTTCAAGAGTTTTTTTTTAAAATGATATTACAAGCATTTGACTTCATTATATGAAATCCTTGAACAAGAGATGTCCCATCTTGATCATTGAACTTTGACATTATTTGAAAAAATATTGACCAAGTTCACCAAGAACTTAACACCATTCACTTTGAAACTATTTAACAAAACCCTGATCAACTTCATCAAGAAGTTAAAATATCAAAACCACAAGCAAAACTTGTGACCCATAATTACACAACAGTTGATGTTCGGCTCCAGTTTTTATGTGGACTACAGTTTTGGCAACGCAACTACTTTTTGGGTTTGTTTTATAATGGTTATTGGCTATATTCTAGTCTCTAGATGTATAGTTTTTTACTAGTTTGGCCCTATGTGGCAGTTAAGACTTATAGTTATTCATAGGTTTAGCCCTGCATGGTAGATAAGCAAAAACTCTTATGGATATCTTATCATGTTAAAGAATATTATGGCGAATACTCATAGTTTAGGTTTTAGATTTGTGATTATGCATCTTACTCCTTCAGTGGTGTTAGCTATGGATACTTTTTTGCAACTAACACATAGTTTTTTTGGTATTAAGTAGATGATGTCCTGTTTGCCCGCCTGATAGTTGTTGTCAGTGTACTGACAATGGTTTTTCACTCTTTGTCCGCCTTAGGGCATTGTACTTAAGGGCCATCCCCCTAGTTCTTTGGTTGCTTTAATATCAAAAACAATTGAACATCCTCGCCATTCACATGAGACTCTTTCATTGTGAAGAGGGTGGCCCACCTAAAAACTTAACACTAAACCTATTTTTGCTTTAAAAAATAAGTAGTTAGCTTTATTTGATCAATACTTGTGCAGGAGCACCAAGCACAAAAGCATGAAATGAGTATATGTGAGGATAAAACTTAATTCATGAGTAAATTCAATCACATTTTCATTTTTAATGTCATTTTAAGTCAATATGAATCAATATCTAAGGCTAAAAGAGCCCATTATAATGAGTTGTCCAAATTGTCCTAATAAGGTCTTGAATTAGTCATTTAATAAAATTTGTATAAGAGATCCATGTAGGGATAAATGGTGATAAAAAGTAATTATTAGTCTATTTTAATATGTTTGGAATATTCTTGAAAGGTTTGGAGTCATTTTTATTAAAGATGCAAAAGTTGCATAAAAGTTTGCACAATGCAACTTTTCAAAAATGTAAAATGACAAAACTAGGAAGTTGTATGGTCATAAGAGGAAGTTGGGTAGTTGTAACTTCCATATGAAGATGTAAAGGCTTTACAACCTCTATAATGGTCATTCATAGGCATAATGTAATGTTGGAGAAGGAATTGGAAAGAATCAAAAGCATTTTGGTGTCATATTTACATTGTTTCAATCTATTGTTTTGTTGGCTTGAAAGTTTTCCCTCTTGTTTCTAGGCCTTGTACAGCCATGTACAGTCTGGAAATAAGTGTATTTTTATTATGATATTATAGTACATTGAATAAGCTTTCCATTTCTTTTGATTTGAGTTGATTTCATGCAGTTTTGAGAAAGTTGTAAGAGTTTTGGTGAAAACCGTTTGTAATTGCCCAAAACCCTGATTCACGACAACCAGTCTTGGGAAAATTGTCACAACTTTTGTTTTACTAGTTGGATCTTCCTATAAGTTGGAGAAACGTTCTATAACTAGTAATTATAGAATCTGATCAGAGAGATTGGATTTTTTATCAATATTTATGGAGTTATTAATTACTATTTATGACTGTATTTTCATGACCAGAATACAATAAATTTGATAGTTGGACAATTCTTGGTTTTCTTTTGCAAGAAATGGATAGATGAAGGAATTAAATGATTCATATTTCATGAATTAGAGATGGATCTACAAATATAATGGTTTGATATATATGGAGAAGATTTGATAATGGTTATTTGATGGATTATTATGATTGATTATTAGTGAACATGTTATGGATGAATATGTATGCCTCTAAGAAAGTGAAGAAACTATGTTGTTGTTTAGATCTCTTAATGGACTTGGGATCCTAAGATGTTGGTTATGATGGATCCTTTGCATCAAATATACACCATGATGTGCCTACTATCAATGATCTATGCATACTATGCCAAGTCAAATTCCAAGAACATACACCTAGAAATGTTTACACAAGGTTAAGCCTTAAATAGAGACCAAAAATTAAATTGTGGCTGAAATTATATGTAACAAGAGCTATATAATTAGTAAAAGGTGACAAGTCAATATTAGAGGGTTTCCCTAGCTATTTGTGAGGCCTTAAGTAATTGGGAATATTAAATATATGAAACTTATTTCTTAAGGTAAATATGGGAAATATTAAGGGGACCAAATCCAACCCAAAAAATAGAGTATGTACTTAATAAAGGAAAATCTTAATGTGAGACACATGCATGGATGATAGGACTTAGAAAATAGTTTGAATAAAATTTATTTTTTATTATGTGATTATGAAATACATATCTTTTTATACTTTTTGGGTTGTATCTTCTTGTAGATCACGTACATGCAACCAATATTATCCTCTTCCTCCTCAAATTCAAAAGAGGTAGGTATAGGTAAGAGAGGTTGTTTTAATTGATTTAATGAAAATTACATAAGATCCCATTATTTTGCATAATACAAACCAAAACCCAAAGAGTCTTAGCCACTTAAAATGATTGTGGGATGACGATTTGAGCCACAAAATATGTAGATTGTTCCATAAGAGATTTTAAATTAGACATGTTTACCAATGAAGGAAGTATAGCCACTAGGGGGATGAACTAATCAGTTACATCTAGTAATAGATGTAGGCTAAGGCTTAAACAATGAACTATTTTTCTCTATATATTATATAAATCCAATTGATGAAGTTGATCTTGTTATTTATTTCTCTATAAAAATTGCTCTCATATTTATTTTATAGGGGATCCTTGGTGGACCTCCCTTATACTTAAAAAATCATTTCCCTATTGTGAATTGAATTTAAGATTAGAGTACAACAACTCAATAGAATAATCTAATAGTTATTAGTTAATAGATGAATTTCATGTAGATACTTGTTTCTACCTATTTATCTTTGAGGAATAAATTTTAATATTTATATAATAAGAACGAATATGCACAACTTTAAAAAAAATTGATAGACAATAGGTCGTGGCCTTGATAAATTTATTTTATTAATATTAAAATTTTACATCCCGTTTAGGTGCAAGCATTGGGGGGGAAAGAACGGGGAAGAAATCCAAATGTTGATGAATGATATTATTGCTATTAAGAGATAGCTGAAGCACATCCTACCCTCAACCTTACCCAGATGTTCCTAGAAGGAATCCTAATCAGACTGGTTATGGTAATAGAATCTTACAGTTGCCCTCACCTCAATAAAAATTGACAATTGAACCTTATGGTGGGAAAGGTAATATGTGCATCTTCCACCTTACTGATGATCATAATGGCAATACTTGTCCAGAGATGATATGATATGTACAGTTCAACAGTCAGAAGGAGAAGGTATAAGAAGTGATTGAAGAAGAACAACTTCAGGAACATCACTACTCCATAAATTACTTCCTGGAGTATGACTCTGATTCAGAAAGAACCAACAAAATTCTAGTTACCTTACAAGGTCCTTCTTGCATGGTTTTACCACATGGGAAATGAGGTTCCAAACCTCACAGCAATACATCACCCCCTGAAGTGCCACATAAAGGTAAAGAACCTCACTTTCAAACCAACCCTAGCAAAGTTCAAAGCTCAAAAACTCATAAAGTTCATTTCAAAAAAAAAGTTGATCTTGATTCATTCTTTGATATTTTGGAGTTTTGTAAGTTAACTAAGATTCAAATTTTGCCTGCCAAATATTTAAGAATGAATCTTAAGGAGTTAGATAAAATTATTGATTATGTCAAAACTGATCAGCCTAAGGTCCAAAATATACATAGTCAATCAAGCAATGATGCTTTTGCAAAAGTAAGCCAATCCTCCTTAGCCTAGACTTCGTCCAACAAAACACAAGCTAAAGAAGCTTCGCCACTAGAACCTACTCTTGTGGCTGACTCCAAACCCAAACCTTTCAATATCTCCTTATTCATTCATGGCCATAAATTGAATAACTGCATTATTCATTCCTGAGCCTTAGATAGCATTATGCCTTCTGCTATTGCCAAAGCCTTAGATTTGTCGCTCACTAAAACCTATGGAAAATGTTACTATTATACACTGAATTTGTGCCTCTGATCTCAAGCTCTCGTAGTCTTGATAATCCAGTATAACATGGGAATCATCTCAAGGTTGTGGGACCTTTTGCTAATTGAGATGAGACCTCTAGGTTCTAGGCTGGTTCCTCTTGGATAATCACCCTGATTTTCTCTTAGACAGGAAAGTAAACTTTTGAGGGAAAGGGATAGAAGGAATGCATGAAAGGGAAATGACTGAAAGCAAATCTATCCTACTAGGTGATGCACCGAAACTAGGGGCTTGGATCTCAGTATAGAGGAATGAAACCAGTGAAAGGCTTAGGTTTGGGAGATCACAACTTACTGAATAGGCTTGCATAAGTGTTTCATAAGAGGGCCTGAATAGAAGACACCACTTATGACCTGCAAACAGACATTCACTTCTGCAGCTCGGTGTAGGATTGAGACAAGACTGCTAGGGGTCATAACATACCCACAAAACATCTAAATCAGATCAAACATAGGAAACACACAAAATTGTAGAAAGCAAGAGGTATCAGAAAACCTAAGATATCATAGAAATCATGCATATACTTAAATCCAATAAGAGATAATCCACACAAGGAAAGCATAAGGACAACAAGAATGTCACAAAATACTTTGCATTATCTGAATAATCAATGGGAATTTTACAATTGCAGAAAGTTAAGGGGTAGAAAGAATGCCTTTAATAACCTTTGGGAAAGAAACTTTCCTTTTTTACAATTGCCAGATTCTGAGCACTACAGGCTCCAAAAAATGTTATATACACCCCTCAACTGCATGCAGGCAAGAGTCTCAAAAATTAACCAGGGTTACAGTTTTTGCAATAAAATAATCAACCCTAGCAGTTTCTTTTGATCATAAATGTTCATCTTAAAAATATCACAACAGATCAGATATATCCTCCCCTGCGTGCCCACTAAGCCATGAATGCTCAAATCTGATCAGATACTAGAAAGGACCCAAAACGGCAGCCTAAAGTATCTCTGCACATTCTTTAACTGCAACCACCTCCAGAAATCATAAATTTCAACTACCTGCACTCGCAACATCTTCAGAAGAAAGCCCATGAAAAACAGGCCACTTTGAAATAACACTGGTCGCATGATCGCATGAGCTAAAAAAGCCTCATGTGATCATGCGACAAGCCTCTTTGAAAACTTGCATCCGCTTGCCACATAGACGCTCGGGACTCGCAAGACATGACACCTGCCAAACTTTGCCACGTGGCCCAATAGGAACCGAACACCTTGGCTGGACCCACGACCACACCGCTTAGAAAAAGTCAATGGTCACATGATCGCATGAGCCCGAAAGGCTTCGTGCAATCATGTGAAAAGCCTTGAGAATCTGTTACTCTTCGCCACAAATGACACCTCGGGCTCAAGATTGCACTGCAAACTTAACCCCTGGCTTCACCCCAGGTTCACCTTCTCTTTAGTCGCAGAGTCGCTTTAACCTTTCCTAACCTCGGGCTCCACTTAGCAACCACGCGAAACATGCTAACTGTGCAACCGCGCTCTTGCCAAGTCTGGAGGCCTGCTAAAACATATCTGCCAGCTCGGTGAACAAAGAAACCCTTTATCAAACACTGCCCAAGTTAGAAGAGAAAAGAATGACCTCCTCTAAACCTCCGCCAAACCTCCGCCATTAAAATCTAGCCCCACTTACAACTACATCATCACTGCCAGCTCGGCGTATGAGAAAGTAGCACATCAGCACGACATGGCACATCGGACCCACGATAGAAGGATCTCATCGAAAGGTTGTCGCATGATCGCATGGGGTCGGAAGATCTCATGCGAACATGAGACCACCGTTGGATCTTTACCACACTCGCATCCTGGGTCCACAAGATCTGCCACCTGCAGCTATCGAAGTCAAAGCACCTGCTGACTGAACACGAGGCTTGTCGCATGGTTGCATGCGGTTAGGAAGCCGCATGCGATCATGCGACAAGCATGAAACTACTACGCCGACCGTATGCTTGAACCCCATCACAACCGCTAACGTCTTGTTGCATGGTCGCATGGGCTCAGAAGAGCCCATGCGATCACGCGACCAATCGTAAGATGTTCCCCGATGATCGCTGGTGGTACCACCGAAACTGTTGGCGGTTTGTCACATGGTCGCATGGGCTCAGAAGAGCCCATGCAATCATGCGACCAACCGTAAGATGTTAGCCACTGACCGCCACCTCGGGTTGACCGCCGATCTTTGCTGATACCGCATGAATGGTTGTCGTATGATCTCATGGGATCGGAAGATCCCATGCGATCATGCGATAGTCGTCGAATCTTCACTACACTGGCACGGCTTTGAGGAACTGGGACCCACCTGTCGGAGTTGCGCACTTAGGTTGAAAACATAGAAGGCTTTCAAATCGGAGGTCAAAAACATAGAGAGTTTTCGACACTAAACACTTAAGAAAAATGCCGATGCTGAAGAAGTGCGAAGCGCGGAAGGTCGAAAACAATCGAGGTTTTCGCTTGAAGGTCAAAAACATCCTGAGCCTTTCAGAGCGAAGGTCAAAAACACATAGTGTTTTTGGGCCAAAAGGTAGAAAACATACTGGACTTCAGAGAGGAGGTCGAAAACACACTGGGTTTTCGACACTTGAGCACTTCTTTGGAAAATAGGACCGCGGCCAAAAATGAATGACAGGGAATTTTTGGGTAACAGTTACGCTATGGACTCTAAGAAAGTAATAATGCTCGGCTAGATAAAAGATGCCCAAGTCGCTTTGTCGGCTCACGCCAATAAGAAGATTATGCTAACCACCCTAGTTGCTAACATTCCTACCAATTACGAGATGTTGTTGAGTAGGACTTTTTGCACGAATCTTGGTGGAGAAATAAAGATGGATTGGAGCCAAGCCACCATTCTAGTGGGAAAAGAAAATGTAATTCTACAACCTGAAGGGAAGTCTAACTACACAGTGTTTCCATCTAAGGATCCTTGAGCTCAAATTCTATATATTGATTGTGAGTTTGGGAATTATCTGATATTGGGAGAGAAGGATATTGAGCTACCCGACCTTGAAGATAATGAGGCATTGTCGACCATGGAGTTTGATGGAAGCTGTGCATCAAAAGAATTAGGGGCAAGATTAGTCCTAATATCCCCTAAAGGGGATAAATTTCCTTACTCTTTCAAACTAGAGTTCAATAATACAAACAAGACCACGGAGTATGAAGCTCTACTGCTTAGCCTAATCAAAGATAAGAAGTAAGGGATTAAGATCCTAAAGGAAAGAGGGCATGCATAGCTCATTGTAAAGAAAGTTAAGGGTCTCTTTACCATTAAAAATGAGAGATTGAAGCACTATAGAAACTGATTCTGGGATGAGATCAAAGGATTCAAAGCATTTTCTATAGAAGCGATCCCAAGAGATCAAAATAGTAGAGCGGATTCCTTAGCTGTTTTAGCTTCTTTGCTCATGCCACAACCAGATTTTGAGAAAGATGTCTATAAAGTAGAAATTATCTATAGACTAAATGTGCTTGATAATTCAAAATTTTGGCAGGTCTTTCAAAGTGACAAGCAAATAAATAAGTTCTTACATAACACAAACATGTTCATGGGCACTTACTTTGAAGGCTCAAAATCAGCTTGTGGCAAATTTTTTCCAGATCTAGAAAAATATGTGGAAGATGATGTTATTCAGATAAAGGGGAATAAAATTCCCAAGGGTTTGGTCTCTCTTGAGAACCTATTTGATTGACATGACATATTCAGAGGGAAACATGATGCTTAGGCTAAAGTGAATTCAAATGAACATGAGAAGATCAATATTGGTGACACAGGTGATCCAAAGTTTGTCAACCTAGGGAAGTGTTGTTATGAAGATGAGAAGCAAAGATTTATCCATTTGCTAAAATAATACAAAGTCATCTTCGTCTGGTCCTATGAAAATCTCAATAATTTCAGAGAAGGTAAATTCCAACACCAAATTCCCCTGAAGCCCAGAATATTTCCATTTCGATAAAAGTTGAGGAACTATAACCCTAAAGTATCAGATGTCATCTTCAATGAAGTTGAAAATATGCTAAAAGCCTGCATAATCTATCCTATACATCATTCTACATGGGTTGAAAATATCATACTTGTAAGGAAAAGGAATGGGGAGATTTGCATTTGTGTAGATTTCAAGAACCCGAATCAATCTAGCCTGAAGGATAATTATCCCTTTCCTGTCATGGACCATTTCTTATAGACGGTGGTAGGATCCGAAATGATGTCAATACTTGATGGTTTTTCAGGCTATAATCAAATTAGCATGTTAGAAGGAGACCAACACAAGACCGCCTTCACCACTTCGTGGGGAACCTTTTCCTACAACTACATGCCTTCTGGTTTAATAAACGTGGGTGCCATCTTTCAGCGAACGATGAATTTCTCCTTTAGTCATTAGAATTTTATTTTTTATCGTTATATACCTTGATGACGTAACTATATTTTAAAAAAGGAGGAAGAAACACCTAGAGACCTGAAATCAGTTTTAAAGAGGTGTAGAGAGCACGTGATCTCTTTGAACCCGAAGAAATCTATCTTCTGTGTGACAGTAAGGAAGCTATTGGGTCACCTAGTCTCTAAGGAGGGGATCAAAATAGACCTAGAGAGGGTAAGGGTTATACAACAATTGAGCTTACTGTCGAACATAAGTAGTGTAAAGTCATTCTTTGGGTAGGTAAATTTCTTTAGCAGGGTTGTCCATGATTTCATTGAGACCACTAAACATATAGTTGGATTGATGAGTGAGAAAAAGTTTTTAAGTGGAATGAAGAGGCATTGAAGGATTTTGAATCTATTAAAGAAGCTATAGCTCAGACCCCTACCCTAATTAACACCGACTACAAAAAATATTTCATTGTCTATTGTTGTGCCTCTGATCATACCATGTCAGGTATTCTCCTACATAAAAATGAAAAGAATGAGGATGTACCAATTGCCTTTATGAGTATACCCCTTAAAAAGAATGAATTAAATTACTCAGTAGTGGAGAAATAGACATTCGTTGTAGTAAAAGTTGTTCCATATTTTAGATACTACATACTTCATTCTCTTCGGTAGCCTATGTACCTAACACTTTTGTAAAAAGCATTCTTACCTAGCAAGAAGTTGGGATGAACAATTGAGCCTCATGGATTCCCAAAATTCAAGAATTTGACCTCGATATCTAACTGACCAAGTTAGTAAGGGGACAAGGTCTGTGTAAGCTGATATCAGAAAATAAAGAATTAGAACAATAGCCGCCTCAAATGTTATTGATGAGTCTTCAAGACTTGTGGCTCAATAATGTTGTGTATTATCTGACATATGGAGAAAGCGCATAACATCTTACTTCTAGGGAGAAAAGAAATTTAAAATTGAAAGCAGCTAAATATGTTATTGTTGATGACGTGCTCTATAATAAAGGACTGGATAGAGCCTTCCTACGGTGTGTTGATAAGGAGCAACAAAAGAAATTACTGAATTTGTTCCATACTGAAACTTGTGGAGGTCACTACTCCTCTACTATCACAGTATGTTCAAGGATGCCTACAAGTGGGTTAGAGACTGTGAAAAGTTCAAAATGTTTTCAGGTAGACCTCAATTGGCAGCCCTACATTTAAGGCCTTTGGTGATAGAAGAATCATTTAGACAATGGGGCTTGGACTTCATAGGTCCATTGAATCCACCATCTAGTGCAGGGAATACCCATATCCTCACTGCTACATATTACTTTACAAAGTGGGTTGAAGCTGCTCTTGTCAAGAAAACAACTTATGGGGTGGTATGTAATTTTCTTAAAGAAAATATTATTGTCATTCAGTGTCCCTCATAAGCTAGTTGTAGACAACGCTATGAATTTCTCATCTAAAGAGTTAAGCATATTATTCTATAACAATGGCATCATACTAGGACATTCTTCAGACTACCCATAGGGGAGTGGTCAGGCCGAGTAGAGAAACAAGAACCTGATCGCCATCGTGATAAAGCTAGTGGATGACAACGCTTGGGATTTGCATAAAAGGCTCTATGAGGCATTGTGGGTAGATATAACTTCACCGAAAAGAGCCATCAAAATGTTACCATTTGAATTAAGGTATGGAATAGAAGCTCAATTATCCTTTCCTCTAGAATTATTAGCTGCTAAGTTGCAAAAGGTGATTGAAGAAAACTCCTTTTAGAGTGCACTAGAAAAGAGGATATTGTGCTTGACTAAAATTGAAGAGGAAATAAGTGATTTGGATGACCATATTACTACGCATCAGGCCAAAGTGAAGAAGATATTTGATCGTAGAGCTATAAAAAGGAAGTTCATGGAGGGAGACCAAGTTCTGTTGTGGAATAGAAGAAGAGAGCTGAAGGGAGCTCATGGAAAATTTGAGTCTCTTTGGAATGGTCCCTTCATAATCAACCAGTTAATGAGTCTGAACTCTTTTAAGCTTGAATATCCAGACGACACTGCTCTACACATGTCCTATAATAGGCAAGATTTGAATCTCTATCAATTTTAAAGGCGTCCACTCATTTCCTGTAAATACATTTTTGTTGTGTCTTGCTTTGGGTGTTTCCATTCATGTTCAAACCTTTCTTTTCTATTCTATGTAACCAATGATTCTAGATTCATTGCCTAGTCCTTTGCAGTCTTGGTCCCCAGTCGGAGACGATGTTACCCTTGTATTAATTTTTCCCATTTTTAACACCTTTATCCTTGGAAAAATTCAACTTTGTCATGATCAAATCATCGGTTTTGATTTCTCCTTCAAAAATTTCATCATTTTTATTTTTCCCTTTGGTTGAACCTGTAGTGTCAAACTTCTCTTAAGTTCAAAATTTCAAGTTCAAAGTCATCGAATGTGCCCTCCCAGCGGCATAGTGGTTTGAGTCTTTCAGTTTTTGGATCATGTTGAGCTTGAACCTTTGAACCTTCAAATTTCAAGGTTCAAAGTTTGACATCAGACCTCTTTTTTTTTTTTTTCTCTTGTCAAGTCCTTGTCTTTCTTAAACTTGAACCTTCAAACCTTCAAGTTTGAAGTTCAAGGTTCATTATGAAGTTAGTGGCATGCTCTGGAGGGAAAAAGGTGGCAAGAAGCTCGGCGCATGCTGATGTGACAAGTGTTTAGCTTTTAAAAAATCCATTAATAGAAAGTCATCATGATTACACAAGCCTGCATGTAGAAATGACCTGAATTTAATGTCTTGCCAAGTTGATGTCCTATTAGAATTTACTTCCCATTGATGTTTTGAAGTTTCAAAGCATGCAAATCAAATACAAATATTTTCTCCATCATGAAAAGTGACATTCAAAACTACCTTCAAGTTTAGAAAATTATAAAGAATCAGAAGGAGCTGCAGAGTAAGGTAATTTGAAGTTTCCAGTTTATAAAGGTTGTTGCAGGATTTTGATGAAAATAGCAAGTGAGTCTCTAGTCAAACCTCTTCAAATGTCAATTTTTGTCATTCTTAAAGAACAAATGGAGGCATCTTAAATTGTTTTGAGCATTCTTTGTTACTTTTATGAAGATTTTTGTGAGGTTATTGTATAAATTCAAAATGAGGCCAACTCTTTCCAAATTGGAATGAACCTCTTGCTTAGTTAGTACCCTACCTGAGATTGAAGATGCTTACCTAGCCGAAGCTGAATTAGGGGAATTCCTATAAAAATAAAAGAACCCCAAACCCAGTTCCATGGAGAAAATAGTACAGAGTGGATTGTTAGAAGCGGTAGCCTTCCCTATTGTAGCACCTTTCCCAAAATTAGTTGTTGAATGCATGAACATATATGATAAGGAAAATAAGAGAATCCTTAAGGCTGATGGCTCTACTTTGGTTGAGATTAACAGAGAGACAATAATGATTGCTATGGATATACCTGAAAAAGACCCATAAGATAACTGGTCTATTAGTTTGGCTTATTCAACATTTTTAGAAAAGGCCCAGATTTACAAAAGTGTTATAGCCGAATATTGACTTCAGAAAGCAGAGAAAGGGGGATCCCATCTTCCTAGGCCCTTGACTAGAGAGCACCTGATTGAGGATGTAAATTTCATGGTGATTCTGTTGAACCACATCAAGGGTAATTCACATGCATTTCATTAAGAAGATTGGATGTATTTCTATATCTTGGTTTTGCTCAGGGGAAATAAATATCTAGATTGGGCTGAAGGTATAGCTGAAAGATTGAATAGCGAGTCGACAAACTTTGTGGGGTGCAAAGGATTTTACATGTCTTCTTATTTGTTCTATATCCTAGCCTCCTAGAGAGAATGGTATGGGATACATCAAGAAGCATGGCAGGATAATATGAATATTTATGATTACTATCCTCATCTTCAAGAGCAAAGGTGTCGGCCACAAAATTTTATGAGAGTGAATGATGTGTTTCAAGGATGTCTGGTTTATGAGCTTAAAGGAAATATCTACCAGAGAATGTCTGAAGATTATATGCATTTTGTAAGCATATATGGGAGTTACTTCATACAGTTCACCAAATTAATGTACATTCAAGTAGGTGGGTTCACCGAAAAACCTTATAAATTACCAAGGTATACGCTTGATATTCATGTGATTAAGGAGGTTGCTAGGAAATTAGCTTGTATCGACCAAAGGTTAAAGGAGAATGGTAAATCTAGAGTCGATTTCCCTATTGAACTCAGATATTATAGTTGTAAATCAACTTTAGATGCATTGAAAGTGGAGTCAAAATTCAAGAAGTTGAGCTTAGTATTGTATACAACTAGGCCTAATTTTGATAGCAAAAATTTCATCGTTGAGAACTTGAATATTGAAATTTATTTTCAACACATAAACTAATTGGAGGATTTCTAGGAAAATTGTGAGGATGAATATGAAGTAAGAAAGAGGATGTACGGTCTAGACTTAGCCTAAACCAAATCTTGAACATGAACTTAAACATGAATGTAGCTGGCGCTAAGGTTCAAGAAGATGAAGAAGTGTTAGACCCAAGTTATATGGAAAAGGTTCAAGGTCAACCCATGCCTCAGATTGATTGGAGCAAAAGGGAAAGTGATAATATTTAGTTTAAATCATTTAATTTAATCACAAGGACAAAAATATGGCTTAATAGATGTCAAACTAAACAAATTTTAGAAAATGAGCCTCAAACTGAAGAAACCCTTGAAGTACCTGTTACCCCTCTACTACCTCCTCCTTCCTCATCTAATGAATGTGTTGATGTTGCAAGTGTAGAATGTTCCATTAAAATAAAGAGCCTAGATAGAAATAAATATGTGAAGAGTTCTAAAAGCCCATCATGTAGCCGTGTAACTAGATCTAGGAGAAAGAGAAGGGGAAGAAAGATTGATCCATGATAGACACAGGTGTCGAGAATTCTACCATCGAGGATTTCATTGTCGAAAAAGTAGATGTTGGACTTTCCAGTAGAGCCGCAGATGCCAAACACTTAGAATCTTCTACAAAATATATGTTACCCCAAACATTCAAGGATGAGAGAGATAAAAGAGAACTAAAGGTGGCTCTGAAACAGATGGAAGTGTATATAGACACCATTCAGAACCCGACCATGGTGCCGGTTGTTCAAACCTTACACCCATTTGATCCCAAATCTCCAGCAAGCCAAAAGCTCCTACAGAAAGTTCAGTTCAACAAAATAATTGTAGATTCTTATTATGAGTGGTTAGACTCAATTATTCAACAGGGGATTAGCTACATCACGAACCTGGTCCAAGTTCATGTAGCGGCATTAGCGGCCAATAGGGAACTTGAAGCAGAACTAGCCGCTTGGGAAAAAGAAAAGGTAAAGTGGGATGATGTAATAGCTAAAATTTATGAAGTGCATAAATATGGTGATATAAAGTTCTTGAAGGAGAAACCGCTTACAGGGATAAATGAAGATACTCTATGGGTTTCAAAGGAAGACATCGAATGGAGAAATTCAATCATTGAGCACGGTTTTGGAGACTCCAAGAAGCTACATAAGGAATTACTGGAATTAACGAGCTACATGCAGAAAGATTTAAAATGCGTCAACATTCATCTTCTTAAGGAGGATGGTAAAATAGTCATGAATGTTGATGATATGTCATGTACATTCAAGGCAAAAATTTAGTCTTTGAGGGAACTCAAGGAACTAAACTCATGCGAATTCACGAAGTTAGCAAAGATCGAAGCCATGGTAATAGTCTGTATGGATAATTTGGGGTCACATGAAAAGAAAGTGATGCAAATCAAAAGGGACGGGAGAGTCTGGGAACCAAAAATTGAACACATAGGACTGTCGCATCATCACCTGATTATGGATTTATCGATGACCTATCTAAAATGGCATAAACCAGTCAACAACACCACAGTGTCCATGACATGAGACGTGCCCCTGAATCGATTATTTTGATATCTTTTTCTTTCCTAGGTAGATTGAAGTAGTTGTTAAAACTACCCACCTGCATGTGTAGTTTATTATCTTTTACTTTGGTTAAAAACTATGATAACCTAAACACTATAAATATGGATGAAAAAGAATATGGAAAGCCCCAAACTTTATTTTTGGCTAGCATAAGTATGGTATAGTATTAGTTAGTTATTCTCCTAATTTTGTGATTGCAATGATCTGTGTGAAAAGACTTTTATCCGTAAATAAAAGAAGAAGATTTACTGCAAAAATGGGAAATCAGTAAATTTGTTGTGTTCTGCTATTAATCTCTGTTGGGATTATTTGGAAATTGCAGTGAATGTTTATCTTTATCATTCTGGTAGATTGCATGTCAAATTATGGAGATGGTGTATGTGATTAGAGATTAATCTAATAGTTCAATTAATTGTTGAGTGCTTTACTATTTTAAAATCAAAGCTTATTGCTTGTGTTCATTTCATGGTTATGGTGAATACGGAAAACCTTTATTACTTTTAGGTCAAAAGTATACATTTAATTTTATTTTCCTATTTTTAATTCATTGGAAATCATAAGGGTAGTTGCACCATTAAGCAAAGGTTGAACTTCAACAAGTTCTTCCTACTGTAGTGAATTTTTTTCTTCGCACGTGGGTATGTGAGTTATTTGAATATATATAAATACATATATTTGTGTGAATACAAATATGTTCACTAACAAAATGAGCTCTGAACATAATAGGCGAAACCAGCCATATAATCTTTATTATTCTGTACTAACTCTCTTCCATAGATGTACCAAAAAGATATACCGTCATATACAAAACACACAATTCACCACTATAACATACTGCATAGGACAGATCAATACTTGACCTTTATCTCAAGCACAACCATCCAAACCACAAGTTTTGACATCAATGACAAAAATGCCAACAACAAATTCTCAACACCCACTTGTATGACAAAATTCAAGGTGCATAGATTTAGGGTCGATCCATTTTAAATCATGATCCTCTTAATGGTAAAAGGTTGATGATGACAATGATGTGAAGTGGAAGATTGTGATTAGAGTATACCAATGGAATGTCAAAAGGTTTTAATGATAGTATATAGGAGGATACAAGTTTGCCTGCAGGGGCTTGTAATTATGTGGGGTCTATATCATTGAGAACATGGTAATCTTGCAAAGCCTTATCGAGAACCTCTTGATGGATGGGTGATGTGCGGAGGAGATGCAAGATGATATCAATAGCAATGATACCAAGGTGTTCTAGGAGGTTATATTATACATTAGAGGAATATGTATTAGATGCACTAGAAATAGATATCATTGTTCATTGAGTGTTAATTGCACATTAAGAGTCTCACCCTTTAATGTGGATCATGCCCACGTGATACTCAACTTGTGTGATGCAACTGATAATGTTACCATAATCAATGTGTACATTAGCGTCTTCATTGCTAGTATTAAAATTATGATGACTCTTATAGGGTTGACCTTGTGACCCTTAAAGAGACCAACACCCAAATTTTTCTTGGGGAATGCATCTTGCTAGATTTGAAGATGAGCATTGGGTGAAACATGGGACATAGGTTCAATAGTGATCTCCTTTCGATCAATAAGATCCTAGATGTAATGTTTCAACTTCATGCATTTGATAATAGAAAGTTCCTTAACACAGTGATAGGCACAATACTCATTCTACTTGTACCATGCACATTTTAGAGTAAACTTACTGAAGGGTTGGGTCTACAAATAGACTATCAAATTATCCTTAGCCATCTTATCAAATATCATGTCCAAGGTTCACCTAAGTGGGTATAAGTATGCTTCTAAGAGTTTTGGGCTCTTGGTTTCTCTTGACCTTAGGGAACCAAGACAACATTCATTTGATCGACCACTTGTTGGTAGATAGGCAGGGATAGAGGAGGTATGAAAACCAAGAATTGAACATATTTAGTATTAGTGGCTCCATCACCAATAAAATTTTTTTCTTATTCTGGTAATAAGGGTGATCATTCCTAGGTTTGTCATTGGATTCCTTATAGCACTTGATTATGTTATCAAATATCAACCATTTTTTTAATGCTGGACCCATTTTTACAGATGTCCTTGAAGGTATTAATACAATTCATTCACATATTTTAGTCCATCTTAGGATGTAAATTATTGATGAAGATGGTCACCTAGTGTTTCTCATGGGATTTGTATGATAGAGGAGTTGAAAGAGCTTGTCGTCTTTGGAGGTAACTAGCAAGACTCTCTACACCCTTTTATTTGGCATTGCAAAGGTCCAAGAGTGTGAGATCAATTTTTACATTACGAATATATTGTGATATAAAATTTTCAGTCATCTCTATAAATGTATTAACAATTCCATAGAGGATCTTATAGAACCATTCCAAGGAAGGACCTCCTATACTCTTAGGAAGTAATTGCATGAGATAGTTGTCATTATAAACCACCTTTTGATAAGCCATGTAGAACTCTTTAACATGATTGAATAAATCTCTCTTCCCCCTTTACTTATCAAATTTGGGCATCTCAAAGTATTTTGGGAAGGTGAGAGTAGTGATGGAATTGTCAAATGGGTACGAACAAACCTCCTCAAACTTAAAGGTCATTGCCTCAAATCCACCTTGTAATTCTTCTAGGGATTTTTTCATCTCCTCCAACTCAAGATTGATAGGTTGTGGAGTGGGGACACCAATCAAATTTGATCATGGTATGGTATATGGAATAGGTTGTGGTGTTTGGTGGATGTATGCTTGATAGGTTTGTGGTGATGGCTAGTATGCGACTTGAGGTGTTTGGTAAACTGGTTGAGGTGCATGATAGGTATTATACAATGGTTGATAAGTGGATTGAGATGGTAAGTAGGTGGGTTGAGGCTTCTATTGTAGTTAATGCTAAGGTTTTTGTAGTTTTTGATAATATAGGATATAGGTTTGTGGCTATTGTTGGGTTTGTTGTTGTGGTTGATATTGAGGTTAGGATTATAGTTTCTATTGGGGTTGGTGGTAGATAGGTGGAATGTATGATGGTTTTAGTTGTTATTGTAGCCAAGGTTGGTGTAAGAAGGTGTTTTTGAGGGGGAATCCTACCTCAATTCTATTGATCTACCATGGAAAAATTTTAATGCAATTTTTTTAATTTTTCTTTGAAACAATGCTGAGAATTGCATTTTCTCAAAAACGGGCAAAATGTAGACACTAAAAAATGGTCAATGCATGTGGTGCCACCTTGTAACATATTTGCACCCCTTTTTAGTTATTATTTTATCATGCACTTCTTATTTTTATTATTCATCAACATCACGTCATTCCTTCATTAATTAAATTAAAAAACTATTTAATTAATTACTAATGCTTGTCCTCTAATTGCATCATGTCTTATCAATTTGTCTTTGGCCACCCCTATGAATAAATAATGTTAATTGACTAATCATTTAGGGGTGAATAACCATTAATTTGTCCCCTTATCCTAATGTCTAATCTTGGCAAATACATTATATTTATTTACCCCCCTTTTATCCCCTTTTCCTATAATTAATTAAATTATTTTAATTATTTATTTGATTTCTAAAGTGAGACAATGAATAATTCTTAATTATTAATTTCCTTCTCATTTATTAACTCGTGTCATAGCCCCTAATTTATCTCCAATCCCAATTTTCCCTCTTGTGTAATAATCCTACTAATTTTTCCTATGACACCTTCCCCTAAATTCTCCTTCCATTCCCCTCCCCCCCCTCTATCCCTAATTTCTCTATTTCCCAAATTACTCATCAAATTTTTATTTTCCAAAGTTGGTTCTCATATGAAATTATGACCATTTGATAGTCTATAATCTTGGCTATCCATTTTGGATTCAAAATCTATAAGTTGTAATTTTTTACCTCATTCTCGAAACCACACTCTTCGATTAATTCTCACCATTAATCTATCTATTCATGCTTGCTTAACCAAAATAATAATCAAATCTTTATGCTAACCTCGACCCAAAGCATAGATGTTGCCAATCATGTCATCTCTACCAATAATTATGCTCAAACTGATCACATCATTGATTTGTTAGGATCACCGATTGATCTAACAACTAACTATCACTGTCCTTCACACTTTACTGTAAAACCGATACTCTGATCATCATAACTAGAGAAAATAGTAACATAAGAAGGTGTGATCTTGGAATACCATATCATATACCTTATAGAACCTTCCTCTAACTTCACAATACAAAATTCATTTGTACATGTTTGTATCGATCCTTTTACTGAACCTTGTATACTGTTCCAGTTATACCATACTTAGCCAAATATCCATTCTAACCTTCAGTAATGCCAAAATATATTAAGTTACCATAAGAGACATATGTATTTTCCATCAATGACAACATAAAAATCATCCAATGCAATGTCTCTTGCCAAAAAAATCAAACTCATAAACTGATCAGTTAATTAATTCGATAAGATCGCTTAATGATCCACTAAACTTTATCACTGTTGTTCACTAAAAATAAAAAAACCACTATATAGAGCACCATAAATCAATCATCTGATATCACCAACAACAAAAAACATGGAATTAGGCAGATTATACATCCATGAAGTTCCCTCTAGAATCACATCTCAAAACTCAAAGGTACTTATCTGTATCGATCCATATACTGAGCTCTGTACACTATCTTAGTGTTTACAAGTTGGATGTATTTTCATTGGTTTCAACATGTCTATTGTGATGTTTGGATGTATACTATGATGATTGGATGTTTATGTATGGTGTTTGAATGCTTTGAAATCTATTATGTAATCTGTATGTCAGATATGCAGTTTCACCAATAACAAAGTATGTTTATATGAACGACGAAGGAAGGTTACTAAAGATGAGGAGTCACACAACTCATGGGAATATGTAAAGGTTTTATACATGGTTCATGTCAAGTTTTATTTGTTTAAATGATGATTTGATCAAGTTATGGTGTTATAGATGAAGATTGGTTATGTTGTTAATTTCCAGTATTACAATGTCATAAAGTTGCAAAGATTGGTTTCGCGCACATGCTCAAGGTGATATCTTTGGTTGTGCAACTGGGAATGTGTTAAGGACATTGCAATATGTATACCATTCAAAATTTTTGTGATTTTGATGGTCCATAAGGCATTTACAAGTATTTTAGTTGAGGATAATAGTGTTCTTGAAGTTTATCATAAGAAATTGATAGATCCAATGCAAGCGATGGATTTGATTGTTTGTTTGAGCTTCATGATGCCTTAGGATGATCTAGGATTATGTGCTTGATGAGTTGGTAGCTTACATTTATCAAGGTGACCAAGTTCAATGAATTCAAGTTATTTTTTTGAGTTCTTAGTTGACATGTCAAGAAAAGTTGATAAAATGATTTATGTGAGATTGATAGACCATTTTGGGTTTTTGGTGATGACCTCAAGGTGTTCTTGATAGATATAAGGGATAATTTGGAAGTGCGCAGTGATATTCATTGTTGATTTTTGTGCTAAGAGTTGAATGGTTGAGGATTAGGTTTTCTTGACCTAGTTCATAATAAATATGGTGAATTAGGGTTTGATTTGAGTTTCCATGTGTATGCACTAGTTTTTGGAGGATTGTGGATGCAATAGGTTTCTAGTGAAACACTTTTACATATATAATAAGAGATAGATTTCTCATCTAGATGTGGCAGATATAATTGTAGCAAGGGATCTAAATGTATTGAAAATGAACTAACCAAGGCATAGGAAGATGATATTATATAGTTCATGAATTCTTAGATCAATGTATGAATTGTGATTGTAAGTTAATGAGACTTCCTTAGGGTGGGTTCCCAAGGAAAATTAAGTAGTGAACTCTAGGCAGTGTGCCTAAATGCATGTGCATTCTCTATATTGTAATAAGTCTATACTTATAACAAGATATTTCTTTTATTGTGGGTTTCGGCTCCATTGTGGTTTTCACCTTGATTTGGTTTTCTATTATAAAAACCCGTGTTATGTGGTGTTGATGTTTTATGATTTGTATTTACATGATTTACATTCTGCAAATCTATAATAAGGGTGTGAATAATTTAGAGTTTTAGATATCTGAAGATTCTCTTCACTATAATCATGTGTGACTCCTTTAGGTTTAACTGAAACCTTGCAACTATGCCAATTGCTTGTGCAATATCTGGCCTTCTATGTACAATATAGTGTAACTTTCTGATCATGGACCTGTATAAAGTAGCCTCAACAAACTCAAATTCATCATCCTTGGATAGTTTACAACCTGTAATCATGGGGATACCAACCGGTTTAGAATATTCCATGCCAAAAGTATTCAACACCTCCTTCACATATTTACATTGACTTATGTATATTCCATTGTCCAACTGTGATACCTATAGTCCTAAGAAGAATTTTATTTCCCCTATCATTGAAATTTTTATAATTCTATCTTCATCCCATTAGCAAAAGGCCTACTCATCTCATCATCACCACCAAAAATTATGTCGTCAACAAAGACTTCAACAATTAATATCTTCTCACCTTCAACCTTCAAGTAAACATTAATATCATCAAAAGTCCTATTAAAACCAATCCTAATGAAATAAGAGTGTAATCTTTCATACCATGCTCTAGGGGCTTGCATCAGACCATACAATTCTTTTTGAAGTTTGCATACCATGTTTGTGTCCTTAGTTAATGTAAATCAATCTAGTTTATCAATGTAGACCTCTTCTTCTAGAATTCCATTCAAGAACATTGATTTCACATCCATTTGATAGACTTTGAATTTTTTGAATGCAACATAAGAAAGTAGTATCTTGACACCTTCCAATCTTACTATATGATAAAATATATCACCATAATCCAAACTCTTGTGGATAACCCTTACACATAAGTCTTGCTTTGTTTGTGATTGCTTCACCATCCTCATTTAATTTATTTTTGAAAACCCATTTTGTACCTATCACATTTTTGTCTTCAAGCCTTGGCACAAGAGTCCAAGTTTCATTCTTCTCAATTCGATCCAATTCTTCATACATTGCTCTCACCTAATCATCATTTTTAATTGCTTCCTTTGTTGTTTTGGGCTCAAATTGTGATATCAAACATGTGCTTTCTCTAACCTTACTTCTTTTCAACACACCTACATTCTTATCACCAATTATTTGATCACAAGAATGATTCCTTTTCACACACCTTGGGATTACTAGTTTAGACCTAGGAACTTCTTCTGCAAGTCTCAGTGCTTCTTCCTCATTGTTCTTCTCTATCATTCTAGGCTCTTCCAATTCAATAAATTATATTCCCCCATCATATTATGTCTCATTTTTGCTTGTTTCCTCATATTTCTCAAGAAATTCATCTATCTTCACATTAGTACTTTAAATCATTTTATTAGTCCTTTTATTAAAATATTTGTAAGCCTTTCTCTTAGTTGAATAACTCAAAAATATGCCTTCGTCACTTTTGTGATAAAATTTTCCAGAAAAGTCATCTCTTTTAATATAACATTTACTCCCAAATTTTTTGAAATAATTTATACTTGGAGAATGACCATACCATAATTCATAGGGTGTTTTATCGATCCCCTTCTTCACTTGCACCCGGTTCAGAGTATAAATAGAAGTATTGATTGCTTATCTCTAGTAGATCTTTGGTACATCTCCCTATATCAACATAGTCCTTGCATCATCAACAATTGTTTTTTACTCTTCTTTGCAATACCATTTTTCTTAGGAGATCCCAAAGAAGAAATCCATCTTTTTATAAAATCATCTTCACAATACTTCATGAAATCATTTGATGTGAACACACCTCCTCTATATGATCTTAAGAACTTCAGACTTTTTATTGATTCCTTCGCCACTAGTACTATGAAAGTCTTGAACTTACTAAATGCATCTAATTTATCATTAAGAAATGTAAGCCATATCATTATTGAATAATTATCAATAAATAGGATAAAATATCTATCACCATTATAACTCCTTTGTCTCACAGGACCACACAAATCAATATACACTAAATCAAGTATATTCTCTGATGAATAAGATTTTCATTTGAAAGATGTACTAGTTAACTTACCAAGATGACACTCTTTACACATCAAATTGTCTAGTTTCACAAGTTGTGGCATTCCTCTTACTGCATTAGTCTTTCTTACCCTCAGACAACTATCAAAGTTTACATGGCAAAACCCTCTACACCATAACTAACTATCTTCAATTTTAGCAATCAAACAACTGTTAACTATATTGTTCAATTGAAATAAGTTACCTCTAGTTTGTCTTCCAGTACCAATCACATCACTAGAACTTCCAATGATTCTACACAATCCTCCTTTAAATTGAAGTTGGTATCCTTTTTCATTAAGCTGAACCACACTCAACAAGTTATGTGATAGACCTTCAAAACAATAGACATCATTTGCATTTTTTTTTCCATTGAAGGAAATAGTACCTTTACCTTTCAATAAGCAGGGCAAATTGTTTTGAAACCTCACAACACCACATCAAATACATTGAGTTTAATAAACTTACTTTTATCACTGGTCATGTGATGTGAGCACCCACTGTCTATGATACATTCATAATTCTATCCAATATGTGAAACAAGTGCTTTTTCACCTTTTTTGTCTTATGTGGGATGATCTTCCTTTGTAGAAACAAAAAAATTTCCTCTTTATTATTGTCATCAGATTCCTCATCAGTTACACCTTCATCCACAACCATATAACATTGTTTCTTTGGATTTCCTTTGTACTTCTTATATTTGTCCTTATCCTTGTGTTGTTCTCCATTAGGACACCTAGCAATAATGTGACCAATCTTGTTACAAGAGAAATTTTTTAAAGGTAATTTACCTTTGTACTTACTAGTTCCTCTAGGTAACCTCCTTGCTATCAATGCTTCAAGTTCTCCTTGTCTTTTCTCTTCCTCCAAAATAGCATCTAAATCCCTAGTGAAACTAGATATGCTATCAGATTTAGTCATCAACTCTTTACCTATTCTTGTAGGGACACTTACCATAGAATCCTTGAAAGCATTTTCAATCTTTGGAATGTTGTTATCATAATTATTACTCTCAAAAGTAGTAAGTTTATCAATCAATCCATCAACAATCAATTTATCAAATGTTCTCAACTCATTACTTGCAATCACCCTAATGGAATAGGAAGGTAACAAGGTTGTCAACATCTTACTTACCACAGATTCTTCTTCCATGATACCACCTACACCTCTGATTACAACAACAACATCTTTGATTCTTGCACCATATTGAGCAATGTTCTCGCCTTCTACCATTTTCATTTCGTCATATTTTCCTCTAAGATTATCTTTTCTTTCTTTTTGAAAATGCTTATCACCTCCATATACTTGTTCAAGTTTCTTTTGAACCTCATAATTTGTTCTAAGTCTTTTTACATCAATATATTCAATATCAAAAAGGGTACTTACTATGGCTTCTTATGCTTGTGTGTTCTCTTACTTCTCCTTCAACTGATTTGTAATTAGGGTTTCCTGAGGCATAGTATACTAAGTTTCAACATGCCTCTAGTATTGATCACCCATACCTCTTATGTATAACTCCATCGTGTCTTCCCATACTAGGTAGTTATCTTTATTGAACTTGGGAGCCTCCTTTCTAAACATCTTATCAATTGAATCTTTACCTCAAGCAGTTAAGCTTATCACCAAGAGGACCTAGGCTCTAATACCAATTGTTATAATAATTAGTAATCTACCAATAAAAAAAAATCTGATCCGATAAAACTTATCCCTCAAATCCTTACTACATGCATGCAATAAGTAACCTTTGTTTGTATTAAAACATACACCAATAAATAATCATCCACGCAAATTCAACACATAACACCAATCTTTTTATCGTGGAAACCCAACTTGGGAAAAACCATGGTGGGAATTGCACCCACTAAGAAAAATGCACTCTTCTGGAGCACGCCTGATTAAGAGCTTAGCCCTGTTAAAATCTTACAATAAAGTCTAGTTAAGAACATACCCTATTAAGAGCCACCCAATTAAGGGATTTACCTCTATACTAGTTAGGATCTTTAGCCTATTAGGAGTAGCCTTATAAGAGGACTCCAAACACTAGCTAAAGTGCTACCCTGTTAAAGGATTTTACAAAAATATCTATTAGGATCTACCTAGTAAAGGAATTTTGACATGTTGAAATTGTTAAGAAATTACAACAAGAAGGTTGATCTAGAAAACAACACCGATGCCTTGCTTGTACAGATTCAACTAGGAAAACACTTCTTCTTCTCTTGTAGATTCACCTCTCCCCTGAATCACACCTCTTGATTTTCTATCTATCTCTGCCACACATATGATCTCAACTACTTATTCTTTTACTCATACTAAAAAATACATTAGAAAATGATATAAATACATTTACACTAATTAGGGTATACATTTGCCTAAATATTACATCTGCAATTCAAATTTCCCTCCATAGAAGTCCACCAAACAAGATGGAAACATTTTCCCTCTTGGATTGACATCTCGATCCAATCAGACTTCATTTTGACACCAAAAGGTCAAACATATTACACTTCCCTAGGTTCATGCACCTCTTTATGAATTATCAATCAAATTGACCAATAAGAATCATACCTAAAATTCCACATCATCTTAGATACATCATCACATATTCTAGAATACTCAACCATCTTTGAAAATCAATCTTCCTTCACCTATCAAGGATCTAACCGATTGTTCTTCATTGTTATTTCCCTTCTTCACTGTCTAAACTTTAGAATCCCGAAACTCTATCCACTAATCACCAATCTTGACGTGATTGCAATAGCAATCCAATAATATCATCAAGATCAAACACCTAATTCCATTCCTATGTGACATACTGATCAAATATTTATTATTTGTTCCTTCATTGCTAAACCAATTCACTATCTTCACCAAACTGACTGTAACCTGAATACAACTCATTATACACATATGTGAATAGATATAGCATTATAAATACATCTAGAGCCCATGTGCCAAATCGCACACCATAATTCACAACATAACTCTCAATTTATATTCTACATCATAACTTAGTACACCAAGAACATAGTCATCCTTTAACATCAATGAAAACAACATAACTAACAAAACACATCATCAAGTCATTAACATACTTACTCATCTCATCTGCATCAGTTATGCCAACAAGATGATGATCCTAAGACTGGTAGTATAATAGATTCTAGTGTTGTTAATGATGTTGTTGAAGAGAAAGCACTAGCCGCTCAAGTTTTCAAGGAAGATAAGTGGGTGACTGGTAGTGGATGCTCTCACCATATGATTGGTGACAAAAGAAAATTTGTAATCTATGAGAAGTATGATGGTGGTGAAGTGAAATGGGGTGAAAACTCTAGTGGTAAGATCAAAGGTAGAGATTCAATTACTTTGGATGGAAAAACTAACACTAATGATGTATTATATGTAGAAGGTTTGAAGCATAATGGTCTTAGTGCTAGTCAATTGATGGATAAAGGCTATGGATTGCATTTCAAGGATGATATGTGTAAGATTTTGAATGACTATGGAAACAATATTTCTACTAGATCCAAAACAAGAGGTAATATATTTATTTTGAATTGTGGTTAGCAAACTTGTCTAATAGCTCAAATAGATGAGAGTTGGCTATGGCATAAGAGATTGTGTCATGTGATTTTTGACAATATTGTTTCTATAATTTTTACTTCTATTATTAGAGACATTCTTAATGAGAATAATCATGTCAATACTAGCAAGGAATGCCAATTGGGAAATCAAACAAGAGTTACTTTTCATTCCAAATCGGAAAACTGTAATGGTTTGCTAGATCTTGTTCATACTGACTTGTGCGGTTGTACAAGAATAAAGAGTTTGCAAGGTAATAGATATTTTAGGTTACTTATTGATGATTACTCAAAGATGGTATGAGTGACATTTTTGAAGGAAAAGTTATAAGCCTTTCATAAGTTTAAGGTTTTCAAATCCATTGTGGAAATTGATATAGGACTGAAGCTGAAGTGCTTGAGATCAAACATGGGAGGTAAATTCACATTAGGTAAGCTTAATTCATTATGTGAGATGCATGGTAGAAAAAAATAGTTTTCATCTCAGCTGACCCCATACTAGAATGATGTGGGAAAAAGAAAGAATAGATCAATTATGGACACAACTAGATGCATTATACTTGAAAGAAATGTTTTGTAGATGTATTGGAGAGAAGCAGTCAACACTACAGTGTATACTATTAATTGAGCACAGTTAAAAGGAAACACTAGTAAGACACCTTATGAACTTTGGTCATAGGAAATGTGCCTACTGTCAAGGATTTTAGAATTTTTGGTAGTAAATGTTACATTAAGACAGATGAAGACATAGGAAAGTTTGATGAAAGGAGTGATGAAGACATATTCCTTGTTTATTCCACCAAGAGAAAGGCGTATAGGTGTTACAATAAGAGGCTAAAGAAGTTGGTAGAGAGCACAAATGTTAAAGTGGATGGAAGTCTTGAGAATTTGGCAAGGACCAGTGAATGTTAACTTTAGAAGGATAGTATAGTAATGATCAGAGACAACATCAACAAGTGTAGAACAAGAGTCCAAGTATGACATAAAGTGTTGAGGATGAGGCCTATACTAGTGGAGAAGATGAAGATGTTGAAAAAATATAGAAAAGACTCCAAGGTATGTGAGATTGAATCACAATGAAGTACAAATCATTGGTAATAAAAACAAAGGAGTTTAGACAAGAAGAGGGATTGAAAAAGATCATATTTGTCTAATATCAGAGGTTGAGCCAAATGATGATGAATGGTATAGGTCTATTAATGAATTAATTTCAGCTACAAATGATCATATGGAGAATCTCAAGGTCAGAGCAGCCAAACTTGAAGCATTCCTTGAAAGAGAGAACAATGGTGTTAGACTTGTGAAAGGAGAATGCTCCAAATATGGTCAATACAAGTCTAAAGCTAGAAAATAGAAGGAAAAAGCCAAGAAGAACAAAGTTGAAGGACTGAAGCCCAAGCCCAAACCAGGGATAACTTTAAGAAACCCCCCTTTTAGGAAAAAGTGTAAAATCCTGGTGAATCCTACATTATTTTAGGAGGGAATTTGTTTTAATGCAAGCGATTTTTTTTTTCAAATCCACGATTTTTCATAGTTTGTATTGGTGATTTTTTCCTTGCCGAATGAAAATTTCATAAATTGCTGGCGAATAATTTTCTTTTGAAGTAAAAAATTATAATATTTGAGGCAAATAATTTTCTTTTGAAGTAAAAAATTATAATATATGAGGCAAATGATATTCTTTTGAAGGGTAAAAAAATAATTGTATTGGCGAATTTTATGTACTATTTAAAAATTTATTTATTTTATTGGCTAATCATTCATTAATTAAGGCAAAAAATATATTTTATTGGTGATTTTCAAAAGATGGGACATAACATGAACACGTAGCCTAACCTAACATACCTAACATACATACAAAATTTTATAATGTAAAATGTATTATTTGAGACCGTTTGATGATCCAAGATCAATGGTTGAAGTTTAATTTCGGCCCCAATTTCTTGAAGGAAATAGAGTTGTCGAGGAAGTCACCGGAATGTTGACACGTATCAAATAAGGGTAAATTTTTTGCAGACTACAGTGTACACATGTTGGTATTGATAATCATGGTCCTATTACTATAGTGCAACTTGTAACCTCTAAACTTGGTAAGCAATAAATTCCTTGTCAGTGATAAGTGACATTCTTTAACTTGTCATGCAGACACACACCACTTCCAAATTCGTACAAATGATATAACTGATATCTGACATTTTTTGCATTTATGGGAAAGATTTACTACCAGATATGACAGATTAAGTCCAAAATTTTAATTTCTCACATGCATGCATTTAGGGGAAAGATTTACATGAAAGATTTAGAGGCATGTTAAGGACAATGGATTTAATACCATTAAAGACAAAATAATTTATTGCTAACCAACGATCAAGGATTCAAGGGCTATTTATAGATGATCTAGCTTCTTTATTCCTCGATTCATCTTTGCTAGATAAATTGTTTGTTTAGGTCATTCGTCTGCAGTTGCACTCTGCAATTTTTTTTTTAAGGTTTCTAAAGTTTTAGATCGACACTCCAATTAGGCTTATATGCACATCTGAGGAGCCCCAGAAGGCCTTTCTGGGTTCCTTTTCAGATGAAACCTTAGAATCAATTTGTAAGGAGGGTGGGCCTTTCATAATAGAGGATGTTAAAATGGTGTTGGGAAAAGAGTTTCTACACAATAAAGATAGGCATCGGGTCAACACGAACATTACATCCCATTTTTTGGCATCTCTTCTCGACCTCGGAGGAGAGAAGGTGGACATGTTAATGCTACTGAGGAGGGTTTTTAAAGAAGAATACCTCGAGGACAATGTTAATGTTGTCGTGTTCACAAGAATAGGGGTGGGGATCCCTTGGGAAAGTGAAATACCCAAGCTTCTCCTCCCAGGCCAGAATGTGGCCATGCAACCTTTTCTTTTGGGCCTGAATGTTGGGTAGTATAAGCACCATCAGAAATGGGCCCTGATTGCTAGGGATTTTCTCTGAAAGTGGTTTATGCTTGACGAAGAGGAGGCTCAGGCGGGGCAATATGGGTGGCTCGATGAATTCTTGCAGTTAATTCTCTCTGCAGAATTCTACTTAGATGGAGCTGAAGGGCAAAACTAGTAGTGGACTACTAGTGGTTTTTTTTTTATAAAAACATACCTCATTTTTGGGTTTTTTTGTTTATAGTAGGTTTCTCTTTGTACTGGAAGTGGATAATGTAATTATAATTTTATGAAAAAAACAATGAAAATTTTGCAAGCTTTAGCTCATTTCAATTTGTACAAAAAATGGTTCTTAGACTTCTTTGTCATTGTGATTGCAATATTTTAATTAGTTGCTTTATCTGTGTATTAGACATGTATGATGTAACTTGTAAGTATGTTTTAGTAGAAATAAGGAAACATTTGAATGATGCCAATGGTATTTCCATTTTTAAATCTGAATATTTAAAATGTATCATAGTTGTACAATGTAGACAATTGTAGTTAATAAAAGAAATGTCTTATTAGTTATCACTGAGTACTGACATTAGGTTTGGGTAATGTTACCTGTCAAAATTCACACACACTCGTACATTTAATATGAAAGATTTACAAAATTTTGAAGGACAAATGAATTGATAAGGTTAGAGAAAGAATTTATGGTTTTCTAATTATAATGTAAGAGAATTATATGCGATTATAATTATCAATGTTAAAGTTATAATCAATAAAAAATATCATTTTAACTTTAAGTATACTATATAATCAATTTGAAGGACAATGAATTAATAAGGTTAGAGAAAGAATTTATGGTTTTCTAATTATAAGGTATGAGAATTATATGTGATTATAATTATCAACGTTAAACTTATAAATTATAATCAATAAAAAATATCATTTTAACTTTAAGTATACTATATAATCAATAAAAAAAATTACTTTAACTCATGTTTGGGAGACCTAGCAAGTCAGCGACCATAGAAATCTCATAATCTCTAAACACTAACCTTAACTCCGACCTTTGAAATTTATTAGAATGTAATATTATTAAAAAAATAGCGCATTTTGAATTTGATTGGCTAAAATTGTTACTATTCAATTAAATAACTTTAAATGTTATTAACTTATTATCCATTATTAATTAATATTTATAAAGGAAAAAATAACATTATAACATTTAACAATGTCTGTTGCAAATAACTACCATTGGATGAGCATAGATCGACGATGTACAATGGACTTCAGGATGAAAGGGAAAAACAACCCGATCTTTTCAAACCCATTCCGGAATCATGACACGTGTCACTAAAAATGTAACACGTTCCACTCGTAGTCTCGCATGGGCTACCAACAATGCCATTTGATGATGACGTGACACATCTGACTCGTTAGGTGAGTCAACCGTCAGGTGACTAGGTGAGTTAATGGGACCCACGGGGCCACCACACAATGACATTATGACCGTTGGATGATTGTAGATCAATGACCGAAGTTGTATTTCGGGATGAAAGATAAAGGAACCCCATCTTTTCAAACCCATTCCAGAATCATGACACATGTCACTAAACACGTAACACATTCCACTCATAGTCTCGCATGGTCTACCAACAATGTCATTTGATGATGACGTGACATGTCTGACTCATGAGGTGAGTCAACTGTCATGTGACTAGGTGAGTTAATGGGACCCACGGGGCCACCACACCAGATAGTGATTCGTGACTAACACTGGCATTATGACCGTTAGATGATTGTAGATCAACAACCAAAGTTGTATTTCAGGCCGAAAGGGAAAAGAAAACCCATTTTTTGCAAACCCATTCCGGATTCATGACATGTGTCCACTATCCACTCACACAGTTAGTGACAAGTGTGACTACTGTAGATTGTACAATTTTGGCACTTTAAGTTTCACTTTCCAGTTTCCAATCTAATTTTTCATTTATAAGTATAAGTAGTTTGCAGATTTAGAAAGGGGTTACAGATTCTAAATTTCTAGGTTGCGGATTGAGGTCTAAGGAACACAACAAAGTATCTCAGCATTCTTCCCAGTCATAGTCTACAAAAATTGAAACTAAGGGTAACAGGTAACTACTAAAATCCTAAACACCTATGTCCCGCATTTTAAATTTTTCAAATCTCTTGATTTACAACTTTACTAGTTATATTATATACAAAAAATTAGCCTGTTAGGGTTTAAGTTTGAATCACCCCTGTAAATTGTAGGCTTGTAGCTGTGTGTAAATATTTGAATTTTCCTATGAGTAAATAGTGATACTGGTTACCAGCTTACCATGATGGGCAAAACAAATATCAAGAATAAGACTATGAGTAAAAGGCCAAGTTAGATAATATAATTCCACAATCTTCTTAAAATACCAGGTTTCACTGATTTATTCCATGATATTTATGATCTTGTTATTCATGGAAATAAGGGAATAATGGAAATTAGATTTGCACTTGAAAACAAGTGGAACGATCCAAATAAGGGTTCAAAATTTTATTCATTTAACCCCATGATAAATGCAACGGCAAATTAAAATTGGACTGTGGGTTGCTGGGTCGACACACATGGCGTTACCTCAAGTATTCCCTTGCCCAGAAATTGTCATGGTTTGCGCCAAAAATTATGATGAAAATAGAAAAGCAATTTTGAATAAAAATATTCAGGAGGAAATTTTGTCTATAACCGAGAGTGAATTCGCTAGTCTATTGAACCTAGGGTTTGAACAACAAAACTCAAACGTGCACATTGACCTGGGAAAGATGGCAGAGGATTATGAAAAATTTGATGCAACACAAAGAGATTCTTATATCAAAGGAATATCAAGTAGTTCTTGTCTGAGTCCAGATCACAAGCCTCATTATGATTATGAGATTTTTGTTCCATGGGAACAAGACAATATTTCCTTTCTAGCATTTTTTTTGGGATTTTATAGTAACAAACAAGTGGGTGTCAACATTCTTGAAATGCTTTTTCATATTCATTTTGAAAAAGAACCAATAAAATATTGTTTTATTGAGCACATTGTTCATTGCATGCAAGATCAATTACTAATGATTCAAAGAGGTTTAAAGAAGATATTTAGATTCACAACCTACATGTGCTATCTTCTCTTAGCAAAGCATCATGCAATATTTTAGACAAACAAGCTTTGCAGTCAGGGCCAAAATCCAATATATGAGTGGACACCTCAGATAAGGATGATTGATAACAGAAGGAACTACAACAATTTTGTAGACTTATTTTTGGCACCAATGTACCATAAAATTACAAGCACTCCAATGCCTAGATTTCCTATTACTTGTAGAAATTGCATTCAACTCAGAAGTCAAATACAATTGGCTAACTGGTACTTAATGGAAGAGTACACTATGTTAAGGTTTTACGGTTCAGTAGTAGAACCCTACAAACTTCTAATACATGTAACAAAGAGGGTATTTGCATTGGAATATGTATGACATATGGAGAGCACAGATGTACTCTTTAATGGTCAAAAAAAGAAAATTGTATTTCCTTCCTTGCCTTTCTCATTTGGAGGGTTCACATTTGAGAGAAGAGGATTCAAAGTGGCACAAGCCTTTTTTTCAATTTTTTGCTTTGATGTTGACAGTCACTGGTAGTATGATCCACTCAACATAATTGGAACAAAGCTTAGAGAGAATGGGAACTCTGCAAGCAAATGTCAACATGAAAGTATGCCATTGATTGAAAATTCTAAAGACATGGAGTCCTTGGATGAGATCAAAAAAGAGATGGAGAAATATGCTACTGAAAATAATATGTCAATACAGGAATTGTCATAAAAAATAATGGCATTGCACAAATAGAAAGGATAAGTGCAGACCATTACATCATCCAAATTCTACCAGAAAGTTGCTTAACCATCTACAAAATCTATTCCAAAAGAGCTAATGGATGAATGTATGGATGATAATTGGACTTGAACCAAAATTTTTGATTTTTGGGAAATGAGGAAGAATCTCAGCGAGCCAAAGACCTCTACAAATCTTTACGAGGTGGAAGAGGATACAATGTTTAGTGAATTATGGAATAAGGAGCATCCAACTGAAGCATATCACGATGATGATGATGACTATGACTAGGATTCTGTGAATCCCACATCCAGTAAAGTATATTCAATTAGTAGAGGAGTTGATGCGTCCACAAAAATTCAATATACCAAAGGGGCAGATATTGTAGAGAAAATGGGCTGCCCAGGTTTTGGTGGTCTGGGTCCCAGTGGACAAGGGGTTTGGTCTGCACCTAACCTAGCAGCTCCACCAAGACATGGTGAGAAACCAGGCCTTGGGCTTGGAGTTCAATCATCATATTCATCAACTCAGTCAATTCCATTTGTTCCAGCTTCAAATACAATTCCACCTATTCCAAGCACTCAGATTCAATCTGAATCAATTTCCACTCCCACAGCTGTGGATATCATGGGTACAACTAAAACTAGTGGTCTAAAAAGGACATTACAGATAGACACAAAAACAATTATTCCCAGAGATCAAGGAAGTGTAAAGAAGAAAAAGGTTACGACAAGTATTAGTACAAACATGCCAATGATGACTATGAGTCCAACAATTGCCCAACCTTCAGGACAAAACCCTCAGAACAGTCCAAAAACTCCACTTGTAATGGGTCAGGGTGTTGTTAATCCTCATGGTGGAATTAGCAAAAACATAAGAAACATAGGTGGAAGCTCGTACATTAGTGCAAGTGCTATTTCACCATTCAAACATTCAATTGTGTCACAAAACCCTAATTTTCATTACAATGATTTTGTAACTAACTATGAAAAATAAAAAAATAAGAATAGATAAAATAGTAAGACAATAAAGATAGAAGCAGTTGTTGCAGCTTGTGATGTAGAACCTACATCCAATAGGTTATTTCCCACATATGAACCAATTAAAGATATGATGGAATTCATGGTTGTTATGCCCCCAGCTAGAGATAACAATCTACCAGAGAGTCAATTAGATCCATCTCAATTTCAAGTTAGCACCCTCCAAATGGATTTATCCAAAATTAAAAATGTGGACAAGATAACCAAGTGGTCTACAGTTCAGTGATGAAGTTGGAGAGAGAGAAAGGAAAGCTTCAGGGAACAATAGATAAGTAAAAGGTAGACCTAGAAAATATAAAGGCAAATGAGAAAGCAACAGAAAATGAGTGCAAAGAATTAGAGAGAAGGATAAAAAATTCATCCTCTAAAGAAGAAATTGGACAACAAGAACATATGGATGCAGAACTGAAAACTTTGAGGGAAAATTTTGAACAGAGCGAAAAAAAACTTGAGGATGAAAAAGCCTCTTCATTAAGTTTATACAAAAACTAGGAGAGTGCGGGATAGGCAAACAATAACTTAAAGAAAGAATTAGAGAATGAGAGGGTAAAAACAAAATAGTGGGAAGAGAAAGCAAAGAAAATAAAACAACATAGTGAACACCAGTTCTCAGAAATGAGAGAAGACCTAAAGTTAAATAATACAATTAAAAATTATGAAAAAAGCTTGAATGACCATGTAAATAATACAGTCAAGAAAATAAAAAAATTCTTCTGGGGGAAAATAAAGATGTTTGGTGATAGGTTGTGTGATTGGTTTGAACTGAATGAAACTCTTACATATGTTTTTGGGAAGCTAAAATAGCACATTGAGAAGAACAAATTTTTTTGTCAGAGACAGAAAACTGCAAAGCAGATTATGCAAGAAATCAACAGAACTAGTGACAAGCATTTGGCAAGCAAGGAAATTTAGGACCAGGTTGGTGCAACAATAAAGGTGACCTCTGTCTTTAAAAAATGTCAAAAACTAAAAGAAGCAGAAGAAACTCTTGCCTTATTCGGGCCAAAGCTCACCAAGATGAATAGTAAAACAACCAAATTGATATCTCTTGGTTTACTGAGTCTTGGTCCTGATTACTCATCAACAAATTTCATTGGAAGAGAAGATTACAAAAAAAAGTTGGAGGACACAATGAAATATGATTTAGGCAACCTTCCTCAGGACAAAACTCATGAAGGCATTGCAAAGTGCATCAAAACATTCACAAATTTGAATGCAGTTATGGAAGGAACATTGCTTTCAACTCACTCTTCCAAGTATGGATGGCTAACGACGTTGCAGGTCATTTACTATAACATCAAAAATTTTGCCCTTCGAACCGATGAAGAATGGAGCATACTAAAGAAATTGACAGAATCATCTTAATCTCATCAATCATAGTATGTGAAAGTACTTTTAGTTTCAATCATCTCTATATCTTTAGTATATAACTTTGATATTATTCTAAATACTAGAATTGAGTTTAAAGTAACAAGTTTGAACTTTGTTTTTTGAACATGATGAATGTTGCAGTCTTGCAGATGCTATTGCCAATGCTAATTTACTAAACCGGCCTATCAAATGTAGAAATGTATAACTAAAGTTGTAGAGATGTTGTAGACTTGTAGTTGTCTTACTGATTTAGATTTTGAGACTTCACATTAGGCAAATCGACTTGAAGCTATTGTTGCTCCCTTGTTTCTATAAAAGGGAATTCGGGGTCATTGGCTTAGGGTAATGAAATTGAAATTGGGCAATATGCCAAATTGCCAATGGGTATTGAGTCATTGACTTTTGTAAATAGAATCACAGAGTTGTGTTCTTACTAGTATTAATGAATGAATTGTTACATTGTATCATATTTTTAATTAAATTAATGAGAATCATTATTTCTAAGAATTGTAACATATGAATTGCTATGTTGTCAAAAAAAATAATGAAAAATCTACAAGAATTGTACCATATGAGCTGAATAATGCAAATGAAAACCATTATTAATTATGGAATTGAATCTTGAATCTTGATGACATTATCAACCAAATTCATATTTTTGACATTGCAATATGCTATTATGCATGATTGATGATGAGATACAGAAACTGACAGTAGACTTCAACAAAAAGTTTAATAAAAATCTAGGACCTGCTACTTCTACAACAGTTCAACTTCAAGCTGCCACATCATATCATTATTGAGATCATCATATTCATCGCCATCAACTTCATAGCTTCCTTGGTTCTTCGATATGTTTTCTTCACTCTGCATACCTCCACTTAACTGATGTTCACCACTAGCAGTACCAGTACTAGTATATGAGTCAATGACATCAATGTCTCTGGCATTCCCAGTCCCACTTTGGTTTGAAATGTTTCCCAACCCTCTTCTCTGACATTTCTTCCTCCATAATTTTAGTGCCCTTTTGTAAGGATAAGTATTGACTTCATACCTGGATGTATAGATCCTCAAGAAATTTTCTAGATTCTTATCTAGTTTGTTTCTTAGCTTTGACTTTAGGAATCCCAAAGCACTGAAAACTCTCTCATCCTCCACCGACCCCAATATCATGGTCATACATAAATCAGAAAGCTTGAAATATTCTGATATTGAATCAATCAACATTTTTCTCTCAACTAGATTTTTCCAAAGCCTTGATACCGATCCATCTTCGGAAGGGTTTTGCATAATATTATATTGTTCCCTCATTGTTATTGAAAAATGACCTAATTTCTCTCTCAAATGATTTGCATCTAAAATTCCATTTAGAGTTACTCCATTTAACTCTTTGGTTTTGCAGAAATGATCTATCAAAGTTAGTAGCTTAGTTTTAAAATCTTTTAGACTATTCAGAATCCAATATCGAGGAAACACAATAGCCATGGATTCAAGTAGTTTGACTGGAGGGAATCTTGTTCTAATCTGTGTGGAAAGATCAAAGGCAAAGTGCTTCATAGAAGCTGTTATAGACTCAACGATCTTGGTAAAGTCTTCCCTTTTAATACTTGATACTCACCTCCTGGGGTTCTTTCCTGGTTCCTCGGACTCGATCCTGGCAAATTAGTGCATTGGTATCTCAACTCCGCGAACTTCTGCACATAACTCCCCGTTTGCACCAATTTTTAAAAAGTTATCAGGATTGTCCAAATCTATGATTTTCAGCTAGTTGGCAAATTTTACATCATTGACACATAATAAATAGAGATTATCGAGTGTCACACATGTCAATTTACGCAGTGCAACATATTCTACAATATACATAGCTCTTTGTTGGGCCTTTTTCATTAAATTTATCATTTCCTCAAGCATGGGGAGAAAAACAGCTAATGTTAAGAGTGTCTCTACATTGCTTAACATTTCTAGTAGCATAGGAAATTTTGGTTTCCTTGCTTCATCATGACTTGAGTTCATTAGACCAAGCAACAATTGATATTCTGAAAAAACTTGACGTGCTCGTCCATCCAAAGAGATCCATCTGGTATCATTATCCTTAAGAAGCTTGTTCCCGTTGGTTAGTCCTTTGGTGAAGTGTTGAAATTCCCTCAATCATTTCAGACTTCAACAGAAGTATTGGTAGATCTCTTTGATTAAAACTTTAGTTTTTTGTACTAGAGCATGCTTGCTGACAACTCCAAAAGCTAGATTCATTCTGTGGGCCATGTAGTGAATGGGAGTAATGTAGGGTGCACAAGAAGATTGTATCTTTGTGCAAAGACCACCCCTATGGCCTTGCATTACTGAAGCTCCATCTGCTCTAACACACACCACCTTTTTGGCAATCATCATGTCATTTATACCTCCATATTCAATTAGAGAACTCTTTACTAGTTCAAATAAATTTTTTGTTGTTGCATTATACTTCATTTTAGCAACAGTTAGTAGATGAGGTTGACGAACAAAATTATGTCTAGTATAAACATGCATGCATACCCAGGAAGTATTGTCTATTGTTGTAACCTTGTCTAAAGACAATGCAATAAAATTTGACTCTTTAATTTTTTCCTTCAAATCCTCTTTTTCAACCTCAGAAAAACAACTTGCCCATTCCCATCCACTGTTGACTGACCAGTGACTGTTAGGATAGTTATGAACTTTCAGAAAGTGTAATAAAGCACTCAATGATGGGTAGTTTGTCATAGGATTCCCTTTGATCAAAATATTAAACACAACATTTAACTAAACAACTTTTCCCATTAGTTCTACTTCCAATGCTTTTCCAAAACAAGCTTCAATAGAGCCTTTAACTTCACCAGGCTTTGTCTTTATATTATGTTGACATTCATATAATTCTGCATTCCTAGTATGTTGAGATTCCTCCTTTGTTTTCCATCTTATCACTGATTTTTGAACTCCATCTATGGTTTTCTTTTCGTAAACTTTACCCTTATGCTTCTCTATGGTGTCAATTGTTAGTTGCAACCTCTTTTCCTTCTTATTTATCTAGCTGCAAATCTTACATCTGCATTCTACCAGAGGCTCTCCTTCAATTGGATTGTCCACTAGTTTAATGAATGGATACTTTGACACCCATTCTACTTGAAAATTCCTCAACAGATCCCACATCCTATCATTCTTTGATTTGTATTTTCTTTTCTTCTTCCCTGCACCATCATCTTCTCTGACATTCTCAGTCTCATCCAAGTCGATTATATCATTATGGCTACTCTGGGTATTTAACTAAAAATCTTCTTCAAGTTCATCATGATCTAAGATATCAGGTTCACTGACTTCTTCAATATGTCAAGTAGGTTCAGGTTGTGAATCTTGAAAATCTTCTTGTGATTAAGTAGCTTCTCGATTTTGGCTAGAAACATTTCCAACACCATGACCAAAGTACGATGATAAGGTTCTACATTTTTCTAGCCTCTCTTGGCTTTCCTCATATGCTGGAACCTTACCCTTATTCTTGTTCGACATCTTGATTCTTCAACAAAATAAAGGCTACCAGCCTACCAGTGAAAAAAAAAATGTTTACTTGTTGAAGAAGTGACAAATGACAATAGAACTATAATATACAATGTTTACATAGTCACAAAACAATAATCACTTACCTTTTCCTCAAATTCAATTGTAGTCGTGACTCGCCAAAGCAGTCAAGACTCAATAGTTTGAACTTTTCTATCGATCAAATTGAAACAATCCAAATTGTGTACAATCACACTGATCTATGAATGTATTTATACTAATATTTTTTGGTGAATTGGGTGGGAGGTATTAGGTCTCCAAATATTTGGTGAAGCCCGCATAATTATAACACATCTTATGTTATTTCCTAGGTGATTATGGGTCGTCCAATACCTTGGTAGGATTAATAAATTTGGCAAAAATCCATCGGTTTGAGACACACATCTATAAAATGGCTGGCAAATTTGGGGCCACCTAAAAATATATATATATATATATATAACTATTGGCAAATATAGGCCGTCCATTTGGGGCCACTTTAAAATTATGGGTGAATTTTTAAAATATATCATGCCCAAAAATTATATGCCATTGGCGATAATGTGAAAGAAATTGACAAAATTAAATAAATCGATGGGCGATGGACTTAGGCATTGGACCCAATTTTAATAAATGCGGGGCGATAGGGTCAATCACATATGGGCAATATATTCACCAAATCGCGGGTTGCCGAAAAGAGACATTCGCCAAATGGTGAATAATCACCACTAAAGTTTTCGCTAGCCCAAATGACTGAGGGATAAAGCTAAAGGATAGAATCCTATGGCTAAGGAACATGAGAACAAAGCTAAGGCATAGATTCCCAAAGCTAAATAACAAAAGGTCAAAGCTAAAGGACATAAGAGAAAAGCTCGAGGACATAAGTCCAAGACCAGGAAGAGGAAAAAGACAAAGAAGACTATGGTAAGATGACCTAAACCTCAGAGCTTCAGTGGTGGTTGTTTTGATTGTGGCAAGTTTGGACATCTAGAGGCTCAGACTGCAGAGGGAAAATCACTTTCCTAGATATAAAAGGAGTATTCATATCTCAGAGATATATAATTATGCAAGAAGAATAAGTGACACTATCACAAAAATAGGAAGATGTCCATGTGCTATGATGATGAATGAAGATAGTAAGAAAAATATTTTCATATTTGTTAGACGTAACATGTCTACATAGATTGCCTGACACCACTGAGACATACAAGAAGATGAGTGTAGTCCACTAAGATTGGTCAAGAATATGGAAGACAACGGTGAAGTCAAGAATATGTAAAAGAGAGACAAGGACAAGAAACAACAAGTGAATAAGGAAGGTCAACACTTCAAAGGTATACATAAAGATGATAGAGGAAAATATAAGGAAAATAAATCCGATAAAAGATAGAAGGGAAGAAATGATTCCAAGTGCAAGAAGAGAAGAGACAATGTCGAAAAAGAGCCTACTCTTGAAGGAAAGTTAGGGGCAATAACCCCTCCTAATCAAAGCTAAGTGTTAGAGTAAAGTATTAATTATGTTAATTAATCTTTACTCCCTTCTTAAGATGTCAACTTCCTTTTGCTTTAGTTAAAAGCACATGCACTAGTTGTTCTAAACTCATGCATTAGTCATGTAATAGTTAAACTGATTATTACATGCACTAGACTTTTCCTTTCAAGGCTTTCGATCTCCTTTATAAGGATGATCCATTGTACATTCAATTCATTCATTATTTGAAGATATTTTCTTCTTCATATTTTTGAGTCAAACCCTTGCCCTCTTCTTGTCTCTACTTCCTTGTAACAGGTTTTTGTATGCAGCTGATCTCCAGGTTTTGTGGATTTGTATTGCTCAAATCTTACATGGTATCAGAGCCTAATCTGCTATAGCTTGTTCGCGTTTGAAGGATTCAGAGATGAATTTTGTCTATTTCAGATGAGGGCTTTTTTGGAGTTTTTTTTGAATCTAGGGGGGGACCTATTTTTTTGGTCATCTTGGCCTCAAACGGACCTCACGGTTGCATTCAGAGCATCCAAGAACCCCAAGATCCATATAAAATTTGTCCAATTTGGACAAACTTGGAATCTGTGAGAAAATTTTGGACAAGTTGCCATCTGAGGCAAAAAAAATTTGCGTACCAAGGCCGTATGGCCTTGACATGCACATTGAGGAGAATGTACAGTAATTTGCAAAAAATAAATAAAATTTTAAAAAAAATTTGGGGGGCGGCCACCCGGACGCTGCCCCGCAACCTCCACAGAGCCTCTCCGCGGCTTCCTCCGCTAGTGCTCTCAGCGCCGCCACCGCCGCCAGAGCCCATGCTCACCACATGACCATGCTGTCGGAGATCGCACCCACCACCACCACCGGAGCCGCCACCACCCTAGCACCACCATCAACACCACCTCTCTGCCCGTGCCACTACGCCCAGGAGCCCCCGCCAGCTGGTCATATGGGGGACCAACCACTGGCCCCCACCGCTAAAAGTCTCAGCCCCCTGGTCACCTATGTGACTAGGGCTTAATTTTTTTTAGCCCCTAGGGTTGAGACCTATGACGAACATATGGCCGTCATTTTTAAATGTGTGTTTTGCTGATGTTAGCAGTTTTTGCCCTTTTTTGAGCTTTTTAAGGGTACTTGGGTGTTTTTTTGCGATATCTCTGGCATACAGGATCGTAATTGGGCGTGCGATATATCATCAAAAAGCTAGTATCGAGCCTGATCTGAATTTGCTAGTATGGTTTTGTGATTTTGCCATTTTGATGTTCTTTTTTGCTGTCAAAGTCAGATGTTCTCTGTGATCTTGGCATTTTTAGACCTCTTGCCTTTCGGGATCCATTTCTCTTGCATCCGGGCTCCGTTTTCAGCAAACAAGATATTGTCAGAAAGATCTTTCTGAGCTTTTATCAAATCTAATGGTTTCATGTGGTTTTTTATACTTTTTCTGACGTCACCCATCCTTAGATCCTTACAGACACCTTTTTTGGGCCCTCCAGTGCAGCTGTTGGGTTTTTGCTCATATTTTGAGCATATAGTGTCAAAATTTGGCAAATGAGATATCGTCGAAAAGCTGATTCTGAGCTCTTTCTAGATCTGGAGGTTTTATTTTCTAGTTTTATTTTTTTGATGGTGGTTTTCTTTGTCAAAGCTAGATCTTCAGTTTTGCACTCCGGGAGCTCTATCTTGCACATCCGGACTCCATTTTTGGAAAATGATATATCATTGGAAAGATTGTTCGAAGAGCTTTTCAGTGCTGTGAGTCATTTTTCCAGATTCTACTCTAGGTTCATTTTATTTAGATTCTTACTTTTTTGTAGTCTGGTGGATATCTTGGTTGTTTCAGGTCCTAGGATCTCTTCCCTTCGAGGGATGGCTCATCTTAGGTTGTTCTTTTGTTTCAGTAGCCTTTGATCTTCTTTGAGCAGTGTATACTTCAATTTTGTAGCATTCTTTGATGCACACACACTGAGATAAAGTGCCATTCTATTGCATGTATGGGATCTTGCACATGTTCATGCTCTTTGTACTCACACTCCATTATAAAGTGCCAGGGGGGTTTTTATGTTTTCCATCTACCTTTGTCAAGTGAGTGTTCCTTCTAGGACATTAGCCTCGGGTATCTCTATATGTGTTTGTACTCTCTCTGCACATTTGATGTTTCAGATTCATCTTCATCATGCAGTTCATATTGGATGATCTTTTTAGTTTACCTGTCATTACTCCCTTATTGACAGTATGGGGGGTTTCTACTGTTGGTTCTACTGCTTCCTTGGTTCGATTATGTGATCCATGTATTTAGTATTTGATCCTATGTACTAGGCGGTTGAAGTGGCTGGGTACCTATGCATTCCGGTGAGATGGATCATTTACCATATGGACACTCTTTTCTTTCCTATTTTTGGATGCACTCTTCCAGCTTTGATTGATCAACTCTTAAGGCTTTTGGTGTTTATACCATCTGTATCTTCGAGTTCAGGTTTTTGCCTTTGTTTGCCTCCTGATTCGAGTAGTGTTATTTGAGAGCACTCATGTAGATTACAGTCTTCTCTACCTGGTCATATTTCTGTGGAGGATCTTCAGATCATCAGTTTCTTGTTGACAGAGTTTGCAGTTTCATGCTTCAGTGATGTTGTACATGTTCATCTTTGTTCCTATTTTCTGGAACATTCCTAGTTTTGGAGGCTTCTTCAGTCCTTCAGACTAGTCTTTGTCTCCTTTTGGAGTAGAGTTTTTCCCATGTGGTTTTCTCTATTTCTCCACTTTTCAGAGACTCTCTTTTGTACTTGGGTACCTGATCAAGCCTTTGTTGCCGGGACCCATTTGCTTTCTTCTTGCATTGTTTATAGATGCATCATTGCTCATCTTGAGGGGCTGTGTTAGAGTAAAGTATTAATTATGTTAATTAATCTTTACTTCTTTCTTAAGATGTCAACTTCCTTTTGCTTTAGTTAAAAGCACATGCACTAGTTGTTCTAAACTCATGCATTAGTCATGTAATAGTTAAACTAATTATTACATGCACTAGATTTTTCCTTTCAAGGCTTTCGATCTCCTTTATAAGGATAATCCATTGTATATTCAATTCATTCATTATTTGAAGATATTTTCTTCTTCATATTTTTGAGTCAAACCTTTGCCCTCTTCTTGTCTCTACTTCCTTGTAATAGGTTTTTGTATGCAGGTGATCTTCAGGTTTTGTGGATTTGTATTGCTCAAATCTTACATGGTATCAAAGCCTAATCTGCTACAGCTTGTTCGCGTTTGAAGGATTCAGAGATGAAATTCATCTGTTTCAAATGAGGGCTTTTTTGGGGTTTCTTTTTAATCTGGGGGGGACCTATTTTTTTGGTCATCTTGGCATCAAACGAACCTCATAGTTGCGTTCAAAGCGTCAAAGAACCCCAAGATCCATATAAAATTTGTCCAATTTGGACAAAGTTGGAATCTGTGAGAAAATTTTTTTGCAATCGGCCCCAACACGGATCCTGAGGTGGTCAGTATTTTTTGGAGCACTTTTAGCTCAAACGAACCTCACGGTTGCATTCGAAAGGCCTGAGATAGTCAAAATCTATATAAAACATGTCAATTTTGGACAAGTTGCCATCTGAGGCAAAAATATTTTGCGTACCAAGGCCGTACGGCCCTGACACGCACATCGAGGAGAAGGTAGGGTGATTTCCCAAAAATAAAAAAAAAATTTAAACATTTTTTTTTGGGCCGGCCACCTGGGCACTGCCCAGCAGCCACCCGAGCACCCCCCCCAACCTTAGCCGAGCCTCTCCGCGGCTTCCTCCGCCAGCACTCTCAGCACCGCCACTGCTGCCAAAGCCCTTGCTCGCCATGTGACCACGCCGTCAAAGACCGCACCCACCACCACCACTGAAGCCACTCTGGCCCTTGCCATCAGTGCCACCCTAGCACCGCCATCAACGCCACCTCTCCACCTGTGCCACTTCGCCCAGCGGCCCCCACCGGCTGGTCATATGGGGGACCAACCACTGGCCCCCAGTGCTAAAAGTCTCAGCCCCCTGGTCACCTACGTGACTAGGGCTTAATTTTTTTTAGCCCCTAGGGTTGAGACCTCTGACGGCCATATGGCCGTCATTTTTAAATGCGTGTTTTGCTGATGTTAGCAGTTTTTGCCCTTTTTTGAGCTTTTTAAGGGTACCTAGGTGTTTTTTTGCAATATCTCTGGCATACGGTATCGTAATTGGGCGTGCGATATATCGTCAGAAAGCTAGTTCTGAGTCCGATCTGAATTTTCTGGTATGGTTTTGTGATTTTTCCATTTTGATGTTTTTTTCTTTCTATCAAAGTCAGATGTTCTCTGCGATCTTGGCGTTTTCAAGCCTCTTGCCTTCCGGGATCCGTTTCTCTTGCATCCGGGCTCCGTTTTCAGCAAACAAGATATTGTCGGAAATCTCTTTCTGAGATTTTATTAGATCTGATTGTTTCATATGGTTTTTTTTTGTTTTTTATGATGTCACCCATCCTCAGATCCTTATAGACACCTTCTTTGGGCCCTCCAGCGCAACTGTTGGGTTTTTGCTCATATTTTGAGCATATAGTGTGAAAATTTGGGAAACGAGATATCGTCGGAAAGCTAATTCTGACCTATTTCCAGATCTTGAGCTTTTATTTCCTAGTTTTATTTTTCTAATGGTGTTTTTCTCTGTCAAAGCCAGATCCTCAGTTTTGCACTCTAGGAGCTCTATCTTGCACATCCGGACTCCATTTTTGGAAAATGATATATCATTGGAAAGATTGTTCTGAGATCTTTTCAATGCTATGAGTCATTTTTCAAGATTCTACTCCAGGTTCATTTTATTCAGATTTTTACTTTTTTACAGTCTGGTGGATATCTTGGTTGTTTCAGGTCCTGGGATCTCTTCCCTTTGAGCGATGGCTCATCTTAGGTTGTTCTTTTGTTTCAGCAGCCTTTGATCTTCTTTGAGTAGTGTATACTTCACTTTTGTAGCATTCTTTGATGCACACACACTGAGCTAAAGTGCCATTCTATTGCATGGATGGGATCTTGCACATGTTCGTGCTCTTTGTACTCACACTCCATTATAAAGTGCCAAGGGGGTTTTGATGTTTTCAATCTACCTTTGTCAAGTGAGTGTTCCTTCCATGACATTAGCCTCAAATATCTCTATATGTGTTTGTACTCTCTCTGCACATTTGATGTTTCAGATTCATCTTCATCATGCAGTTCATATTAGATGATCTTTTCAGTGTACCTGTCATTACTCCCTTGTCAGCAGTATTGGGGGGTTTCTACTGTTGGTTCTACTGCTTCCTTGATTCGATTGTGTGAGCCATGTATTTAGTATCTGATCCTATGTACTAGGCAGTTGTAGTGGCTTGGTACCTATGCATTCCGGTGAGATGGATCATTTACCATATGGACACTCTTTTCTTTCCTATTTTTGGATGCACTCTTCCAACTTTGATTGATCAGCTCTTAAGGCTTTTGGTGTTTATACCATCTGTATCTTCGAGTTCAGGTTTTTGCCTTTGTTTGCCTCCTAATTCGAGTAGTGTTATTTGAGAGCACTCATGCAGATTACAATCTTCTCTACCTGGTCATATTTTTGTGGAGGATCTTCAGATCATTAGTTTCTTGTTGACAGAGTTTGCAGTTTCATGCTTCAGTGATGTTGTACATGTTCATCTTTTTTCCTATTTTCTGGAACATTCCTAGTTTTGGAGGCTTCTTCAGTCCTTCAGACTAGTCTTTGTCTCCTTTTGGTGTAGACTTTTTCCCATGTGGTTTTCTCTATTTCTCCACTTTTCAGAGACTCTCTTTTGTACTTGGGTACCTGATCAGGCCTTTGTTGCCAGGACCCATTTGCTTTTTTATTGCATTATTTGTAGATGAATCATTGCTCATCTTGAGTGGGTGTGTTAGAGTAAAGTATTAATTATGTTAATTAATCTTTACTCCCTTCTTAAGATGTCAACTTCTTTTTGTTTTAGTTAAAAGCACATGCACTAGTTGTTCTAAACTTATGCATTAGTCATGTAATAGTTAAACTGATTATTACATGCACTAGACTTTTCCTTTCAAGGCTTTTGATCTCCTTTATAAAGATGATCCATTGTATATTCAATTCATTCATTATTTGAAGATATTTTCTTCTTCATATTTTTTAGTCAAACCCTTGTCCTCTTCTTGTCTCTACTTCCTTGTAACAGGTTTTTGTATGCAGGTGATCTTCGAGTTTTGTGGATTTGTATTGCTCAAATTTTACATGGTATCAGATCCTAATCTACTACAGCTTGTTCACGTTTGAAGGATTCAGAGATGAAATTCATCTGTTTCAAATGAGGGCATTTTTGGGATTTTTTTTGAATCTAGGTGGGACCTATTTTTATGGTCATCTTGGCCTCAAATGGACCTCACGGTTGCATTTAGAGAATCCAAGAACTCCAAGAACTCCAAGATCCATATAAAATTTGTCCAATTTGGATAAAGTTGGAATTTGTGAGAAAATTTTTTTGCAATCCGCCCTAGCACGGATCCCGAGGTGATCAATATTTTTTAGAGCACTTTTGGCTCAAATAGACCTCACGGTTGCATTCAAAAGGTCTGAGATAGTCAAAATCTATATAAAACTTGTCAATTTTGGACAAGTTGCCATCTAAGGCAAAAAACATTTGTGTACCAAGGTCGTACAACCCTAACGAGGAGAAGGTAGGGTGATTTCCCAAAAATAAAAAATTAAATTTTTTTTTTTGGGGGACGGCCACCTAGGCGCCGCCCAGTGGCCACCTAAGCGCCACCCTGCAACCTTTGCAAAGCCTCTCTGCGGCTTCCTCCGCCAGCGCTCTCAGCGCCGCCACCGCCGCCGAAGCCCGTGCTCGCCACATCACCACACCACCGGAGACCGCGCCCGCCACCACCACCAGAGCCACTGTCGCCCTTGCCATCGGCACTGCCATCAACACCACCTCTCCGCCCGCGCCGCTCTACCCAGCGGTCCCCGCCGGCTGGTCATATGGGGGACCAACCACTGGCCCCCAACGCTAAAAGTCTCAACCCCCTGGTCACCCACATGATTAGGGCTTAATTTTTTTTAGCCCCTAGGGTTGAGACCAGCAATGGCCATATGGCCATCATTTTTAAACGTGTGTTTTGCTAATGTTAGTAGTTTTTGCCCTTTTTTGAGCTTTTTAACGGTACCTGGGTGTTTTTTTGTGATATCTCTGGCATACAGGATCGTAATTGGGCGTGCGATATATTATCGGAAATCTAGTTCCGAGCTTGATTTGAATTTTTTGGTAGGGTTTTGTGATTTGCCATTTTGAGGCTCTTTTTTTTTGTCAAAGTCAGATGTTCTTTGCGATCTTGGCATTTTCAAACCTCCTGCCTTCCAGGATCCGTGTCTCTTGCATCCGGGCTCCGTTTTCAGCAAACAAGATATTGCCGAAAAGCTCTTTGTGATATTTTATTAGATCTAATGGTTTCATGTGGTTTTTTGTCCTTTTTATGATGTCACCCATCCTCAGATCCTTACAGACACCTTCTTTGGGCCCTCCAGTGCAGCTATTGGTTTTTTGCTCATATTTTGAGCATACAGTGTCAAAATTTGGCAAACGAGATATCGTCAAAAAGCTGATTCTGAGCTCTTTCCAGATCTAGAGGTTTTATTTTCTAGTTTTAATTTTTTGATGGTGTTTTTCTCTATCAAAGCCAAATCCTTAGTTTTGCACTCTGGGAGCTCTATCTTGCACATCCAAACTCCATTTTTGGAAAATGATATATCATTGGAAAGATTGTTCAGAGAGCTTTTCAGTGCTATGAGTCATTTTTCTAGATTCTGCTCCAGGTTCATTTTATTCAGATTCTTTCTTTTTTGTAGTCTGGTGGATATCTTGGTTGTTTCAGGTCCTGGGATCTCTTCCCTTTGAGGGATGGCTCATCTTAGGTTGTTCTTTTGTTTCAGTAGCCTTTGATATTCTTTGAACAGTGTATACTTCACTTTTGTAGCATTCTTTGATGCACACACACTGAGATAAAGTGCCATTCTATTGCATGTATGGGATCTTACACATGTTCGTGCTCTTTGTACTCACACTCCATTATAAAGTGCCAGGGGGTTTTTGATGTTTTCCATCTACCTTTGTCAAGTGAGTGTTCCTTCCAAGACATTAGCCTCGGGTATCTCTATATGTGTTTGTACTCTCTCTGCACATTTGATGTTTCAGATTGATCTTCATCATGCAGTTCATATTGGATGATCTTTTCAGTGTACCTGTCATTACTCCCTTGTCAGTAGTATGGGGGGGTTTCTATTATTGGTTCTACTACTTCCTTGGTTCGATTGTGTGATCCATGTATTTAGTATTTGATCCTATGTACTAGGCGGTTGCAGTGGCTGGGTACCTATGCATTCCGGTGATATGCATCATTTACCATATGGACACTCTTTTCTTTCCTATTTTTGGATGCACTCTTCCAGCTTTGATTGATCAACTCTTAAGGCTTTTGGTGTTTATAAAAATCTGTATCTTCGAGTTCAAGTTTTTGCCTTTGTTTGCCTCCTGATTCGAGTAGTGTTATTTGAGAGCACTCATGCAGATTACAGCCTTCTCTACCTGGTCATATTTCTATGGAGGATCTTCAGATCATCAATTTCTTATTGACAGAGTTTGCAGTTTCATGCTTTAGTGATGTTGTACATGTTCATCTTTTTTCCTATTTTCTGGAACATTCCTAGTTTTGGAGGCTTCTTCAGTCCTTCAGACTAGTCTTTGTCTCCTTTTGGAGTAGAGTTTTTCCCATGTGGTTTTCTCTATTTCTCCACTTTTCAGAGACTTTCTTTTGTACTTGGGTACCTGATCAGGCTTTTGTTGCTGGAATCCATTTGCTTTCTTCTTGCATTGTTTGTAGATGCATCGTTGCTCATCTTGAGGGGTTGTGTTAGAGTAAAGTATTAATTATGTTAATTAATCTTTACTCCCTTCTTAAGATGTCAACTTCCTTTTGCTTTAGTTAAAAGCACATGCACTAGTTGTTCTAAACTCATGCATTAGTCATGTAATACTTAAATTGATTATTACATGCACTAGACTTTGCCTTACAAGGCTTTTGATCTCCTTTATAAGGATGATCCATTGTACATTCAATTCATTCATTATTTGAGGATATTTTCTTCTTCATATTTTTGAGTCAAACCCTTGTCCTCTTCTTGTCTCTACTTCCTTGTAACAGGTTTTTGTATGCAGGTGATCTTCAAGTTTTGTGCATTTGTATTGCTCAAATCCTACACTAAGATATGAGAGATTACATTAGTCCTATAGGCTCTATAGAAGAATCTTACAACTGGATTGATGTATGGAGGCTACTACTCGAGGGGAGTAATAAGCATTGAAAGGAAGATGTGTTTGATCATTTGTTGGATGTGTTTAGTGACCGTGAGCAGGTGATACACCTTTTTCATTGATGTCAAAGGGGGATAGAAATTAGGTGTGAAAATAAATAAAGGAAAGAACAATAAAGGGGAGAGAGATATAGATGTGAATGAAAATTAGGTATGAAAATCAAGTACAACTGTGAGGAAGAGAAGAGAAAAAAGAAAAAGCAGGCTTATATACTTGCACATAAGAAAAAGTCTTAGTCAAGAAGAGTAATGTACATCAAAGGGAGAGAAACTAGTGGGGTTAAGAGTATGTAATTAGAATAGAACCAAGGAGAGCTTGTTCCTAGGGGGAGAAAAGTTGGAATGCAGGTGTTAGTGCTTAGATTTGTAGATGATTTAAGATTCATAAAATATTGAAAACTATAACTCAAATAATCCTAATAGATGCATCTAACAAATTGCAAGCACTAAGGTATTAAGGTTGTAAAACCTTCTTCACTTTGAGTATAAAACTCAGGCGGGTTTACCTTCTTAAAAGCTTCTTCAAAGCATCAGAATAGACATCTATGCACTTGACATAAATGTATCAACTCAAAGACATACAACAAAAGTAAATGGAGGTAAATTCTTGATAAAATGACAGTGAACAAATGTAAATCAAACCAAAACCAGTGCCTTATTCATTGGGCTAGAGTCAAAACTAAACATCTACAGAATCCTATTAACACAAAGATACTGAAATTCAAATAAATTGCCTACCAATTTATTCTCCCAATTCCCAACCTTTCCATCAAATTCATGCATAGAATTTCAAATCCCAGAGACCTCCTTGAAGATTTATTCTCTCCTTGAGAGAAACTTGAGTTTAACCCCTATATTCACCTTGTGAACAATACATTAAAAAGCCTTACTAATTAATGCATAAGAAATTAAAAAGAATCCATACATGATGACAACCAGAGATAGTAATGGAACTTCAATATATTTGTATTAATTCTCAGATGTATCCATTACAATTTCAACAAAATTTCAAAGAAGTTCGATTCTATATTCATTTTTCTTTACAAAAGTTCCCCCCTCCAAAAGGAGCAAAAACTTGCTATAAATACCAACAGCCATCTTGGAATCCTTGAAAGGATGCAACAAGCTTCGAATGGATGGGAAAATGACTTGCATAAAAGACAAAAAGTACAAACCAAAGACAGTGATTACAGTAACATAAAGTAGTTCACAACTACTAACATCTTCACAGGTGGCACCTTTGTCTGAAGATATTTTAGAGCAGTTATCTCGATTTGTTACATGAATGATGATCGCCATTATAGGCTAACTTGCATCATCCTATGTTTGAAACATGCTCTCCCTCAAATTTTGGATCAGGTGCCATGTGTGCTCTACTCCTCTTCTTCTTCTAAGACAAGGACAACTAGATTCTTCTTTTTCCTCTTTGTCATTTTGTCCCAGGCTACCACATCATCATCAAAAGGTCAACTGTAAGCCTGTAGTTCTTGTAGTGATTTGATTTGTTGGTCCCACATAGAATTAGTTATTGCCTTTGCTTCTTCCACAAACCGTATGCAGTCACCCTCAACCTTAAACAAACTATCAATTATACTATTACACCCTTCCAAGTCTAGGGCACCGTCACTATTAAGGAAAGCATCCTATTTGATTACCAACTGATCCATTGATGCCTTCCACTCATCTATACTGACTACCTTTCCATCATCACCATATATTGAAGGAAAGTACCTACTATAGTCCCTATCAAACATAGCCAAATTGGCCTTTATTTGGTTAGATTTTCCTTTAAAAAACTTTGATATAGCGCTTACCAAACCAATTTTCTCAAATACATTTGTTACTATCTTAGGAATATCAGGCCTACTTTCTTGCAAAGCATCTAATTTATCAAACAACAAGCTTCTTCCTGACCATACACTGTATAGTGGCTCTAAGGTGACTAGTGACTCATTCACCTTTTCATTAGCCTTGTTCAATTGACTAACTGATTGATGGACTACTTCCATCTTCTCCTTTATTTTTCTCTACCTATACTACACAATCTTTGCTATAGTATCCAGGGAAGTGTCCAATCTTACTTTATGTAAGTCCTCAATAGGCTTGTTAGCAACTTCTATATCTATTTGAGGAGGGGCCTCAATTTGCAAAGAAGGGATAGGAACTACTTTTGAGGCTTCTTCAAGTTTCACGTTTAAGTCCTCAACCTCATCCTCCAATTTCTTGACCATCATAAGTTGTAGATACCTATCCTTTTCTACCTTCATCGAATTTTCAAACAATCTATCATATCTCTCTGACAGCTGGATCGTCTTAGCTTCATTAAGGTGGGAAAGGTGCACAACTACCTTTGACACCTCAAGATCAGTAGTATTTTTCATGGTCGAAACTATTTTATCTCACTGCAACTTGTCTTCTATGTGTACCAAGGATGGCTTTTGAGTTCTTGGAGCTAGAGACCATAAAGCAACAACTTGAGACTTAGGGTCATAGCCACTTCCCCTGATCACTGTTACCCAATTTTTCCTATTCCATACAAATTTCGCTATAGACTGGGCTCTATCCAAGGGGCTGCATTTTAACCCTGTTGATCACCTTGAAAATTTTTATGGCCTTGTGTTCTATCCTTTGGTCTCTGCAATTGTTTAGCTCTCTAATTTGAGGATCATTTAATTTGAAAATTTGATTGTTGGAGGAGAAAAACCCTAAAAACCCTATGGCCTGTTCTAATTTTCCATTACTTTTTTTGGCCACTTAAGTCTCCATTTACCATGTGCACTTTATATTCTAAGGCTAGTCACAAGATCTCTAAGACCCAGCAGAATATTCCTTTCTATCTCCTGACCCCGCGATCTCCTTTATTCACGAGATCTACCGATCAGATGGAATATTCCATTCTCATTCAGTGACTTGGCGATGGTCCCTTCAGTTGGGTAATCTCTTAATGTAAGCTAAGATCACTAGTCCTTTCAATGATCCAGTGACTAAGGTGTTTCTCCTAACTGCAGTCATAGTCTGTGTCAACACCGGGTCAATTTCTTCCTTCAGTCACTTAGTCTCGAGAGTTAACCATGGTTGGCCAAAAGATCATGAGACTTCGAGTTTGCTCAATCACCTGTTTGCCAAATATTACTTAGTCAGAGGTGGTCATCTCAAGGTAAAGCACAATGTAATGACAAGGTGCCACATGTCTTGGGTAGGCCTAGTTCTTCAAAGATGCAGTCGCTAGGTCTCCAGTTTTTGAGGTGGTTAAGACATTATTCAGTGATTGAGAAACTACGTGTTCGTGAGATCTCTTATTCTTGGCTATCAAGTTCTTAGCATCCAGCGATCTGGCGAGTGGTTATCTTATTTCTAGCGGTCTCGGCTCTGAAGCAGTTAAGGTTCGAGCAAGATCTACGGCTATCGTTATACCGTTGGGTAAAGATGATGCCTTTTTAAGTATCGTAGTATAATGACGGCCATCAACCTTCATTCCAACGTAGTGCTTTAGTTGTCAGTGGGTCCACTGCCACTTAGTCTGAGGTGTTTGCTCCTGATTGGTCAAAGGTTCATGATGTGGAAGTTTGTCAGCGGGCTCGAGTTCTTTGGCTTATGAGGTGAGTTAAAGATTAGACATGATCTACAATTATTGTTATACCACTCAGATAAGATGCATGTTATTTAAGGTTGTGATATTGCGACAACAGTCGATCCTCTCTCCAGCTCAGCACTCCTATTAGGTGGGTCCTATGTTAGATGGATCTGAGGTGTCTGGCTAGTAGTATGATGACAATGGTAAGATGGGCCCAGGTTTGTAGCCTAGTCAGGTGATCGCCCAATGAAAGAGAGAATATTCTTTTTCATTCAACGACTATGAGATTTCTCTTCAGTCAGGCAATCACTCAATTGGAAGGAATATTCTGAAGACCTAAAGTGATTCAACAACTATCAAAGCGGGATCAGTGCTTGTCGTGTGATCGCTAGATCAGGCCAGAGTTAATGAAAATTTTATGAGATTCAGTGACTAAAGGGAAAGGAGAACCTGAAGTGAAGCTTTAGTCGTGTATTCACTAGATGAGTTAGGGTTAAGAACAGAAGTGGTGCCCGAGTAAAATGAAAGATCTACGACCATGTTTTAAAATGAAATCAACTTCAAATATCAGCCATTGATAAAGATAAAGGCTTGGAGCCACCTGTGACCATTTATATTTTTAAATTCAAATATTTGAGAGTACCAAATTTGAGCAGTTATGGCGAGCCTAAGTTGCAGAGAGGTAGATGGATCAAGGCGACTTGTCTACAGGTAGATATGGTGATGAAATGGACATGTAGGTATAGAGATCTGATCAGCCATGATACTTTCAAAGATGCATTTATGATCAGACTTGACAGAATTAGGGTTGGTTATTATTCTATGAAAATCTATGTAACCCTAATTAGGTTTTTTGCTCCTACCTATGTGCAATTGAGGAGATTTATATAATAGTTTTTTGGAGCTTTTAGAGCTCAGAGTTTACAATTGTAAAAAGAGTTTTCTCTTTCTTAGGAGTTATTCATGGCATTTGTTCTACCCTCTGGCTCTTATAGACTATAACCTTTCATTGAAATCTTAGATTCAATAGAGGCTATCCGTGGCATTTGTTCTGCCCTCTGGTCTTTCCCTTGTCTATATTTCTCTTATTAAATATGATAAAATGGCTTTGTTAGAGAAACCTTGGAGTTCTAGGGCCCTTCTTTCTTTCAGCTTATTTGTGCACTAATGTGTCTGATTTGATTTGAGTGAGTTTGTGGGTATAACTCAACCCCCTATCATTCTATCTCATTCCTATGCCCTTTTGCTGAAGACAACGTTTGCTTGCAGGTCATAGTCTATGTCTTTTGTTCAGGCCTCTCTGTGAAACACTTATGCAAGCCTGTTTAGAAAGATGGTGTTCTATTAGATCTAAGAGCTTTCATGTTAGTTTGGTCAGTGTATTGTGTTCATTTCATTTCGGTCTATCACCTAGTAGGTAGTTTACTTTCAGTCATTTCCCTTTCATGCACTCCTTCTATCCCTTTTCCCCTTAAGAATTTTCTTTTATGTCAAGAAGAGAAAATTAAGGTGATTATCCAAGAGGAACAAGCCTAGAACTTGGAGGTCTCATCTTAGTTAGCATAGGTCCCACAACTTGGAGATGATTCCCATGTTTTACTAACTTATCAAGACCAAGAGAGCTTGAAACAAGGGTGCAAACTTAGTGTATAACAATCACATCATCAATCTATTCCTCATATGACAAGCCTCCCTAAGGTTGCTTCCTAATTTGGTCTATGAGGAAGGTGGATGTCAAATCCCATCCAGGAGTCAAGAGCATACCACTTGACTTAACCATTTCTCTAGCCTCTTCTATAGTAATGCTTTCAAGACTGGGGTCATATGATGTTAAAGCCCTAATTTTTTCTTCACTTGGCTGCATACCCTCAGGAGGAGACTTCCTCACCTCTTCATGTTTCCTCCAAATGAGGAAATCTCTAAATTCTTTACTTTTTATGAACTACTCATCATTAAGAAATTCCTCCTAATAGAGTTCTCTTTCATCCTTTCCTAGCAACAAGGACAGATCCCCCTCCTCTTTTGATACAAGCTTCTTGCCATCCCTGATGGCCTTTCTTATCTGATGGTGATAAGCCCTATCACTGAGCACCATAGTTGAAGCAATATCAATTACCTTCTTTTGTTTTCTCTTCTTTAAAGGTTCACCAACCTCAAGTTTCTATTTTTTCAAAGGTGGCTCAGAAGTAGCCTCTTCCTCTTGTTGACCTTGAGTCAAATCAATTACTAGTACATCCTCTCCTTGAGGTGGACTACTATCCTCCTGTGACTCATCAGTGTACTCCTCAGGTTTAGAGGCTAAATAATCCCTAGGGACCTCCAACTTTTCTTCAATCTGCTCTTCTAACTGATTAGATAGAGTACTATACATTTCTATCATCTTTTCCATTCTTTGCAAGAATGGGAGCTCAGGGAAATAACCACCAAAAGGAATACCAGCCAACTTTAGCATTTTTTGAATATTAAGCAACTCAAAATATTTGTTCCATCTTTGCTTGGCTTCGTCAAAATCTAAGATGTTTCTTATCACATATTCTTCATCTAATCCCTCATGCTCCTTAATTGATCCAATGTTTGGAATCATAGTCATTTTGGCTGTCCTGATGAAACTCTTGGAGTCCACATTCCTACAAGTGGCTGAACACATCTTGAAATGATTTAACCAAATCCTGACCTTATCCAAAGCCCTCTTGCCAATTAAGAAACTGCCCATTCTGAACTACCTTGGTGTAAAAGTCCCCTTTCTATGAGGTGCAAGATGCTCTTTGTTAGTCCACATCAATTTCCATATAAACTCCATCATGGCAACTCTAGGAGGCACATATCTGGGTAACAAATGTGGGGGTTGAGGGCAACCATAAACCCTAATAATTGTGTAACTATCCCCAAGGTAGAAATCACCCCAATTGTGATCTTCTGTCCACTTATCCTCAAACTGCAATGGCCTTAGCAACCTCAAAACATTAGTCGACAATCTTGTAACATTTGTACCCAACATCGCAAGAACCAGATGAACAAAGTAATTTTGAAAGATAGAAAAATTACAGTCATTAGAAGTGTAGTTTTAAACCCTTAACTAGTATTGCAATGGGTTTGGCTGGTTATTAAGAGTTCTCCTCAGTTTCAACATCTTAGCATCAAGGGAATTAACATGGTGGAATAAGATCAAGTGCATGAGAAGGGAATAATGTAGAAACTTGATAGGTCTTCTATTCTCTTTGATAGATATCAAACCCTCACGAATCCTATCAATCACATATTGGATGTAATCATAGTCAGTATTTGAGAGAGAATTCTAAATATCTAAAATTATCATTAATAGGTCGGCAGGCAACTTTTCCTCATCTCCATCAATTCCTAAAACCCTACACAACCCATGACACTAGAATTTCATGTAACCACTCAAGGATGAAAATAGATAAGGAGCATTCATACTTGCAGGAAGAGGGGCAATGTAATTACCATGCTTGGGCATGTGCCTAATAATTTGACTTTTAACAGACCCAATGTTACTAGCATACTTATCTCTCTCTTTTTTTAGGTCAATCTCAGTAGAAGAAGAAGCATAAAAGTCAAAAGCCCTCATGAAGAACCCCCTATCTAAGGTAAGGAAAACATATTGGTCTTCTCACCTAATAGTTTTTGAAATGGGGTCATAAAGCCTTGCTAACACAATAATCAGGTCAACATCAGGCACAATCAACTTGGCCATCCCTAAAGTCAAAGCATTACAGACTGGAATTGCTTTATGCCTATTACTGTAAAAATATGAGAAGATGGTGAAACCTGATCCTAAAAGCGTGATAGGATCTTTGCATTTGTCCATAAGGTCTTCAAAGGCTATGTTAATAGCCTTCTTGTTCTGGTTTGAACCTGGTAGCAACTCAATAAATTCATTAGAATAATTTGGCTTCCCCCTGTCTTCTCCGCTCTATTCTTTCACACCTCCACTGGAAGATGCAGCACTCACCTCTGGATGACTCATTCTATCGAGAAAGAAGATATTACAGCTCTGCAACTTCACTCCTATAGCCTCGGCACCAAAAATTCATAATCAACTTCAGAAAAACTTTGAGCACGGAATGCAATGAGGTCCCGACTATATACTTCAAGAATTTGTGTGTGTATGATTTCCAAATTGTAACGAATCTAGTCTAAGTCACTTCTACATTTAATTCCACACACTACCAACCTTCAAATCACAGCTAGCCATGGCATAGAAGCTGACAAGATGATTTAAAAAACCAAAAATAGGGCATGAGAGCAGCGATCATGGCTTTTTGCATTAAAAACCCTTAATTAATGACAAAATCCATCATTAAACACCTAATTGGACAACTTTCTACTTTTCTCTAGCTTGGCACAATACCCTTTTCCACATTGCAATGGCTCAAAAAGAACTAAGGGCATTGAGAACTTAACCAGACACGGCTTGGAGATCCAGTGAACAAAGGAAACTCGTGATCTCAAAAAGAAATGCCAACCCATGATTAAGATTGGAGATCTAGGGACCAAGCCATTCATGAAATCTTAGAATTATTTCTTAACTCAAGGCTTTGTATCGAGATCTCGGGACCACAGTTGATCCCAGAAATGATCAACGGTTCAAGGGAAATCCTTTAAAACTCACGCTAAGCCCCCAACCAACTTAGAGATTCAGCGACCAAAGACTTCACCAATTCTCAAAATCTTTTTCTTAACTCAACATTCATCTAGAGAACTAGTGAATAAAAGGATCTCCTATTGTCAGAAAGCCAAGCTTAACTCCAGCTTCTCCTCGTGATTTAGTGAACAAGGCCTTCTCGCATTCTCGGAAATAAATTCTTAACCATAGTTAGACTTTGAGAATGAGCGAATAACGTCTACCTCCAATTCATTAAGTACTTTTCACACCATAGGTTACTTCTTGAGATTACGCACTAACCATTGATCTTGAACACAATCAGTGGCTGTTGCTGAATTGCCTAAAAACTTTGACCATCATCTTTTCTCATGAGAATCAGTAACCACTAAAAACACACTTTACTCTGCCTTGTTTGCCAAGTCACTGAACACTTTGGAGCTTCACTAACTAATTGTGAGATCCCGCGAACACTGCACTCACTAAGTCTCTAAATGATTTTGAGAAACTGCCAGATATCAAGCGAAAAGGAGATTACACAGTCGTTGAATTGCTGGAAGAAAACTTAACCGCAATATGAATTGGGTGATTTAGCGACTGAAGAAAGCTTCACCGAAGGACTCACCGTAGTCGCCAATTCACTAAAAGACCTAGGGATAGGGAAATACATTGCATGATTCAACGAAGACTAGGAGAAACGACCACGTGCAGAAAGGAAAACTTAAGTGACCCAAAAAGTAATGACAAAATATAATAATTAAGGCTAACTTAAGGGTTTACATGAAGAAACAAGATTTTCTCAAGGACAATACCTAGGGCAAGGGTTTTCAAACTTGGTTATGGAAAATTTGATGAATTTTGAAAACCTAAACCACAGGAAGATAACTTGTAAAAGGAGTAAACCAGGATTTGGAATGGTAATCCTCATAAACCTAGAAATATATCCAACAGTGGCTCTATCTGAGGATGCTTGAATGCAAGTTCATAGCAAGAAACCATGAATCTCTGGGAGGCAGACCAAAAAACCCCAACCTAAAGTAGGAAAAGAACACACAATAGAAACAAACACACCTATACATATATACATATCTACTGTGCATGGAAGAGGAGAAAGAACTAATTGAAGAAAAACTTTAGGAACTGTCCATGCACTGGCAATTCATGTTCTTCACCATCCAAATTTTTCAAAAAATATGAATCCTTTCCATGAGTTTGATGAACTATAAAAGGTCCTATCCACAAAGATTCAAATTTTTTGTGTTTCCCTTTGTCTTCAGCCCTGACATTCCACTGAAGAACCATGCCACCAAGCTGGAACTTTCTCAAAGTTTCTCTTTTATCAAAAAGATATTTCATTTTTTATTGCAACTTCACATTTTCCTTTTGTCCTTCCCTTCTGATCTCATCCATTTCAACCAACTGAATAATTCTATCTTGCAATGGATCACTGATTTCCATACCTTCTTCCTACATGAATTTGTATATTGGTAAGAAGTTGTTTATTGGTAATCTTGATTTTACACCATACACCATCTCAAAAGGGGACTTCCCTGTAGCCCTTTTCTCAGCAATCCTATCAGCCCACAATGCTAGTTTCAATTTTACATGCAAGCTCCTTTTATTCTTTTCTAGAGTTTTCTTCAAAATTTGTAGGATACTCTTATTACTGGATTCAGCCTGCCCATTTGCTTGTGGGTGCTAAGGGGATGAATAAGAAAAAACTATTCCCATTTCTAAACAAAAATCAGTAATCTCTTGAGATCTGAAACTCATGGCATTATCTACAACCAATTTGATAGGAACACCAAATCTAGTGATTAAATTGTTCATCAAGAATTCAATTACAACAGCACTGGTTGCTTTTTTAGTCAGAATTGCTTCAATCCATTTAGTGAAATAATCAGTAGAAACTAAAATCTAACTATGCCCCCCACTAGATTTCTCATAAAATTCTGCAATAAAGTCCATACCCCACATTCCAAAAGGAGCTTCTGCAACAACAGGGTTCAATAATAATGCACCCGAGCATTTTAGTTTCTTGGAAAATATTTGATATGGCTCACACTTTCTAACAAAGGAATGAGTATCTTTGAACAACACAGGCCAATAGTATCCTACCCTCAAAATATTATGAGCTGTGGACCAAGTAGAATGATGTCCTCCACATAATCCGGAGTGCATTTCTTTCAATACCTTTTCTGATTGGTGTTTGTCTAAAAAAAATAGTAGAATTCCATCATTATCTTTCCAATACAAATCACCTTGGATTAATACATACCTTTGGGCTTGCAATCTCAAACTTCTCCTTTGATTATCATTCAGTTCATGTGGACATTTAGCATTTTTGATAAAATAAACAATATATGTGTACCATGGTTGCATTTCAATACTAGTGATTGTATCCTCATTAACAAGAACATTATTCACTTGTATGAGATCCATGTTTTCTTTTGTCATGAGCTTAGCAAGTCCCATACCTCTCACAAGCTTGGTTATGTGGAGTTCAATGTCAAATTCTTGAATCCTATTGATCCACTTACACCTCTTCCCAGTAACCTCACTCTGACTCAAAATGTCTTTTACTGTTGCATGGGGAACATATGCATTTACTATTGCACATACCAAATAAGGTCTAAATGCCTTAACTTCCTTTACTAGTGCATATGCCTACTTCTCCATCAACTCATAATTAAGCTCAGCAGATTGTAGTGACTTACTGAAAAAGGCAATAGGATGCTCAAACCCTTCTTCATCCTTTTGTAACAGAATAACTGCAATAGTATGAAAAGATGCAAAAGAAAATAGAGAAAATGGTTTTGAATAATCAGGTGACACCAACACAAGGGCTTCTTGGATTGCTTGTTTAATTTTCTCAAAAGCTTGCTAAGCCTCACAGCTCCAATCAAACTTCACATCTTTTTTCAGAAGTTTGACTATAGGCTTCACCAACTTCACAAAATTAGCAATAAATCTCTTGACAAAATTAATCTTCCCTAAGAAAGATTGCACACCCTTTATATTTTTGGGTGGAGGAACCTTCTTGATTGCCTCTACTCTTTTAGGATCAATCTTGACTCCTTTTGACAGTATATGTATGAGCAACTTCCCCTCTGTCACAACAAATTGACATTTTTTTGGATTTAGGGAAATACTAAATTCTAGGGCCTTGACAATGACCTTTTCTAGGTGACAACAATGGTCCTCAACCCTTTTAGAATAAGTAGTAAGATCATCCTGATACACAACCATAAGGACATCAATCAACTCTTTAAAAGCAACATCCATTTCCCTTTGAAAAGTTGCTCCAACATTTTTTAAACCAAAAGGCATGTGAACATATACATATGTTCCCCATGGGGTTGTGAATGCTATCTTAAATTGTTCTGATTCTTTGACCAGCACTTGATTATAACCTGAGAAACCATCCATCATTGACAAGAGCTCACAACCAGTTACCCTATGCAGCATGGCTTCCATGTTAGGCAATCCATAATTTTCCTTAAGTGATGCCACATTTAAATTCCTGAAGTCAACACAAAGTCTAATGTCACCATTCTTTTTCCTCACTGGTACAAGGTTAGAAACCTAGGAAGAATGTCTAATAGGCTCAATGATACCAGCATCTCTCAATTTTGTCAATTCGGCATGCATCTTTGTTGCTAATAAAGGGTTGATAGGTCTCTATTTCTATCTGAATGGCTTGGTTTCTTCCTTTAGAGGGATTTCATGTTGAAATAAATTAGCTCTATATGCTTTAAGATCATCATAGGACCAAGAAAATACATTCTTATATCTCTTCAATAGTCTTATCAAATTTCCTCTGACCTCTCTACTCAATCTTTTCCCAATATACACCATTTGAGGGGAAGTTTCAGATCGTAAGTTTATTTCTTCTAGGTCTTCCATTTTAGTGTTAGATTTTTGAGACAAGTAACCATCATTTATTTTGAACATTCCTTCTAACTCCACTAACCCCTTTGGTATGTGATTTGAAGGTAGTTGTACTATCTCATTTCCCATAATACAATCTTTTCCCTCAACACATTGTTGTTCTTCATTAAAATCTATTTGTTGTCCATCATACTGATCTAGACCCTGAAGAAACCTAAGGATGTCAAAATCATCCTCAAAAACTTGCCAGTTGTAAACATTATTAGACACTGCAGGTCTACTCTTGATTTCTAACATGGACACACCATTAAGGGTAACATCATCATTTTTAAGGGAAACATTGGGAAGAAAATCTGCCATGATATTTTTGGATCTTTCTACCCAAATGAGATTGAAAGCCTCAAAGAATTCTAGTCTATCCCATACAACATGTTTGTACAATTTCAATCTATCATCCTTGGCAACATACTTAGATCTTACTTGAGCTATAATTAATTGGGAATCACCATGGACCTTTAAACATTTGATACCATGCTTTATAGCAACATCTAATCCCAATATTAGAGCCTCATATTCAGCAATATTATTAGTACATTCAAAAGTCAACAAGAAAGAGTACTTAAATGTAATACCTGATGGGGAAATGAAAACAACACCAGCCCCTGATCCTTCCTTGGAGCATCCACCATCAAAGAACATTTGCCAAAGTCCATTCTAGTACAATGCTAACTCATCCACTATTGGATCTATGTTCTTCATCTGAGGCACTATCTCTTCAATCATGAAATTATTCATGTCAATGTCCACAAAGCAGTTTAGGTCTTCTGGTGCAACCTTTTCAACCATGACTTAAGAACGGGGTTCTCTATATAGTTTTACTTCAGTCCCATTAACTGGGATAGTAGCATAAGATAGATCCAGTTGCAACTTTCCACCGACTGTTGTAGCCCATTGTCTTGATAGTAGCATGCCATAATGAGGCTTTGTATCAACCACCACCACATCCATTTTTTATGTGGCCTCTGGGAATGCAGAAATTTTCACTTCAATTCCCACTAGGGTTCCTACAATAGGCACTTCCCTATTATCCATAGCATAGCATCTACCATTAGAGGTATCAACTTGTAGTCCTAGCTCTTTCATTACATGATAAGGCATTACAGTTGTAGCAGCACCAGAATCAATCATACAATTTTTTAGTAGGAAATTATTCACTATCAATGTAACATAGAAAGGGTCAATAGATGAAGGCTCTTGTATCACAATACTTCCAACACATACATCAGAGATGTTATCAATTGAAATAGGCCCTTCTACTGAATTCCCCTTCTATTGCATGGCAGGAATTACCCCTTGTTCACTTATAAGAGCCAAGGCTGTTGTCTTATGTTCTTCAATTTTTAGCATTTCAAGTAAAGGGATGGAAACCTTCATTTGGGATAGGGCGTGTCTCATATCAAAGGTAGGGGGATCTGTAGAAACATCAAGGTAATCTTTAGGCCTACCAATTTTCCTTTTACCCTTGTCAACAACAACCTCCTCATTCTTTTTCTTTTTAGTTACAAGCCCTTCCTTCTTATTATTTACAACATTAGGTTTTAGGGAATCCTTATTTTGAAGGTTATCCTTAACAAATACTGATCTAGGGAATCCTTGATCAGTATCCACCCTCCTATTCCTTAGATTGTATGAGGATTTAGGTTGTGTTATAGCAGCCACAGTTAAAGTTTTGATCTCCTCTTCACTGGGCTTTCTCCATTGTTTCCCATCTGACCCTAACTCTACCATATTTTCTTTGTATGTGTCACTATCAGATTATTCATCATCAGAGTGAGTAAATATTTGTTGTTCATAACCAGAGAAAAAATTCCTTTTATGATCAACATCTAGGCAGATCTCTTCATCATTTGAAGACAAGAGAGCCCCCATTATTTTAGTAGTAAACATGTTAACAGCAGGCTTTTCAGATTCTTCATAATCTCTTGCATATGAATAATTTGGCTCTTCCCCTAGGGCTTGAGCCATAGCACATTGGAAAGGTGAATGAGGCATATTACAAGCCAGAAACCAAGGGGTATTTTCCACATTATGTGTCATGTTCTTCTTCAAAGGATCTGGTGTATCTCTTCCCTTTTGGGGTTCACTGTTATCAGGGACAGGCCTCCCATCTTTCCAATTTGTTTTATAGGGCATATCTCATAAATTAGGGAGTCTATCCTGCCTTTGATAAGGTGGTCTTGCATCTTGAAAATTTCTACCACCTCTTTCAAGCTTTGTTGGGAAGTCTTTAGTAGTACCAATTCCCTTGTCCATTTTATCATCATCCTTGGATGGCCTTGTAGGTTGTGGCCTTGCTTCCTTCCATAGTCTACCCTCATCCCTCTTATATAACTGACCAGATGCCTTATGGTTACTTTCAATGTTTATGGCTAATTTAAAGCCATCCCTTAGGGTACAGGGATTTTTATCTCTCAGAAGATAAGACATTTTACCATCCATAGAATTGAAATAAGTAGTCAGGCAAACTGCATCATCCAACCTCAATACTTGAAAAAACTTGTACATGGCCTTTTGAAACCTACCATTAAACTCTGACATGCTCTCATTGTAATTTTTTTTGATATTATTAAACTCATTGAGCATGTAACTAGAATTCACATGTTCTGCATATTGTTCTTTGAAAAATCTAACAAACTCATCCCATGATGTAACACTGTTCTCAGGAAAACCCCTATACCAATCCCTAGCGTCTTCAACTAATGACTAGACAAAAAGCTTCATTATAACATCTTCATGCTCGATCTCATAATCATTAATTTTATTTGTGAAGAACTTCAGATGTTCTTCACAAGTAATTACATTTTTTCCAGTGAATAATGGGATCTTCTTTCTGATCTCATTAGGGATTGCATTAGGCTGGCCAGGGATACCATCAAAGAATAAAGGCCTATACCTATCCAGATGAACTGGTCTTCTTTGGAAATTTGGTTGGACCAGAGGGGTTGCTCCAACAAAATAACAAGATACATTCCCCATTGTACCACTAGTCATAAGGGGAACTTGATTAGTGTTCAAATTTGGCCCAGGTACATTCTGTCTAGGATGAGAGACCTAAGGATTTGGAAATTAATTGCAAGGATGACTTGGTTGGATTGTCCTTGAATTACTAGGGGCTGAACTATTGGCAAATGTATTTATATTGGCGTGCAAGAAAGCAATCTTCCTCTTCATTTCATCTGCAACAACTTCTAGTTCTAATTTCTCAAGCTGGAGAGCCAAATCCTCTTTAGCTTTTATAGCCCTTTCTAAATCTAGGCTTGCTTGGGAGGGTACACTAGAAGTAATAATAGTTTACTTAGGTTCATTAATGTTCACACCAACCACCTTTTGTTTTCCCTTATCAGGGATCTCTTTTGTGGTATTTCTATCATCCTCATTCCTCTGGATCTTAGATGGGTGTAATTGCTTGAGAACGTAGCCTTTTCCTTCAAACTCATCTTGTTTATGTTTACTACCTTCAACCTGACTCCTTAGAATCTCCATGTCACCAAAAAATTCCTTATCCAAACCCTGAACATCTTGACTTAGATCCCTAGCCTGGATTTCATTTTTCTTGGTTTTTTGGATAAGTTCTTGCCTTTCCATAAGCAATTCATATATTTGTTGTTCTCTTGCTTTCCTTTTACTAGCAATCTCTAACATTTGTTCACGCTCCTTTTTCCTTAAGGAAATCACTTCCTCTCTTAATTTTTCTGAATCATATGAGGTCATTTCTATAGTAGAAGTTTCTCCCGGTTGCTCTAAGGTTTCTCTCATGGGGAAAAAACCTACTTCTATGACCTCCTCCTCATGCATGGGAAAATGAACATTAGGCATGACTTTCTTAACATGTTCTGTGTCATCAGATGAAGAAGAAGCCTCATGGGGAAGTGGTGTGTGAACTCTCTCTCTAGAAGATCCTTGGGGATTAGTAGTAACATGACCTCTTCTAAAGGACTATTTTCTACTAGGTGTATGAAGCTCATCACCCATATTACTCTCTGGGTGATCCTTGATATATGACCTAGTGAACCTCGGCCGACTCATGGTGTGTCACAACAATATTTAACAAAATTTCACAAATACCTACAACTGGTAAACACAAATTTCAGAGTCACCACCCACAGACAAGTGGGAATCAAATTATTACGATGGTCTACAATAAACACAATAGACAGTATTGCACTTATCTATTGTACATTGTCATGTCATTCCCCAGTAGAGTTTCCATTTTTGTTAGTGCTCAGATCTGTAGATGATTTAAGATTCATAAAATCTTGAAAACTATAACTCAAATAATCCCAATAGATGCATCTAACAAAATGCAAGCACTAAGGTATTAAGGTTGTAAAACCTTCTTCACTTTGAGTATAAAACTTAGGTGGGTTTACCTTCTTAAAAGCTTCTTCAAAGCATCAGAATAGACATCTATGCACTTGACATAAATGTATCAACTCAAAGACATACAACAAAAGTAAATGGAGGAAAATTATTGATAAAATGACAGTGAACAAATGTAAATCAAACCAAAACCAGTGCCTTATTCATTGGGCTAGAGTCAAAACTAAACATCTACAGAATCCTATTAACACAAAGATACTGAAATTCAAATAAATTGCCTAACAATTTATTCTCCCAATTCCCAACCTAGCCATCAAATTCACGCATAGAATTTCAAATCCCAGAGACCTCCCCAAAGATTTATTCTCTCCTTGAGAGAAACTTGAGTTTAACCCCTATATTCACCTTGTGAACAATACATTAAAAAGCCTTACTAATTAATGCATAAGAAATTAAAAAGCATCCATACATGAAGACAACCAGAGATAGCAATGGAACTTCAATATATTTGTATTAATTCTCAGATGTATCCATTACAATTTCAACAAAATTTCAAAGAAGTTTGATTCTATATTCAGTTTGCTTTACAAAAGTTCCCCCCTCCAAAAGGAGCAAAAACTTGCTATAAATACCAACAGCCATCTTGGAATCCTTGAAAGGATGCAACAAGCTTCGGATGCCTGGGAAAATGACTTGCACAAAAGACAAAAAGTACAAACCAAAGACAATGATTACAATAAGAAAAAGTAGTTCACAACTACTAACATCTTCACAGGTGGCACCTTTGTTTGAAGATATTTCAGAGCAGTTATCTTGATTTGTTACATGAATGATGACCACCATTACAGGCTAACTTACATCATCCTATGTTTGAAACATGCTCTCCCTTGAATTTTGGATCAGGTGCCATGTGTGCTCTACTCTTCTTCTTCTTCTAACACAAGGACATTTGGCTTCTTCTTTTTCCTCTTTGTCATTTTGTCCCAGGCTGCCACATCATCATTAGAAGGCCAGCTGTAAGCCTACAGTTCCTATAGTGATTTGATCTATTGGTGCCACATAGAATCAGTTATTGTCTTTGCTTCTTCCATAAACTGTATGCAGTCACCCTCAACCTTAAACAAACTATCAATTATACTATTATTCCCTTCCAAGTCTAGGGCATTGTCACTATTAAGGAAAGCATCCTATTTGATTACCAAATGATCCATTGATGCCTTCCACTCATCTATACTAACTACCTTTCCATCATCACCATATATTGAAGGCAAGTACCTATTGTAGTCCCTATCAAACATAGCCAACTTGGCCTTTATTTGGTTAGATTTTCCTTTAAAAAACTTTGATATAGTGCTTACTAAACCAATTTTCTCAAATACCTCTATTACTATCTTAGGAATATCAGGCCTACTTTCCTACAAAGCATCTAATTTATCAAACAACAAGCTTCTTCCTAACCATACACTATATAGTGGCTCCAAGGTGACTAGTGACTCATTCACCTTTTAATTAGCCTTGTTCAATTGACTAACTGATTGATGGACTACTTCCATCTTCTCCTTTATTATTCTCTACCTATACTACACAATCTTTGCTATAGTATCCAGGGAAGCATCTAATCTTACTTTCTCTAAGTCCTCAATAGGCTTGTCAGCAATTTTTGTATCTATTTGAGGAGGGGCCTCAATTTTCAAAGAAGGGATAGGAGCTACTTTTGAGGCTTCTTCAAGTTTCATCTTTAAGTCCTCAACCTCATCCTCCAATCTCTTGACCATCATAAGTTGTAGATCCCTATCCTTTGCTACCTTCATTGAATTTTCAAACAATCTATCATATCTCTTTGATAGTTGGATGGTCTTAGCTTCATTAAGGTGGGAAAGGTGCACAAATGCCTTTGACACCTCAAGATCAATAGTATTTTGCATAGTCCAGACTATCTTATCTCCCTCCAACTTGTCTTTTATGCTTACCAAGTATGGCTTCTGAGTTCTTCGAGCTAGAGACCATAAAGCAACTACCTGAGACTTAGGGTCATAGCCACTTCCCCTGATCACATCATCAATCTATACCTCATATGAAAATCCTCCCTGAGGCTACTTCCTAATTTGGTCTATGAGGAAGGTGAATGTCAAATCCCATCCAGGAGTCAAGAGCATACCACTTGACTTAACCATTTCTCTAGCCTCTTCTATAGTAATGCTTTCAAGACTAGGGTCATATGATGTTAAAGCCCTCATTGTTTCTTCACTTGGCTGCATACCCTCATGTAGAGACTTCCTCACCTCTTCATGTTTCCTCCAAATGAGGAAATCTCTAAATTCTTTACTTTTTATGAACTGCTCATCATTAAGAAATTCCTCCTGATAGAGTTCTCTTTCAACCTTTCCTAGCAACAAGGACAAATCCCCCTCCTCTTTTGATGCAAGATTCTTGCCATCCCTAATGGCCTTTCTTATCTGATGGTGATAAGCCCTATCACCACGCACGAGAGTTGAAGCAATATCAATTACCTTCTTTTGTTTTCTCTTCTTTGAAGGTTCACCAACCTCAAGTTTCTATTTTTTCAAAGGTGGCTCAGAAGTAGCCTCTTCCTCTTGTTGACATTGAGTCAAATCAATTACTGGTATATCCTCTCCTTGAGCCAGACTACTGCCCTCCTATGAATCATCAGTGTACTCCTCAGGTTCAGAGGGTGAATAATCCCTAGGGACCTCCAAATTTTCTTCAATCTGGTCTTCTAACTGATTAGACAAAGTACTATACATTTCTATCATCTTCTCCATTCTTTGCAGGAATGGGAGCTTAGGGAAATAACCACCAAAAGGAATACCAACCAACTTTAGCCTTTTCTGAATATTAAGCAACTCAAAATATTTGTTCCATCTTTGCTTGGCTTCGTCAAAATCTAAGATATTTCTTATCACATATTCTTCATCTAATCCCTCATGCTCCTTAATTGACCCAATGTTTGGAATCAGAGTCATTCTGGTTGTCCTGATGAAACCCTTAGAGTCCACATACCTGCAAGTGGCTGAACACATCTTGAAATGATTTAACCAAATGCTGACCTTATCCAAAGCCCTCTTGCTAATAAGAAACTACCCATTCTAAACTACCTTAGTGTAGAAGTCCTATTTCTATGAGGTGCAAGATGCTCTCTGTTAGTCCACATCAATTGCCATATAAAATCCATCATGGCAACTCTAGGAGGCACATATCTGGGTAATAAATGTGGGGGTTGAGGGAAACCATAAACCCTAATAATTGTGTAACTATCCCCAAGGTAGAAATCACCCCAATTGTGATCTCCTGTCCACTTATCCTCAAACTGCAATGGCCTTAGCAACCTCAAAACATTAGTCAACAATCTTATAACATTTGTACCCAACATCTCAAGAACTGAATGAACAAAGTAATTCGGAAAGATAGAAAAATTACACTCATTGGAAGTGTAGTTCCAAACCCTTAACCAGTACTATAGTGGGTTTGGCTAGTTATTAAAATTTCTCCTCAGTTTCAAGATCTTAGCATCAAGGGAATTAACATGGTGGAATAAGATCAAGTGCATGAGAAGGGAATAATGTAGAAACTTGATAGGTCTTCTATTCTCTTTGATAGATATCAAACCCTCTTGAATCCTATCGATCACATATTGGATGTAATCATAGTCAGTATTTGAGAGAGAATTCTAAATATCTAAAATTATCATTAATTAGTCGGCAGACAACTTTTCCTCATCTCCATCAATTCCTAAAACCCTACACAACCCATGACACTAGAATTTCATGTAACCACTCAGGGATGAAAATAGATAAGGAGCATTCATACTTACAGGAAGAGGGGCAATGTAATTACCATGCTTGGGCATGTGCCTAATAATTTGACTTTTAACAAACTCGATGTTACTAGCATACTTATCTCTCTCTTTTTTTAGGTCAATCTTAGTAGAAGAAGCATAAAAGTCAAAAGCCCTCATGAAGGACCCCCTATCTACGGTAAGGAAAATAGACTGGTCTTCTCGCCTAATATTTTTTGAAATGGGGTCATAAAGCCTTGCTAACACAATAATCAGGTCAACATCAAGGAAAACATCAGGCACAATCAACTTGGCCATCCCTAAAGTCCAAGCATCATGGACTGTAATTGCTTTATACCTATTATTATAAAAATATGAGAAGATGGTGAAACCTGGTCCTGAAGGCGTGATAGTAGCTTTGCATTTGTCCATAAGGTCTTTAAAGGTTGTGTCAATAGCCTTCTCTTTCTGGTTTGAACCTGGTAGCAACTTGATAAATTCATCAGAATAATTCGACTTCCCCCTATCTTCTCCGCTCTGTTCCTTCACACCTCCACTAGAAGATGCAACACCCACCTCTGGATGACTCATTCTGTCAAGAAATAATATATTACAGCTCTACAACTTTACTCCTACAGCCTCGGCGCCAACAATTCACATTCAACTTCAAAAAAACTTTGAGCATGGAAAGCAATGAGGTCCTAACTATATACTTTAAGAATCTGCGTGCGTATGCTTGCCAAATTGTAACAAATCTAGTCTAAGTCACTTTTGCATTTAATTCCACACACTACCAACCTTCAAATCATAGCTAGCCATGGCGTAGAAGCTGACATGATGATTTAAAAAATAAAAAATAGGGTGCGAGAGCAGTGATCATGGCTTTTTGCATTAAAAACCCTTAATTAATGACAAAATCCATCGTTAAAACCTGATTGGACGGCTTTCTACTTTTCTCTAGCTCGACACAGTACTCTTTTCCATGTTGCAATGGCTCAAAAAGAACTGGGGGCATTGAGAACTTAACCAGACATGGCTTGGAGATCCACCAAACAAAGGAAACTCATGATCTCAAAAAGAAATGCCAACCCGTGATTAAGATTGGAGATCCAGCGACCAAGCCATTCATAGAATATCAGAATGATTTCTTAACTCAAGGCTTTGTATCAAGATCTTACAACCACCGTTGATCCCAGAAATGATCAACGGTTCAAGGGAAATCCTTTAAAACTCACGCTAAGCCCTCAACCAACTTAGAGATTCAATGACCAAAGACTTCGCCAATTCTCAAAATCCTTTTCTTAACTCAATGTTCATCTAGAGAACTAGCAAAGAAAAGGATCTCCTATTCTCAGAAAGCCAAGCTTAACTCCGGCTTCTCCTCACGATGCAGCGCACTAGGCCATCTCGCATTCTTGAAAATAAATTCTTAACCACAGTTAGACTTTGAGAATGAGCGAATAATGTCTACCTCCAATTCGCTAAGTACTTTTCACACCATAGGTTACTTCTTGAGATTACGCACTAACCGTTGATCTTGAACACACTCACCGATTATCACTGAATTGCCTAAAAAGTTTGACCATCATCTTTTCTCATGAGAATCAGTGACCACTGAAAACACACTTTACTCTACCTTGTTCGCCAAGTCGCTGAACACTTTGGAGCATCACTAACTAATTGTGAGATCTCACGAACACTGCACTCGCTAAGTCGCTAAATGATTTTGAGAAACCGCTAGATATCAAGTGAAAAGGAGATTACACAGTCGCTAAATTGCTGGAAGAAAACTTAACCGCAATACGAACTGGGGGATTCAGTAGCTAAAGAAAGCTTCATCAAAGGACTCACCGTAGTCACCAATTTTCTAAAAGACCCACGGACAAGTAAATACATTGCACGATTTAGTGAAGACTAGGAGAAACGACCACGTGCAGAAAGGAAAACTTAAGTGACCCAAAAAGTAACGATGAAATATAAGAATTAAGGCTAACTTAAGGGTTTACACAAAGAAACAAGATTTTCTCAAGGACAAAACCTAGGGAAAAGGTTTTCAAACTTGGTTATGGAAAATGTGATGAATTTTGAAAACCTAAACCACAGGAAGATAACTTTCAAAAGGAGTAAACTAGGATTTGGAATGGTAATCCTCATAAACCTAGAAATATATCCAACAAGAGGTGAGAAAATAGGGAACCGTTAGAGAGACTTCAGAAGGTATTATGGATAATGTTCATTTCTGATTGCATTATTGTTTTTCTCATCACATTTGGCCATCAATTGAAAAGGGTGAAATTTTTAACAAGTTGGATGTGTTTTGATTTATGTCAACATGTCTAATGTGTTGTTTGGATGTCTACTATGATGATTGGATGTTAAGTATAGTGTTTGGATGTTTTGATATCTGTTATGTAGTTTGTTTGTTAGATATGAAGTTTTACCAATAACATGGTATATTTAGATGAATGGAAAAGGAAGGTTAATGAAGATGAGGAGTCACACACCTCATGGGATGATGTAGAGGTTTTCTACATGGTTCATGTCAAGTTTGAGTTTCTAACATGATGATTTGATCAAGTTATGGTGTTATATATGAAGACTAGTTATTTAGCTAATTGTCAATATTGCAGTCTCATAAAGTTGTCGAGATTGGTTTTGTGCATGTGCTCAAGGTAAGATCTTTGGTTTCATAATTGTGAATGTGTTAAGAAAATTGCAATGTGTCTACCATTCAAACATTTTGTGATTTTGATGGTCCACAAGGCATTTACAAGTATTTTAGCTGAGGATAATAGTGTTCTTGAAGTTTATCATAAGGAGCTAACAGATCTAACAAGAGTTATGGATTTTATTGTTTGTTTGAGCTTCATAATTCCTTAGGATGATATAGGATTATGTACCTAATGATTTGACATCTTACATTGATCAAGGTGACCTAGCTCAATGAATTGAAGTTATTTTTTGAGTCCTTATCCAATATGTCAAGAAAAGTTGATAAAATAATATATGTGAGATTGGTAAAATGTTTTAGGTTTGTGGTGATGATATCAAGGTGTTCTTGATAGATATAAGGGGTAATTTGGAAGCACACAATGATCTTGATGGTTTATTTTGGCACTAAGAGTTGAATGTTTGAGGATTGGGTTTTGCTAGCCTAGTTCTTGATAAATATGGTGTATTAGGGCTTGATTTAAGTTTTTGTGTGTATGTGCCAGCTTTTGGAGGATTGTAGACACAATAAGTTTCTAGTGAAACACTTTTATAAATCTACTGAGGGATGGATTGATCATCTATATATGATACAGATGATTGCACCAAGGGATTTGAATGTATTGAAAAGGAACTGACCAACACATAGGAAGATGCTATTATATAGTTCATGAATTCTTAGATCAGTGTTTTTATTGTGATTGTAAGTCAGTGAGACTTCCTTAGGGTGGGTGCCCTAGGAAAATTGAGTAGCGAACTCTAGGAAATGTGCCTAAATGCATGTACATTCTCTATATTATAATAAGTCTATACTTCTAATAAGGTATTGCTCTTATTGTGGGTTTTAGTCCTGCTGTGGTTTTTACCCTATTTTTGGTTTCCACGATAAAAATATTTTTGTTATGTGGTGTTGATTATTTTTTATTTATATTTACATGCTTTACATTTTGAAAATTTATAATAAGGATTTAAGTAACTAAGGGTTTCATATCTTAAGGGTTTAAGGGTTTGAAGGGTTAAGTGTTTTTGGAAGCAACTGATTCACCCCCCTCCCCTCTTAGTTGTTTGATGCCTATTTCCAACACTCTATACAACCATACTTAGCAAAGATTCACCTCCAATCCTTCGGTAACAAAAAATTGTGATAAGTGACCATTTGAATCATGTATGGTTGTCATGAATGACAACATACAAACCATCAAGAGTAGTGTTTCTTTCCAACAACATCATCATCATAAAAACAAACTATCAACTTTGACAACAAGATCAGAATGGTTGTTGGCTTGCTTGGTTCAATGAGTCTTATCTTTTATTGATTTATCTTTTGTTATATTCCTATGCTACTCAAGGATATCCACAAGTGATACAGTGGCCAAGATTATTCATGGTCTTCTTCTATTTTGGAGTACTTTTCATGAAGTTATGGGGTAGGTATGTCCAATAATTTAGTATGGATTGAAACATTCCTTGTCTACAATGTGTCTATTTTTCCATAAAAAGATTGCATTATTTCACTAGCTTTTTGTGCCACAATGTAACATGTTTATTTTCTATATTAAGTAAAGCTCTCTAATGATAAAGTGCACTTATGAAAGAAAGGTTTCATCACTACTAACTATTTTTTACTTTCTTAGTAATTTATTCTTCTATCTAGCTTTTCTTTCGTCAACCCTTACAATCACTTTCAAAAAATTGTCCTCATATAAAAAAAATGCCCAATTTTTTGAGAGGGCATCCTACCTCCATTCTCTTGATCTGTCGAGGAAAATTTTTAATGCAATTTTCTTGATTTTTCTTTAAAAAAATGCTCAAAATTGTATTGTCTCAAAGAGGGGCAAAATGTAGACACTAAAAGAATCTCAATGTCTATGGTACCACTCTTTAACATCTTGGTATCACCTTGTAACATTTTTGCACCACTTTTTAATTATTCATCTATGTCACACATTTAATTTGTATTATTCATCAGCATCATGTCATTCCTTCATTAATTAAATAATGATAATTATTTAATTAATTACTAATTTTCATCCTCTAATTACATTATGTCTAATCAATTTGTCTTTGGTCACCTATCTGATTAAATAACCATGTCACTTGATTAATCCTTTTGGGGAAAATAACCATTACTTTGTCCCCTCATTTTAATGTCTCATCTTGATAATAAATTATATTTTATACCATCTTTAAAAGTTAGCACCCATAATTAGATGCTCTATTAGGCCCCATTTTGGTTATTTCAAGATTCGATGTCTATTATGCTTGATCCTGACAACCAGATTCCTCTTTTCTCACTTATTTTCCACCATCCCTACACCCATTTCAAAATTGGGATCAAATTCTCATGTATAGAATGGCTCAAACATTCTATACCTAGGTACATAATGTTTCAGTCATTATGTACCTAGGGTTTTTGGCCCATAACCCTATGTTAGGGTGTTAGTGGAAAAATAGATCCCATGGTCATCCTAGCTTATTTTTAAATCCTAAAATGATGGATGAAGTATGTAAACATCATATCTCTCATCATTTTTCATATCATAACTACACTCCGGCTATCAAGTGGAATCAAGAGAATAAGAGCAATCGAGAATTCAAGTGATTGAATTCAAGATTTGAAGGAAAGCATCCAAGATCTAGTTTCTCCAATCCATTCAAGTAAATTCAAAGGTGATCTTCTCCATTGAAGCAAATTTCTCTGCCATGGTGGCCAAGTAGAGGAATTCTCAATCAAGCAAGAATATCCTTCCATCTACATTCATCTCTCCTTCATTGGAAGTGATTATCAAGCATATCTACATTAAAGATCTATGAATGGCATTCATAGATCCATGCATTTGTGAGGTTAACCTTGATTCCTATTCTACATTTGAATGTCAACTCCTTAATTTCAATTACATTCAAGCATCTTCATGGGTAAGAGTGATTCCTACATCCGTCCATGAGGGTTTAAGCAAGGTGAATTAAACATTTACCTTTTTTACATACTTTTCTTTATGCAATTTCTTTTAATTTTCAAGGTTGCCCCTAAACAAGGGTCTGCCCAAGGAAAACCCCTTTTACCTAATCTTTTCCCCATTTTTCTATGTCCAAGTATAGGTGAAAGATCTATCAAAATGTTTTTGGGTAGATAAGGAAGAGTCACAACATATCTGTAAGTTTTTGGTAGAAACCCATGGTACAAAATATTTTAGCCACTCTATACCTAGGTACAGAAAGACTCAACCACCATATACCCTCCAAATCTAACTAAAATTTGATAGATAGACAGACAACTTACAACTTCATGATCTTAAAAAAACAATTATAGGTATTTTTGGGGATTCTATGGATCTTTTATTTAGATCTAAAGAAATATATTCCCTATTTCATTTCTAAGTACATATAAATCTTCCCTAATCTATATTTCTTATCTCGTTATCATATTTCATTTCAAAATTAAATATTTAGTGAAGGATCACTATCCCATTCAGTGTGTAACTCATCACTTGAGCCTATTGGGACATCTTCCTTCTGAATGTGCAACTTTGAAAAGGAGAAGTGACTTACCCCTTTGAATTGATTCCCTTTTCATATTGTACATCTTAGTGAGCCCAACTCTTCTTAAATACTTTTGATTTAGTGTCTAGATCTACTTTTGTATGCATTGCATTAATCATTGTACGCATTAAATCTTCATGTTTGATTCGTGGTTAGATCTATTTTTCATTAATATACTATTGTACTTAGTTGATGAGTGTTGCCATATCTCTTACACTAGATCTATCTATTTTTCATCTTCTTGTGCATGAGTGTTATTATATTGATTCCTACTTATAGAATTATAGTTAGGAGAATTCATTGACTTATGGGTTACTTTGATCATGAGTCCTCTTTATTTCATAGGAATCTTGATGAGACCATCATTCCTACTAATGGAATTCCTCCTATTGAGAACAAATATTCCCACTCTTCTGATGATGAAGATGGGACCTTAAGATTTTCTTCAATGCAAGTCCAAAAATTTTCCCATGACTTTGAAAAATTTGAGAAATGGTTAGGACAAGAAAACTCTAATCCCGAGGTCATCATCATAGTAGAGGGTTTGAGGAAGATAATTCGTAATGATGAACATGGTGTTAAAATCATGTGTAGTATCTCTCATCTCATTAATAAAAATTTCAGTCCTATTAGAGATTGTGCCCAAGAATTAGGTTTTATTCTACTTGCCACTAGTGTTGACAATTCAATCCTATTCCTACCTCAATACCTAGTGTGTCTATTTATACTCTACCTCTCATAACCACTTCAATTAAAAATAGAAATCCTACACATGCTAACATTCCTAATCCTAATGTTCCTCCTTTAAATGTTCCATGTATGTCCTTACCTTCATCTATGCTCACTTACAATAGTGTTTCATTTTCATATTCTACAATTTCTTCCATTTTACATAACGGTCCAAACCTTTCACACATATCTCCAACCACTCTTTCTACCAAATCTACTATCAATAGCTTGACTCAAATTGTTTCATATTTGCAACAAAAAAATATGTCTATGACTCAATCCAAGTGTAATGTCCAATTTCAGGATCGACATTTATTTCATCCATTTATTGTAAGGTAGTTCATAAGTACTCTATAATGTCCCTGACTTAGTTTGACTAAGAATTGCAGAAGTTATCTATTTCTTTGGATAGAGTAAGAATAACTTTAACTTGAATTGATAAGGCTTGATTAGTAACCAATTAGGGATGAATTCTCTATCAACAAATGATTTCTCTTGATTGAATAATTCTCCTTGATGGGATCCTTGATGAATCACTTTTAAGTTTATGGAAACTTGTACAAAATTGCTCTTGCAATCCTGTATATGAAATGATGGGTTTGGTCCTCCCACTTTGATTGAACTATTGATGCTACAGTTTATCCTGGTTGGTAATTTTCCCTAATATAATGAAGCAGTGATACCAATGTATTCTATTATGTGCTATTTCTAAAGAAGGATCTGATGTCATTCACGTGATGAACTTCCAAATCAAACACATCATAACCAACTAAATTCTTCATGGTGCAATAGGAAGAATCGTATGCCTAGGGAGCATATAGAAATTATTATTAATATAACCTCAGATGAAGACATATACAGTTGACCATAAGGGTAAATCCTAACTTAGTAATCTTGTAATCTGGTGATTATGTCCTTTTAAATGTTCCATGTCTATTTACCAATATCAAATCCCTCATTCGATGATTCCTCCTTACGTATGATGCATGGTGAAATAAATCTCCCCTCTTGGTAATAGCCTTGCTAGTCGGTGCCTAGGAACTGTTTCTTTGTTTATTCAATGCTTATTATAAGTGCACTGATTCTCTTATCTCTGAGTTTATTACTGACTATGAATGATATATTCAAATTCTGAGAATCGTGTGTCCCTGATTATAAATTCTGAGTGCAAAGCTATCTGTAGTCGTTATATAATACACCTACAACGTTGATAGGTATTAGGAGTATCATGATGTCACTCCAGGTATAATGATGTCCTAGTACAGGTCTTTCTATTCCATCTCATATATACCTGCATAGATAATGGTCGTAGCTATTCTCTTTTAGTTTCTTGTCATTAACATATTTTATGTTTGGTATTGATAATAGATTTTATATGGGTATCTTTATTATTATTGATTATATCTATTTTAGATGTATGTAAATATATATTAGATATATATGATATTATGATAATATATAATATTTATATTATCATAATATGTTAAATATATAGTATTTATGTTTGTATTCAATATCATATTGTAATTATATTAATATTCAATATATCAACTTTTATATTTTGATTATTATATATATTTAATATTATTATTGTATTATATATTATATTATTTTAATTTTATGTTTATTAATATATTATTATTTTAATAATATATTATTATAAATTATACAATACATTAATTATATTGTTCTTATCTTTTTACGTTAAAGTTCTAATTGAATTTTATTATTGTCATTTTGTTTTTTTAGAGATTCTACAAAATCAGATGAGGATATCAGTGAAGGTCTTCAATTAGAGGGACATGACACCAAATTTAAAATTCTTACTTGTCGCATTGCTAGTCCTTTGTCCTTAGACATCATTGTTAGAATAACTGAGAGGGGGGTGAATCAGTTATCCACAGTCCCAAATCAAAATGTATAATCCAAAACAATTTACTTAAACTTCTGCAGCTCGGTAACATAAAATACTATACTGTCTGTGCTTTTACCGATTACCAGTCAATAAAAAATAATGATTACCGACCAAATCCAACATGCAATATGTAAAGTATGATAACAAAAAATCACCAAAATGAACACATAACACAAAATATTTAACGTGGAAACTCTGTGAAGGGAAAATCCACTTGGGACCGGCAACCCAAAAATGTTCACTCTTCTGAAGTGAGGTTGGTGAAGACCCAACCTTGTTAAAGGTTACAAACACACTATTAGGTGTGACCTTGTTAGAGGATTATAGACCAACCGTTATCGTCCAACCAGCATTCATTATGGGGTTGACAAGATAACAATGTTCATTCTATGAATGAAACATAAAAGACTTCCAAGTCCACTCAGTTAAGAGATTTCTCTATTTACAATGGTTAAAATATAACAGCAGTTGATCTGATTACAATACAACTTCAATTTCAAATTATCAGATCTATTTTAAGCCCATACAAATCCTCTAATCAATATATCAATTATGTATCACAATAATCAATGACTTACTATTGCTCGGTAATAGCTTTCTGACGCTCAATAAACTCTACAGTTTAGTTCTCCTTAACTAGTTTAATCAGGCATACATGAAGCTTGTTCATGCGATAGTTCTGCAGTCCTTTCTTCTTTTGGCATAAGTTTCATGACGAAACTCTGGTCTCTTAAATAGACAAGTAAATCATTTTCTTCTCCTCCATAAGATTTTGTCGCTTATTCTCTTTCGTCCATTTTGCCGCTTAAACCTTCCTCAACTGATGTGCTAGTAAAACATTTTGATTTCATCCTTTAGATCTTCCTTGAATTATGCTAGCCGTTGATCTTCATAACAAACATTATCTCCATCACTGATTTTGATGTACTTTACAGCTCAACAATCCTTAATGGCTAAACTAATCATTTAGTTCTTTTTCTCCTGCTCGGTTAACAAAGAAATGCGTCGGTGAACACATGCTCAGTTTATACTATGCTTGGTATACACTACACTGCTCAGTGTACACTATGATGCTTTATCAACTGACCACACTACTTTGTGTCTTTGAGTTCTTTTTCTCATCATAAATGAATGAAACATAATCAAGTCAATAACATAAGGTCATAGACTCATTAGCAAGTTACACAATGTATTCTTTATCCTCATCTATCATATACATCTTCCTCATGTAGATATTTCTGTTCTTCAACTCCTTTACTCCTTTTCTACAGATGTTTAGTTATTGTAACTTATAAAATAAGTGTTGTCAAACTAGTTGACATCAATGACAACATATTAATGATTTAATCATGTTACATATCTAATCAGCAACTTGGTGATCTCTAATCACAGATCTTCAATTAGGTTGTAAATCAGTTGTAGTTCATCAATCTCTCCCTTTGGCATTGATGGCAACTCAAGTAATATCAAATATACCACACATACCAAACATGTATTCTACAACTCTGTGAATAAATGTTGTACAAGCTCTCCCTAGCTTAATATGTTTAATCACTATGTTACTCAACAATATTACCAATGTAGCTTTGACATTCTGCAGATATGATCTTTTCAACTCTCAGATTCCTTCTTCTATTCTTAGTAACCGATCTTCAGTGCTCTCCCTTTCTTTCAGTTTATCTCTACCTTAGATAGATGTTTCAGTGTTTTCATCAGTGCATATTGTTTCATATGGTTTATCTCTCCCTTTGACAACAATGCCAAAGAAACAAATAAACATACAGCTCTGTAGTAGCCATGTAACTCTCTATTGACTGGTGCATTCCTTGTATCTTTGTATACTGATATGCCAATCTGTTCCAATTTTCCAAACTTTTCACAACCTTAGACATGATCCAAAGTGTGAACTATGCTGCATCAACATGTATAATCTTCTGATAAGATTAGGTTGATGCAACATCTAGATCACATTAGTGACCGGTAGACAGGGGATGGACCCCAAGTCTAGTCCTCAAGTACTCAAATGTATCCTTCTTCAGTTGTACTTAGTTTAGCACATAAATTGCAGTGCTAACGTCTTCCCTCCAGTATGTCTAGGCAACATTCTTTTCTATCATTAATGTCCTTGCGCAGTCAACAATTACCCTATTCCTCCTTTCAGCAATGTCATTCTGTTGTGGTGTCCTCGGTGCAGAGACCTATCTTTTAATACCATGCTCATTACAAAAATTAGTAAATTCATCAGAGATAAATTCACCTCCTCTATAAGATCTTAAGCATTTCAAATCTTTACCAGTCTCTTTTTCTACTTTTGCTTTATACCACTTAAACATCTTGTTAGCTTGTGGTGACTAATCAGGAAAGTACTGTACACTTTTCCTCCCGACCTCGCCGGGGTTCGGGGCCGGGCCGGGCCCCGAGCGGGGGTTTGGGGGCGGCAGCCCCCAAGAGCAGGGGTTCGGGGGCGCAGCCCCCGAGGAAAATTTTTTTGAGGCCGACTACTTTTTTCGGTTATTTGGGCCGACTACTTATAACTCATTCTAACCCTAAAGCGGGAAAATATTGTATAATATGGCTTAGGGTTAGGGATTTTTACTATGTATGATTTTAGTACTTGCGGCAGAGTTGGGCTGTAAGGGATTACGGATTGTAATCAGGTTGTAATCACTGGATAATAATAATATTGGACTTGCTGTTGGTGGACGTAGCCCAGGGATTGGGTGAACCACGTTAAATCTGTGTGCCATTGTGTTCTATTCTGTGTGGTTTATTATTTTCTGATATTAGTTATATTTGCACATAATTGTTATTTCTGCCTTGTTAATCCTAACAAGTGGTATCAGAGCGAGGTTATTTCATTCGTTCTTTCATCTATTCTCTGAAGAAGGTCTCACGAGTTAGTGGGAGAGTCTCTCGGTTAAGTGGGAGAAATGGCAGAAGAGGGTAGGCTGAAGGTTGATAAGTTTAATGGGCAGAACTTCCAGTTATGGAAGATGCAAATGGAGGATTATCTCTATCAGAAGGATCTATGGCGGCCATTAGAGGGAGTAGCCAAGAAAGAGCAATCAATGTCTCAGGAGGATTGGGATATTTTGGATAGGAAGGCACTGGGGAGTATTCGTCTATGCCTGGCACAATCGGTGGCATTCAATATTACTGAAGCAAAGACAGCTAAAGATCTGATGGAAACCCTAGCGAAGTTGTATGAAAAGCCTTCAGCTTCAAACAAGGTATTTCTTATGAAGCGTTTATTTAATATGAAAATGGTAGAAGGTGGATCAGTTACTGATCATTTGAATGAGTTTAATACAGTTACAAGTCAATTAACCTCAGTTAAAATTACTTTTGATGAAGAGGTTAGGGCTCTCTTGATTTTGTGTTCTTTGCCAGAAAGTTGGAATGGCTTGGTAATGGCTGTTAGTAATTCTGTTTCTGGTTCTAATACCCTAAAGTATGATGATGTTATTGGTGTTATATTGAGTGAGGAAATTCGTAGGAAAAGCTCAGGGGCATCCACATCGGGTAGTGTATTGAACATAGAAAGCAGAGGCAGAACAAGAGATAGAGGAAACAACTCTGGAAATCGTGGGAAATCAAGAGGAAAATCAAAGGGAAAGAGGTCTGAATCTAAAGGGCCAAATGATTGCTGGTACTGTGGAAAACCAGGTCATAAGAAGAAAGATTGTTGGTCTCGGAAGAAAGATCAAGGAGACAAAAATGATGGAAACAAGGAGGCAAATGTGGTAAGTAACAAATCTGAGGAGGATGCTTTGCTCTTGTCCTTAGAAAGTATTGATGATTCATGGGTTTTAGATTCTGGGGCTTCATTTCATGCTACACCCCATAGAAGTTATTTTGTTGATTATGTCCAAGGGGATTTTGGGCTAGTTTATTTGGGAGATAATGAACCCTGTCAGATTGTTGGAAAGGGAAAAATTAAGATTAAGTTGCAGAATGGGAATCATTGGCTACTACAAGAGGTAAGACATGTTCCAAGGCTGAGTAGGAATTTAATTTCAGCAGGGCAACTGGGTGATGAGGGTTGCACAGTTACTTTTAATGATAAAAATTGGAAGGTTTCAAAAGGTTCCTTAGTAGTAGCAAAAGGTGTGAAAGTAGGCACCTTATATCTTTGTACAGGTCATACTGTTCCTTCTACTTTAATTGTTTCAGAAGATAATGAATGCTCAGGAACAGTGGCTGCAGTTGAGCAGGAAGAACATCAAACTGTTGCTGTAGATTTTGACACAGCACTGTGGCACAACAGACTCGGGCACATGAGTGAAAAAGGTATGAAATTACTTCATTCAAAGAAAGTTTTACCTGGTCTGAAATGTGTCAATATGGATTTCTGTGAAAGTTGTGTTTATGGAAAACAAAAGAGAGTTAGTTTTGTGAAGAGTGGGAAGGAAAAAAAAAAATGAGAGATTAGAGCTTGTGCATACAGATGTATGGGGACCAGCTCAAGTATCTTCCCTTGGTGGCTCTCTGTATTATGTTACATTTATAGATGATGCAACAAGAAAAGTATGGATTTATTTCCTTAGACAGAAATCTGATGTATTTCAAACTTTTAAGAAATAGAAATGCTTGGTTGAGACTGAGACTGGTAAAAAGTTAAAATGTCTCAGATCTGATAATGGTGGTGAGTATTGCAGCACAGAATTTGAAGAATATTGTTCCTCTAATGGTATTCGTAGGCAGAAAACTGTACCAAGGACTCCACAAGAAAATGGAGTGGCTGAACGCATGAACAGGACAATAATGGAGCGTGCAAGGAGTATGAGGTTGCATGCTAGGCTGCCCAAAAATATGTGGGCAGAGGCAGTGAACACTGCTGTTTATTTAATCAATAGAGGCCCCTCTACTCCTTTGGACTGTGGTATTCCAGAGGAAGCATGGAGTGGTAAGAAGGTGAGTTATTCTTTTCTCAAAACCTTTGGTTGTGAAGCTTTTGCACTTATAGATTCTGAAAATAGAACCAAGCTGGAAGCTAAGTCAAAGAAATGTGTATTTGTTGGGTATGGCATTGATGAATTTGGTTATAGGCTTTGGGATTTTGAAAATCATAAAATTGTAAGAAGCAGGGATGTCATATTCAATGAGAAAGTATTGTACAAAGATCTGTTGCTGCAGCATGAGAAGAAAGAAAATGACTATGTAGTACTGGATGATACTCCACAAGTTCATGTTCCAGTAGTTCCTTATGCTCCGCAACAACAGCAACAACAAATACCACACACCCCAGTGAGTGTTAGACGGTCAACAAGGCTAAGTAGACCTCCAGAAAGATTTTCTCCATCTTTGTATTCTATTCTGTTAACAGATGCTGGTGAACCTGAATGTTATAATGAAGCTGTGCAGGTGGATACAAAGCTTCAGTGGGAGTCTGCAATGACAGATGAAATGGACTCTTTGCTGAAAAATCAGACATGGGATTTATGTAAGTTACCTGCAGGTAAAAGGGCTTTACAGAATAAATGGGTTTACAGGATCAAAGAAGAGGATGGAGGTACGAAAAGATTTAAAACCAGATTAGTTGTAAAAGGATTTGCACAGAAACATGGTATTGATTTTGATGAGATATTTTCTCCAGTTGTTAAAATGACTTCTATTCGTACTGTTTTAAGTATTGTGGCTACTGAAGATTTGCATTTAGAGTAGCTTGATGTTAAAACAGCCTTTCTTCATGGTGATTTGGATGAAGAAATATATATGGTTCAGCCACAAGGATTTGAGGTCAAGGGTAAGGAGAATTTGGTGTGCAGATTGCAGAAAAGTTTATATGGCTTGAAGCAAGCACCTCGGCAATGGTATATTAAATTTGACACTTTTATGAATGGGCATGGATATAGTCGGTGTCATTCTGACCATTGTGTTTATTTTAAGAGGTTGGATGATGACAGCTACATTATTTTATGTTTATATGTTGATGATATGCTTGTAGCTGGGTCTAACATGGATCACATTAAGGGGTTGAAACAACAGTTAGCAAAATCTTTTGCTATGAAGGATTTGGGGGCAGCAAAACAAATCCTTGGTATGAAAATTTGTAGAGATAGGAAAAATAGAAAATTGTCTCTATCTCAGGCTGATTATATTGAGAAGGTGTTGCAACGTTTCTCTATGGAAAATGCCAAAGCTGTCAGCACACCTTTGCCTGGTCATTTGAAATTGACTAAGGATATGTGTCCCAAGACACTAGAAGAAGAGACTAAAATGTCTAAGGTACCTTATGCTTCAGCTGTAGGGAGCTTAATGTATGCTATGGTATGTACTAGGCCAGATATTGCACACGCAGTGGGAGTCGTTAGCCGTTATATGAGTAACCCTGGTATTGAGCATTGGAATGCAGTCAAATGGATTCTCAGATATTTGAGAGGCACATCCAGTAAGTGTTTACACTTTGGGGGTTCTACTACTACTGTACAAGGCTATGTTGACTCAGATTTGGCAGGAGATATAGATAGCAGGCGGAGTACTACAGGTTATATATTTACTGTTGGTGGGACAACAGTGAGTTGGATTTCTCGACTACAAAAGGTGGTTGCTTTATCCACTACAAAGGCCGAGTATGTTGCTGCTACAGAGGCAGCCAAGGAGATGATATGGCTTCAATTCTTCATGGAAGAATTGGGACATCCACAAAAGGATAATTTTCTACATACAGATAGCCAAAGTGCCATTCATCTTGCAAAGAATTCTACTTTGCACTCAAAGACAAAACACATACAGTTGCGGTACCATTTCATTCGATCAATTTTGGATGATGGACAGTTAAGGCTGGAAAAGATTCATACTGATGATAATTCCAGCAGATATGTTTACCAAGGTAGTAACAAGGGAGAAGTTGAACTCATGTTCAGCTTCAGTTGGTCTTTTAGACTGAACAAAATAAAGGAACAACTGAGTCCAAGGTGGTTCAATCCAGTGGGAGCCTCATGTGGGTAGCGGTATTGCTACAGGATCAGTCTCCAAGTGGGAGGTTTTTTAGTATAGTGTGGATACTGATCAGTCACCAAGTGGGAGATTGTTAGCTTGTGGTGACTAATCAAGAAAGTACTATCTAGGAAAGTACTGTACACTTTTCCTCCCGACCTCACCGGGGTTCGGGGTCGGGCCGGGCCCCGAGCGGGGGTTTGGGGGCGCAGCCCCCGAGGAAAATTTTTTTGAGGCCGACTACTTTTTTTGGTTATTTGGGCCAACTACTTATAACTCATTCTAACCCTAAAGCGGGAAAATATTGTATAATATGGCTTAGGGTTAGGGATTTTTACTATGTATGATTTTAGTACTTGCGGCAGAGTTGGGCTGTAAGGGATTACGGATTGTAATCAGGTTGTAATCACTGGATAATAATAATATTGGACTTGCTGTTGGTGGACGTAGCCCAGGGATTGGGTGAACCACGTTAAATCTGTGTGCCATTGTGTTCTATTCTGTGTGGTTTATTATTTTCTGATATTAGTTATATTTGCACATAATTGTTATTTCTGCCTTGTTAATCCTAACACATCTTGAATGTCTTAGATTTTTCTTTTAAGAACATGACAGTCATCAATCTAGTATAATCATCAACAAAAAGAATAAAATATCTATCTCCATAATAACTCTGAGTTCTCATAGGACCACATAGGTCGGTATGCACTAATTCAAGTATCTTCTTTGTTGAATAGTCTTTGCTTTTGAAACTAGATTAGGGATAACTTTAAGAAACCCCCTTTTAGGAAAAAGTGTAAAATCCTGGCGAATCGTACACTATTTTAGGGGGGAATTTGTTTTAATCCAAGTGATTTTTATTTTTTCAAATTCATAATTTTTCATAATTTGTATTGGCCATTTTTTCCCCGTCGAATTAAAATTTCATAAATTCCTGGCGAATAGTTTTCTTGTGAAGTAAAAAATTATAATATATGAGGTGAATAATTTTCTTGTAAAGTAAAAAATTATAATATATGAGGTGAATAATTTTTTTTTGAAGTAAAAAATTATAATATATGAGGTGAATAATATTTTTTGAAGGGAAAAAAAATAATTGTATTGGCTAATCATTCGTTAATTATGGGAAAAAAAATAATTTATTGGCTAATCGTTTGTTAATTCTGGGAAAAAAAATAAATTATTGGCGATTTCCAAAAGATGGGACATAACACGGACACGTAACCTAACCTAACCTAAGTTCCTAACATACATACATTATTTTATAATGTTAAATGTATTATTTGAGACCGTCTGATGATCCAAGATCAATGGCTAAAGTTCAATTTCGGGCGCAATTTCTTGAAGGAAATAGAATTGTCCAGGAAGTCACTGAAATGTTGACACGTATCAAATTAGGGTTGTCAACATGTCTGCAGACTACAATGTACACATGTTGGTATCAATAATCACAGTCCTATAGTGCAAGTTTTAACCTCTTAACTTGGTAAGAAATAAATGTCTTGTCAATGACAAGCGACATTCTTTAACTATCACGCACCACTTCCAAATTTGTACAGATGATATAACTGATTTCTGACAGTTTTGCATTTATGGGAAAGATTTACTGCCAGATATGAAAGATTAAGGACTGAATTTTAATTTCTCACACACATGCATTTAGGGGAAAGATTTACATGAAAGATTTAGAGTTATATTAAGTACAATGGATTTAATACCATTAAAGAAAGAACAATTTATTGCTAAGTAACGATCAAGGATTCATGGGCTATTTATAGACGATCTCGCTTCATTATTCATCGATTCATCTTTGCTAGATAATTTATTTGTTTAGGGTCTACACTCTGCACTTTGCAAAAAAATTATTTTTAAGTTTTCTGAAGTTTTATTGTTTGAGATGGACACTCCAATTAGGCTTAGATGCACATCTGAGGAGGCCCAGAAGGCCTTTCTAGGGTCCTTTTCTGATGAAACCTTAGAGTCTATTTGTAAGGAGGGTGGGCCTATTGTATTAGAGGTTGTTAAAATGGTCATGGGTAGAGAGTGTCTGCACAATGAAGATAGGCACTAGGTCTGCATGGACATTACGTCCCATTTTCTGGCATCTCTTCTCGACCTCAGAGGAGAGAAGGTGGACATGATAATGTTGCTGAGGAGGGTTTTTAAAGAAGAATACCTAGGGGACAACGTTAATGTTGTCGTGTATGCAAAAATAGGGGTGGGGATCCCTTGGGCAAGTGAAATACCCAAGCTTCTCCTCCCAAGCTAAAATGTGGCCATGCAACCTTTTTTGTTGGGCCTGACTGCTGGGCAATTGAAGCGCTATAGGAAATGGGTGCTGATTGCTAGGGAATTTCTTTGTAAGTGGTTTGTGCTTGATGAAGAGGAGGCTCAAGAGGGGCAATATAGGTGGTTCGATGAATTCTCACAATTAATTCTCTCTGCAGAATTCTACTCAGATGGAACCGCAAGGCAAAATCACTAGTGGACTACTAGTGGTTTTTTTTGAAAAAAAATATACCTCATTTTTGTCTTTTTTTTGTTTATAGTATAATATTAGATTTCTCTTTGTAGTATTGTACTGGAAGAGTACAATGTAATTATAATTTTATGAAAAAGTATAATGAAAATTTTGCAAGCTTTTAGACTTCTCTGTCACTGTGTTTTATGGGTACAAAAAATGGTTTTTAGACTTCTCTTTCACTGTGATTGCAATATTTTAATTAGTTGCTTAAATGCTTTATCTGTGTATTTGACATGTATGATGTAACTTGTAAGTATGTTTCAATACAAATAAGGAAATGTTCAAATGATGCAGATGGTATTTCCATTTTTTTAAAATGAATATTTAAAATGTATCACTATATCACAGTTGTACAATGTAGTTAATATGAAAGATTTATAGAATTTTGAAGGAAAAATAAATTAATAAGGCTAGAGAAAGAATTTATGGTTTTCTAATTATAATGTATGAGAATTATATGTGATTATAATTATCAACGTTAAAGTTATAATCAATAAAAAATATCATTTTAACATTAAGTATACTATAAGTATATAATCAATTTGAAGGACAAGTGAATTAATAAGGTAACAGGTTAGATAAAGAATTTATGGTTTTCTAATTATAAGGTACAAGAATTATATGTGATTATGATTATCAATGTTAAAGTTATAATCAATAAAAAATATCATTTTAACTTTAAGTATACTATATAATCAATAAAAAATATTACTTTAACTGATAACTCATGTTTGAGAAATCTCGTAATCTCTAAACACTAACTTAAGTAATATTATTAAAAAAATAGTATAACATTTAACAATGTCCGACGTCTGTTGCAAATAACTACCATTGGATGAGAACATATCAACCATGTACAATGGACTTTAGGATGAAAGGGAAAAGCAACCCCATCTTTTCAAACCCTTTTTGGAATCATGACACATGTCACTAAACACGTTACCCTCACTAAACATTAGTTGTAGTCTACCAATAATGTCGTTTCAATTTGATGATGATGTGACATGGTGAGTTAATGGGAGTGGGACCCACAGGGCCACCTCACCACTCACGGTGACTAACAATGACATTTTGGTCATTGGATGATTGTAGATCAATGACCGAAGTTGTATTTCGGGTTCAATGGGAAAAGTAACCCCATCTTTTCAAACCCTTTCCGAAATCATGACATGTGTCACTAAAGTTAAACACATTCCACTCACTAAACATTAGTCACAGTCTACCAACAATGTCATTTCAATTTGATGATGATGTGACACAGTGAGTTAATGGGAGTGGGACCACGAGGCCACCTCACCACTCACGGTGACTAACAATGAAATTTTGACCATTGGATGATTGTAGATCAACGACTGAAGTTGTATTTCGGGTTGAATGGGAAAAGCAACCCCATCTTTTCAAACCCTTTCCAAAATCATGACACGTGTCATGACTCACTAAACACATTCCACTCGTAGTCTCACACGGTCTACCAATTGGCAACAATGTCATTTGATGATGACGTGACACATCTGACTCATTAATGGGACCCATATTAATGTGACTAACAATGAGTTATGAGTCTCATGACATTATGATCGTTAGATGATTGAAGATCAACAACCGAAGCTATATTTCGGTCTGAAAGTGAAAAAAAACCCATTTTTGCAAACCCATTCCAAATTCATGATGCGTGTCCACTCACATGGTCAGTGAGTCAGTGACAAGTGTGACGGTTGTCGATTGTACAATTTTTGCACTTAAAGTTTCCAATCTAAATTTCCATTCATAAGTATAAACTATAAGTAGTTCGTAGATTTAGATAGGGGTTACGGATTCTAAATTTCTAGGTTGAGGATTGATGTCTGAGCCCGAGGAAAGCAATAAAGTCTCTCAGCTCTCTTTCCAGTCATAGTCTGCAAAAATTGAAACTAAGGGTAACGGGTAACTTCTAAAATCCTGAACACTTACGTCCCACATTTTAAATTTTTCAAATCTCTTCATTTACATCTTTACTGTTAATATTATATAAAAAAAATTAGCCTATTAGGGTTTAATCAAATCAACTTTACTGTTTATATTTTATAAAAAAAAATTATCTTGTTAGGGTTTAATTTTGAATCACCCCTGTAAATTGTAGGCTTGTAGCTGTGTATAAATGTTTGAATTTTCCTACGAGTAAATAGTGATACCACTTACCAAATTACCATGATGGGCAAAACAAATATCAAGAATAAGACTATGAGTAAAAGGCCAAGTCAGATACTGGAATTCCAAAATCTTCTTAAAACACTAGGTTTCACTAATTTATTCCATGCTATTTATGATCCTGTTATTCATGGAAATAAGGGAATAATGGAAATTAGATTTGCACTTGAAAACAAGTGAAATGATCCAAATAAGGCTTCAATTTTTTTTTCATTTAACCCCGTGATAAATGCAAGGGAAAATAAAATTGGATCATGGGTTGCTGGGTTGGCACACATGGTGTTACCTCAAGTATTCCCTTGCCCAGAAATTGTCATGGTCTGTGCTGAAAATTATGATGAAAATAGAAAAGCAATTGTGAATAAAAATACTCAGGAAGAAATTTTTTCCATAATCGAGAGTGAATTTTCTAGTCTGTTGAACCTAGGGTTTGAACAACAAAACTCAAATGTGCACATTGACCTAGGAAAGCTGGCAGAGGATTATGAAAAGCTAGATGTAACACAGAGAGATTCTTATATCAAAGGAATAACAAATGGTTATAGTATGAGTCCAAATCATAAGCCTCCTTATGATTATGATATTTTTGTGCCATGGGCACAGGACAGTATTTCCTTGCTAGCATTTTGTTTGGGATTGGATAGTAACAAACAAGTGGGTGTCGGCATTCTTGAAATGCTTTTTCATATTCATTTTGAAAAAGAACCAGTAAAATATTGTTTTATTGAGCACATTGTTCGTTGCATCCAAGATCAATTACTAATGATTCAAAGAGGTTCACAAAAGACATTTAGAGTCAAAACCTACTTGTGTTATCTTCTCTTAGCAAAGCATTGTGTAGTATTTCAAACAAACAAACTTTGCAGTCAGGGCCAAAATCCAATATATGAGTGGACACCTCAGATAAGGATGATTGATAATAGAAGGAACTACAACAATTTTGTAGACTTCTTTTTGGCACCAATGTACCATAAAATTATAGGAACTCTGATGCCTAGAATGCCTGTTACTTGTAGAAATTGCAATTACAATTGCAATTACTGGGAAGTCAATTACAATTGGTTGACTGGTACTTAATGGAAGAGTACACTGAGTTAAGGTTTTATGGTTCAGTGGTAGATCCCTACAAACTTCCAATACATGTAACAGAGAGGATATTTGCATTGGAATATGTATGGTAGATGGAGAGCACATATGTACTCTTTAATAGTCAGCAAAAGAAAATGATATGTCCTTCCTTACCTTTCTCACTGTGAGGGTTCACATTTGAGAGAAGAGGATTCAAAGTGGCACAAGCCTTTTTTTCAATTTTTTGCTTTGATGTTGACAGTCACTAGCAGTATCATCCACTCAAAATAATTGGAACAAAGCTTAGAGAGAATGGGAACTCTGCAAGCAAATTTCAACATGAAAGTATGCTATTGATTGAAAAATTTAAAAACATGGAGTCCTGGAACGAGGTCAGAAAAGAGATAGAGAAATATGCTGCTCAAAATAATATGTCAATATAGGAATTGTCATCACAAATAATGACATTGCACAAACAGAAAGGAAAAGTGTGGGCCATGAGTATGACATCATCCAATTTCTACTAGAAAGCTGCTCAACCATCAATAAATTCTATTCCAAAAGAGCTAATGAATGAATGTATTGATGATAATTGGACTTGAACCAAAATTTCTAGTTTTTGGGAAATGAGGAAGAATCTTGGTGAGCCAAAGACCTCTGTAGATCTTTATGACGTGGAAGAGGATACAATGTTTAACGAATTGTGGAATAAGGAGCATCCAACTGAAGCATATCCATATGACAATGACCAGGACCAGGATTTTGTGAATCCCACATCCAACGTGAATCCCACATCTAGTAAAGTATATTCAATTAGTAGAGGAGTTGATGCATCCAAAAAAGATCAATATACCAAAGGGGAAGATATTATAGAAAAAATGGGCTACCAAGGTTTTGGTGGTTTGGGTCCTACTGGACAAGGGTTTGGTCTACACCTGACCTAGTAGCTCCACCAAAACATGGTGAGAAACTTGGCCTTGGGCTTGGAGTTCAATCATCAAAATCATCAACTCAGTCAATTCCATTTGCTCGAAGCACTCAAATTCAATTTGAATCAATTTCCACTCCCACAGTTGTGGATATCATGGGTACAACTACAACTATTGGTTCAAAAAGGACATTACAGATAGACACAAAAACAATTGTTCCTAGAGATCAAGGCAGTGTAAAGAAGCAAAAGGTTTTGATAGGTATTGGTACAACAATGCCAATGGTGACAGGGACTCCAACAATTGCCCAACCTTCAGGTCAAAACCCTCAGGCTCAGAATAGTCCAAAAACTCCACTTGTAATGGGTCAGGGTGTTGCTAATCCTCATGGTGTAATTAACAACACCACATGCAACATAGGTGAAAGATCCTACATCAGTGCAAGTGCTATTTCACCATTCAAACATTCAATTGTGTTACAAAACCTTAATTTTCATTACAATGATTTTGTAGCTAACTATGAACAATCAAAAAATAGGAATAGACAACATAGTAAGACAATGAAGATGGAAGCAGTTGATGCAGCTTGTGATGCAGAACCTACAACAAACAGACTATTTCCCACATATGACCCAAATAAAGATATGATGGAATTCATGGTTGTTATGCCCCCAGCTAGAGATAACAATCCACCAGAGAGTCAGTTAGATCCATCTCAATTTCAAGTTAGCACCCTCCAAATGGATTTATCCAAAATTGAAAATGTGGACAAGATAAATGTGTCCGAAATGACCAACCAAGTGGTCTACAGTTCAGTGATGAAGTTGGAGAGAGAGAAAGGAAAGCTTCAGGGCACAATAGATAAGTTAAAGGCAGACCTCACAAATGTAAAGGCAAATGAGAAAGCATCAGAAAATAGGTGCAAAGAATTAGAGAGAAGGATACAAAATTCATCCTCTAAAGAAGAAATTGGAGTTGGACATCAAGAACATATGTATGCAGAACTTAAATCTTTGAGGGAAAAATTGGAACAAAGCAAACAAAAACTTGAGAATGAAAAATCCTCTTCATTAAGTTTTTACAAAAACTTGGAGAGTGCGGGAAAGGCAACCAATAACTTAAAGAAATAATTGGAGAATGAGAGGGTAAAAACAAAATAGTGGGAAGAGAAAGTAAAAGAGTGGGAAGAGAAAGCAGAGAAAATAAGAAAAGATAGTGAACACTAGTTCTCAAAGAGAAGACCTAAAGAAGGCAAATAATACAATTAAAAATTATGAAAACAACTTGAATGACCATGTAAATAATACAGTCAAGAAAATAAAAAAATTCTTCTGGGACCAAATAAAGATGTCTTCTGATAGGTTGTGTGATTGGTTTGAACTGAATGAAACTCTTACAGATGTTTTTGGGAAGCTGAAAGAGCACATTGAGAAGAAAAAAAGTTTTTGTCAAAGACAGAAAACTGCAAAGCAGATTATGCAAGAAATCAACAGAAGCAGTGACAGGCATTTGGTAAGCAAGGGAATTTAGGATCGCGTTGCTGCAACAATAAAGGAGAACTCTATCTTTCAAAAATGTCAGAAACTAATAGAAGCAGAAGAAAATATTGCCTTATTCGAGCCAAAGCTCGCCAAGATGAATAGTAAAACAAGCAAATTGATATCTCTTGGTTTTTCGAGTCCTAGTCATGATTACTCATCAATGAGTTTCATTGGAAGAGAAGCTTACAAAAAAAAGTTGGAGGAAATAGTGACGTCTAATTTAGGCAACCTTCCTTAGGACAAAACTTATGAAGGAATTGCAAAGTGCATCAAAACATTCACAAATTTGAATGTAGTAATGGAAGGAACATTACTTTCAACTCACTCTTCCAAGTATGGATGGTTGATGACGTTGCAGGTCATGTACTATAACATGAAATTTTTTTCCCTTCCAACCGACGAAGAATGGAGCATACTAAAGAAACTGATAGAATCATCTTAATCTCATCAATCATAGTTTGTGAAAGTACTTTTAGTTTCAATCATCTCTATATCTTTAGTATATATCTTTGATATTATCCTAAATACTAGAGTCTAGAATTGAGTTTAAAGTAACAAGTTTGAACTTTGTTTTTTGAACAGGATGAATGTTGCAGTCTTGCAGATGCTATTGCCAATGCTAATTTACTAAACTGACCTATCAAATGCAAAAATGTACAACTAAAGTTGTAGAGATGTTGCAGACTTGTAGTTGTCTTACTGATTTAGATTTTGAGACTTCTCACTTCACATTAGGAAAATCAACCTGAAGCTGTTGTTGCTCCCTTGCTTCTATAAAAGGGAGCTTAGGGTCATTGGCTTAGGGTAATGAAATTGAAATTGGGCAATGTGCCAAATTGCCAATGGGTAATGAGTCATTGAGTTTTGTAAACAGAATCACAAAGTTCTATTCTTACTAGTATTAATGAATGAATTCTTACATTGTATTGTAGTACCCCTACCCCTAGTCCAATTTTATAGATGATATGCTTACTTTAGGGTGATAGATTGCATGTTAGGAAATCATTGAGGCATATGATTTTACTGACCCCATACTGGCATGTGTATGGTTAATGTGATTGTTTTACATTTTTGTTTGACATGCTTGATGTGGTTGAGGGATAGAGTCATAGGTACTTGCTTGCGAGATCCACACGATCGGTCGATCCCCGCCATTGTCTTTTATATATTTATATATGTTTGTACATGTTGGTGTTGTATGCAGATTCGCAGGTACCGAGCATCATCTTCCCTAAATTTTCAAGATGAACGTGCCCTATCACAATAGCTCAAATGGTAAGAGAGGGGAGATAACATGGATCCAAAACCCTCACCCAAACCCATTTATCCTAGTTGTTGGATAAGTATCTGTTGACTACCCTATCCGAATTTGTCAGGTTGGCAAAGTTCATGGATCCCTTTCTAGTGTTGCTTGGTTTTGGTTTTGTTTGATTTTATCTCATTTGACTTTGGTTGATTTGCGGTTGTGTGGGTGATTATTCATTTAATGATTATAGTTGAATTATGTTTATATAGATTATTTTATGTGATTATCAATGTTAGGTGTATAGTTGAATTTTATGATTAAATATGCTCCTATGATTAATTGAGGAAATTAAATTAAAGTTGATTATTTGAGTAATTGGAAATTAATATTGATTATGTCAGTTTATTTTGATGAAATTTAATTAAAATCAAATAATTGTTTATTTGGATTTAATTGATTATTTTATTAATAATTGAGTTTTATTATCTTTGTGTGTATTATTAAATAAATTAAATATTTAATTGCATATTTTCTGATGCATTAAGTATTTTATTTATTTAATATGTGTTTAAAATTATTAACATGTGCATAATTGAAAAGTGAGTTGCTGTCAAAAAGTGAACAACTAGTTTTCAAATGTCAAGTTGTGTTGTGCATTTAAAACATATTTTAATTAATTAATTAATATTTACTTTCAATTTTGGAGTTAGAGTCTGATCAGGAGTTGTCTTATGAGTCATTTTTTATTTGGAGTTGAACTAGGAGTTAGCTTTTGAGTTGTCTTTAGGGATTGCTTGAATTTGGGAATGGGATTCCTATTAGGGGAAAATTGCTTTTGATTTGGAGGGAGACAGGTTTTGGAGAAGATTTTTGGGGAAACAGCTTGTGTGCTTGGAATTTTTAGAGATTTGTTGATTGTTGTGGCTGCTTGTTGATTTGGGGTTTGATTGAGCATCTGGATCTGGTTGCTGTCTTCATCATAGTTTTCAGATCTACAAGTAGGATTGGTTTTGGAAGAAATCTCTCTCAGATCTTCAATAGGGGTTTCATTACAGTTCTAGCATTGGATTTAAGGTAGGATCTAGAATTCTTGTTGTGTGACTTCTGTTATTTAATCTGGTAAAATTTTGTGTTTGAGTAGATTTAGTTTTATCTCATTAGATCTATATGATTTTTTGAATTTTGGGTATTAGAGAAACCCCAGATCTGATATTTTATGTTTTTATGATTACTTGGCACTGTATTGTTATGCTGGCAAAATTTCATCATAAGGTTGCTTATAGTTTGCTTGTAAAATGAAAAATTGATCTTAGTGTAATACTCACCCGTAGGTTATTTTCAGGTTGCTTCGTGTTTTAGGTGATTGACCGAATTCTTTTAGGTCACTTTTCATGTGATCGATTATTGTTTCATTAATGATGATTATGGATTATTAACATATGTTATCAGGTGTATGCATAGATTAGATGATGATGTTTCATGATGTTAGATTACATGTTTTATATTGAATACGATGTACTTACCCCATACTTGCATGTGTATGGTGATTATGTGTTTGTATCTGTTTGACGTGTTTGTGTGGTAGAGGACAAAGGCGTAGTTACTTGCATAGTCGAGATCCACATGTCCGACCGTACCCTATCATTGTTTGTTATAGATTACATGTAGATGCTTCATCTTGTGATGAAAGGGTTTGCAGGTACAGGGCATCATCTTCCCTGAATTGGCAGGAGTGAGCGTGCCCACAAATATTCATCTCAATGGTAAAGAGGGGAGATAATTCACAGACCCAAACCCTAACCCTAGCCTAATTGTCCTAGGATTGGACAAATTTTTGTTTGACTACCTTACCCAAATTCACCTGGTTGGTATGAATTCATGGATCCCATTCTTGAGTCTGTGTATGTTTTCAGTTTGCTTGGTTTTCTATGCTTGATTTTATTGCGTTTAATTCAGTTGAGTTGTGAATTATTTAGGTGATTTTATATGATTATCTATGTTAGGACTATAGTTGAATTTAGTAATTTAATTGTTCCTATGTTTAATTTGGAAAATTATCTAAAGTCAATTATTTGTTTTATTGAAATTATTTGATTATGTAATCGTAATAAGGATTATTTATGTTGAGTGCATTATTAAATAAATTGAATATTTAAATGCATGCTTTAGGATGTAATAAATATTTAATTTATTTAATTTGGTTTTAATTATTAACATGTGCTCAAATGGTGAATGTTTAGAATTATGCTTGTTTATATTATTAAGTAATTAAATAATTAAGTGCATGAAATTTGTGATGCATTGATTATTTAATTTATTTAATAAATGAATTTAAATTAAAACATGTGCAAAATTGAAAAAGGGATTTGTATTCAAAAAGATAACAACTAGTTTTAAGAAGTCAAGTTGAGTTGTGCATTTAAAAGATATTTTTAATTAATTAATTGTAATTACTTTCAATTTTAGAATTTGAGTTGAATTAGGAGATGTCTTATGAGTCACTTTTCTGATTTGAGTTGAACTCTGAGTTAGCTGTTGAGTTGTCTTCTGTGATTGCTTGGATTTTGGAATTGAATTCCTATTAGGAGATTTTTGCTTTCATTTTTGAGGGAGACAGGTTTTGGAAAAGATTTTTGGGGAAGCTTGCGGTTTTGGCATTTTTGGGGATTCGTGGATTGTTGTGGCTGCATGTTGGTGTGAATTTCTCTGTGCATCTGGATTGGGCACCTGTTTGCAAATTAGCTTTCAGATCTGTAGGTTGTGTTTGAATTTGGAGAGAATTTGGTTCTCAGATCTACAGGGGTTTCCATTTTAAATCCATTTCTGGCATTGGATCTGAGGTAGGTTTTGGAATTGTCTGTCAGATTTATATTCTCATTTGTTCATTTTTCTGTATTTTATAGTGTTCTATGTTTTCAATTTTTTATAGATCTTTGTTTTAATAGATCTGGGTATTTAGAAACCCTTATGTAGTTAATTTTTGTATTTTATTATTACTTGGCATCATGTCATTATGCTGGCCAAATTTTGTTGATTAATTGTTCATGGTTTGGCTATAAATTGATAAATTAATCCTGTTATATAGTTAAACTATAGAGGTTGTAGAAAATTCAATCTCCTTGAGGAAGAAAACCAATTTGAGTAGAAAACCCAATTTGGGTACAAAAAGATCAATTATGGTATGAAATATATTCTCTGTTAAAATATGTTAAAATATATGTTGTGCAAAATTTACATGGGTAGGGTAAATTGTTTGTATATGTTTTAAGTTGTTATAGGGAAGAATAGATTCTTTAATACAAAAGAATCTAAGTTTATGATTGTGAAGAAAATAACCTTTTGCCATTTTCTGACAAAAGTCAGCTCTCTGTTAAATTTCCATATTCGGAAATAGGGTTTTTTTAAAAAAAATAATAATAAATGGATATTAAATAATAAGAGAAAATAAATAAATAAAATAAAATAGCTTTGTTTATACATGAAATTGATTTTATAAAAGTAAAACTTTGGAAGTGTTTTTGTTTGTTATTAAACAATTTTTTTTTAAAAAAATCGTATTAAAATTTTTTTTGTTAATGGAGGGTACTGATTGTACCCCCCCCCCCCCTCTACTCCGTCTGGTGGCGTATTGCACATCGGCAGGTATTGCCAGTGGTAGTATCTCTGCCATGGCAGAGAGTATTGCCGAGGGCAGTACCCTACCACAGGGGCCCGTGAGCGGGTCTTGGGAGACACACAGGGTGTGGGGCCCATAGGGTTCCCCCCATTATTATTATATTTTATTTTGTTTTAAATTTTATTAATATGGAATTTACTTTATGCAATGTTTTATGTTAATTAAATTTTGTTAAGTTAATTTGTTTTTAATTTAATTTATAATTGTTTTAAATTTTCATTTTTTTTAATAATAAATTAGTTTGTTTTATTTGATTTATATGATATATAAAATTTGGAATTAGGATATGTTAGTTGTATTTGATAATTATGTTAGTTAATTAATTTTTTTTGATTAACTTGTAATTTATTTTATTAAATATATAATTTGTTTTTGTTTGCAAATCATATAGTTGAAATGTAATTTATTTATAACTCATTTAGTAGACAATATGAGTTAAAGTAGAAATTGATTTATTTTTATTTTATCATCGTTTTGATGAGTTTGTATAGCTAATTATTCACTTAATTTAGTTTAGATAATTGGTTTATTTAATTAAATTACTAGGCAAATTGGGTCTTTTATTCTGTCAAAATCATGGGGCAATTTTAAGGAACATTCTCTGATTGTGATGTTATTGTAATGATTATGTTCCGATTATCTTAGTGAGATTCTTGTTTATGTACTTGAAATCAATTGTGCCCAAAATGAAACTTTATGCATATGGATTGATTTCAGTTATTTATAGCGTGAATGTTGTCATGTTCATGCCTATTCTATCTTCATCTTCGTTGTGTGTTTTGGGCATTAGAATGACCTAGGGGGGAACAGAGGCAGGGTTATATGTCAGTTGGAATGTATTTTAGTTTCATGCTTATGTGTGTGTTTATTTGAATTGTCATTTATGAATCAATCTTATGGGCTCTTATTGGTTAATATTTGTTTTGGTATTTGTGTAATCATTTGAGTTTCTATGTGGGAAACTGCATCTAGGATTACTTGGTAGAATACCTATTTGATGTTTATTTGATTATGAGCCTAGGGGAGATTGATTAAGTGCATCTTAGGGGAGTGGCTTGTGATAGTGGCCGGGACCCAAAGTGGTCAGTACCTAGGTAACCTATTGTGAGTTATGTAATTAAGTGATAACATAGTAATTAAAACTTTATAGATCATTTAAGAAGATAATTTTAGAGTATGGTTATGATTAGAATTCCTCAATCTGAGAGAGAGTATTCTAATCCCACATGGATTGTTTTGAGGTTCCGGGGCCCAGAGTGGTCAGTTCCAGGGTAATTCAATGCTTGAGAGTCCGGGGTCCTTTGTGATCAGTCCAGGGTACTCAAGTAGATAGACATGTGATGACACTCCCATAGCATGTAGCTTAAGTCATCTCCTAAGTTTCTGTTTATGCCTCTAGATTAGTGTGTATCACCTTTCACTTTATCATTGTGTACCTTGAGTAGAGAGCTTTCAGGATTCCTTGCTCAGTGGTTTGTCCTTGTTTGGTTTTGGTCATCCGATTGGGGTTTGTGGTTATCTCCTCAGCACGGTGGGAGTGGACCATTTAGGTTCACGAGGTTGGGTGGTAGTGATTCTTTACCATTGAGATTCGACATCTTGGTGTCGGTGCTATTGATACTTCTGCAGTTGGATGCCTTCTTGATTCTTCATTGTTCTTCATTATTGGATTCTTTCATACCTTTAATTATTGTAGTTCTATATTAGAGTATCGCATGTGATACCTAATATGATCATTGTACTTTTATGTTAGATTTATTATTACATACCCTGCGATATGTGCAGTGGATGTTAGTTTATTTGTTATCATGGATGTCCATGAGGATTGTTTATATTGTTGTAAGTTGTATTTGTATCATTTATGATATGCAATCTTTTGTCATCTTTCTTTAGTTGTATTTTGTTTTTAAGTAATTCTACGTCATGGGACCCTCGAGTTTTGTAGTCTATGTTGAATGTTGTTCATGTGAATAAATAGTAATTGCTTCCGCACTGTTGTGTATCTTGTATGTTAACTTTAAAAAAAAAATGTTCACCAAATTTTGTAGCAAGTTATAGGTTAACTTCTCTTGGGTTCCCTGGCGGGGCGTTACACTTAGACTATCGTAGAACTATAGTGTTGATAGGAAAATTAATCCCATTTGAAAAGAAAATCCAATTTTGATTGAAAACCCCAATTTGGGTAGAGAAATACTTGCTGGTTTTAAAAATATATATATTCCCTGTTTTAAAAATATAGTCAAAATAACCAGGCAAAGTTAAAATTGATGCAAAATTTTAGTGTAAAAAGTTGTTAAAATATTTGTCCTCAAAAGGAATATATTCTTTCCTTTAACAATCTGATTATAGATTTGTGAAAAAATGATAAAATGTCCTGTTACCATTTCTGGAAAGTGGAAAATGATTAATGTGCTCCTTGTTTCTTTTTAAAATAAACACTATTGGAAAAAGTTTGTTATTAAAAAAAATATTTATTGGGAAATGTTTTAACAAAGTATTTTATTTTTCAAAAACAATTAAATGAAGTATGGGGGGGCAGACCTGGCCCTACCTCCCCCCTGCCGCGTAGGTCAAGGAAGTTGCCGACAGTAGTCCTTAGGGACTGTCACCGACAGTCCTTGGACTGTCGACGATAGCCCCTAGGAACTGTCACCTCACTCCATATGCCGTCGACTGCAAAGGTGGGGCCCGCAGGTCTCAAGGTTTGGGGGTTTTGATTATTTTAAAAGTTTTGTATATTATTTTTTTTAATTAAAATAATTTTGTTTATTAGTTACCTTTTAATTAAGATTTAAATGTTACTCAAACTTTATATTATTAATTGTGCTTCTTAGTTTATTTATTGTTTATTAAATAAGTTAATTGGTTTATTAACTTAGTTTAATAAATTTTGGTTGTTGATTTAGTTGAATAATTTTGTTAATTAACTTAGTTTAATTAGTTTATTTATTATTCAAATATCTTTTAATGATATGAAATTTACTATTAAGTTTATTTGTTCGAGATGATAGGTTATTTTGCATAATTGATTTATGACAACCATATATATATATATAGTGTGTATATATTTAAATTAATATACTTGTATATTAATATAAGAAATTTGTTAATGATTAATGTGATTATACCTATTAGATTTTCATTTTATGGAATGAGTTTACTTAATTGGCTTAATAGTTTCTATATATGAGATTAAGCTTAAGTAGTGTATATTAAATTTATCATTAGCTTTTGTTCAACTATGGGATAGATGTTTCTCTTACATTGGATTCTTGATTGATCAATTATTGGAGATTGATGTGCATATACTGAAATTGTGCATTTTATTCTAATGAATTCTTAGAATGTATATAGGGAATATTCTTTCATTGAAACTTAATGTAATATTTATTAGCAGATTTATGTAATTCTATACTTAGATTCATCTATGTTCAATATGGATCTTTAAATGCTTATAGAATTGATATCAGCTTCCTTTAATACAAATGTGTCTTCTTCGTGCCTCGAGTGTCTTCTTGTGCTTATTGTGTTTTCAAGTGCTAGAAGACCCAAGGGGAAGACAGAGGCCAGCGGTTGTGTTAGTTGATCATGTTTTTCTACTTTATGTGCTATGTATGTATTTTATCTGATTATCACTCCTGTTTGACCATTGGGCTCATGATGTTATGTATTATGTTATGGTATCTTGGTATTCATTCATGTTTCTTTGTGTAAATAAGGATTTGGAATTACCTAGTGGTATACCTGTGTAGATCTAGGAAAGATCTGTGAGCCTAGGGTAGTTTACCAAGATATGTAGTAGGAGGTGGCTTGCAATAAGCACCGAGGCCCACAAGTGGCTGCTAGGATCACTTATTGTTAAGTATCTTAATCAAGTGATAACTAAATATAACATTGAGAGTTTTATTAAAATGAACCTAATAAGATGTGGTCCTCACCCAGGCGTCAGTGCTAGTACAGACTAAGATGGTGTTGAGAAGATGACTAGGCCCCTTTTAAGGGATGAGTTGGCATAGTCAATGGCTTTGTCAGTACGAGAAGTCATTGACACCGTGTAAGGTCACTTGGGTGCCAGGATCTCGCAAGATTAAAAGGATGAGACTCAAGGGTTAGACGTACATGATGACAGCTTCCTATGCATAGTCTAGTTATCCTACATGTTTCGGTTACCTCTGGAATAATGAGTCTTTCATGGCATTACTACTTTTCACCTTGAGTTAGAGAGCTTTCAATAATCCTTTCCTTTGCTTGTTATGTTTGATGTTGTTATCTGAGTGGGCTCTGTTGTTATCTCCTCAGCACGATGGGAGTGGACCATTTAGGTTCACGAGGTCGGGTGGCAGTGATTCTTTTACCATTTGAGATTGCGACATTCATGCACCAGTGCTGGATGACCCCTGTAGCAGTTGTTCCTTCTTGATCTTCCTTGATGGATTTGTGTTCCTATCTTCTTCTTCTTCTTCCATGTGATCATGTATCAGTTGTTCAGTGATATCATGTTGTACTTATTATCAGTTATTGTATTACATACCCTGTGACATGTGCAGTGGATGTAGGTTTATGGATACCTTATGGTACCAGTTGTATTTATGCTATCCTATGTGTGATGATGCTTTTATCTTTCATTGGATTATATGATTTATTTAAGTGTACATAATCTTATTTAATTAATTATTGTTAACGTAATCTTTATCAAGGAACCCTTGAGAGTTGTAACCTGTGTTGGTTGCTTTTGTTAATGTGAGTTAATGATTATTGCTTCCGCATTGATGTTTATCTTGTATGTTAACTTTTTTAAAAAAAAAATTCTGCAATCTTAGATGAATGTTTAGGTTAAGTTCTCCTGGGTTCCCTAGCGGGGCATTACACTTGGTATCAGAGCACCAAGTTCAACACTGGGAACTCTCAGAAGTTGTGTGCCCATTACACATCTAAACTGTTAAACTTGAAACCAAACATAGACATATAACTCTTTTGTGTTTGAGAACCATTAAATCACAACTGAACATTTATGTTTTATTTCTCTTAAATGCCTTTGAGATATCACTTTGTCTAGTGATTGTCATAGGTGTTTGGACTATTTATTGTGTATGGCTACCTTCTGTAATGCATCTAGGGTGAAATACCTTTGGATGTCATGAAGTGATTACTCCCTAGAGTGTGGCTACTACTGGTCACCTTTTTATGTGGATGTGTTTTGATTGATGATTCATTTTTGGTTGATTTATGAATTGTTCGTGATGTGTATGGGCTAGCATTGAAATTTTGAACTTTCTTATGATTGGATCAGTCACATAACTCTCTTTTTGTTATCTATTTTGTGACGGTAGTCACACTTAATTTATTGTTGGAATTGTGAGCTCTCATGATTTAATGTTGGACTTACAATTCCCCCACTTGGGTTTTCCCTTTTTGAGTTTTGTGGTGGCTACTCTGAATGTTTGTTATTGTTGGCCCTCTTCTATGATAAGTGTTGTTTCTATCATGTTCATAATGAACCCCTGATAGTATGTATAAGGGAGGACATCGTAGAGATGGTACTATATGTGCTGTGTGATATTAGAATTGTTGGGTATTCTATATGTTTGCATAGGTGTTGCTTTAACTAGATAGATTTTCATGAATTTCTCAACTTACTATTTGATATAGATATGAATGTGTTCTTTATGCAATGGATCCTAGATATTTTCTATGATGATGAATGAATAAATATTTTGATCTACTTGTATTGCAAATGAGTGATTGATCAATGTGATTTTCAATTTGTTCCTAAACTAGGTTTTTTATTGATCTTAATGACTGCATATCATGTTTTTATTCGATGACTTATTTTCAGATGTTATGTTTTGGTTTTAGTAAATGCTTGTGTTTGGACGATATGTATCCTCATCTGGTTGTAGGCTTCCAGGAGTAAGCCTAATCCTAGGAGGGGTGGATGTAGTACCCCTACCCCTAGTCCGATTTTATAGATGATATACTTACTTTAGGGTGATAGATTACATGTTAGGAAATCATTGAGACGTATGATTTTACTGACCCCATACTGGCATGTGTATGGTTAATGTGATTGTTTTACATTTTTGTTTGATGTGATTGATGTGGTTGAGGGATGGAGTCATAGTTACTTGCTTGCGGGATCCACACGATCGGTCGATCCCCACCATTGCCTGTTATATATTTATATATGTTTGTACATGCTGGTGTTGTATGCAGATTCATAGGTACCGGGCATCATCTTCCATGAATTGTTAGGATGAGCGTGCCCTATCGCAATATCTCAAATGGTAAGAGAGGGCAGATAACACGGATCCAAAACCCTAACCCAAACCCATATATCCTAGTTGTTGGATAAGTATCTGTTGACTACCCTATCCGAATTTGTCATGTTGGCAAAGTTCGTGGATCCCTTTTTGGTGTTGCTTGGTTTTGGTTTTGTTTGATTTTATCTCATTTGGCTTCGGTTGATTTGCGGTTGTGTGGGTGATTATTCATTTAATGATTATAGTTGAATTATGTTTATATAGATTATTTTATGTGATTATCAATGTTAGGTGTATAGTTGAATTTTATGAATAAATATGCTCCTATGATTAATTGAGGAAATTAAATTAAAGTTGATTATTTGAGTAATTGGAAATTAATATTGATTATGTCAGTTTATTTTGATGAAATTTAATTAAAATCAAATAATTGTTTATTTGGATTTAATTGATTATTTTATTAATAATTGAGTTTTATTATCTTTGTGTGTATTATTAAATAAATTAAATATTTAATTGCATATTTTAGGATGCATTAAGTATTTTATTTATTTAATATGTGTTTAAAATTATTAACATGTGCATAATTGAAAAGTGAGTTATTGTCAAAAAGTGAACAACTAGTTTTCAAATGTCAAGTTGTGTTGTGCATTTAAAAGATATTTTAATTAATTAATTAATATTTACTTTCAATTTTGGAGTTAGAGTCTGATCAGGAGTTGTCTTATGAGTCATTTTTGATTTGGAGTTGAACTGTGAGTTAGCTTTTGAGTTGTCTTTAGGGACTGCTTGAATTTGGGAATGGGATTCCTATTAGGGGAAAATTGCTTTTGATTTGGAGGGAGACAGGTTTTGGAGAAGATTTTTGGGGAAAGAGCTTGTGTGCTTGGAATTTTTGGAGATTTGTGGATTGTTGTGGCTGCTTCTTGATTTGGGGTTTGATTGTGCATCTAGATCTGGTTCCTATCTTCATCATAGTTTCTAGATCTTTAGGCAGGATTAGTTTTGGAAGAAATCTGTCTTAGATCTTCAACAGGGGTTTCATTACAGTTCTAGCATTGGATGTAAGGTAGGATCTAGAATTCTTGTTGTGTGACATCCGTTATTTAATCTGGTAAAATTTTATGTTTGAGTAGATTTAGTTTTATCTCATTAGATCTGTATGATTTTTTGAATTTTGGGTATTAGAGAAACCCCAAATCTGGTATTTTATGTTTTTATGATTACTTGGCACTGTATTGTTATGCTGGCAAAATTTCATCTAAAGGTTACTTATAGTTTGCTTGTAAAATGAAAAATTGATCTTAGACTTTCATAAAACTATAGTGTTGATAGGAAAATTAATCCCATTTGGAAAGAAAATCCAATTTTGATTGAACAACCCAATTTGGGTAGAGAAATACTTGTTGGTTTTAAAAAAAAATATATTCCCTGTTTTAAAAATACAGTCAAAATAACCAGGCAAAGTTAAAATTGATGCAAAATTTTAGTATTAAAAGTTGTTAAAATATTTGTCCTCAAAAGGAATATATTCTTTCCTTTAAGAATCTGATTATAGATTTTTAAAAGAATGATAAAATGTCATGTTACCATTTCTGGAAAGTGGACACATAGAACACTTTATTCCATTTTCAGATTTGGCCTTATTAAAATATATTTATCTATATTAATTTATTAATGTGCTCCTTGTTTCTTTTTATAATAAACACTATTGGAAAAAGTTTGTTATTAAAAAAATAATATTTATTGGGAAATGTTTTAACAAAGTATTTTATTTTTTAAACAAAATTAAATGAAGTATGGGGGTGGCGGCCCTGGCGCTACCTCCCCCCTATCGCGCAGCTCAAGGAAGTTGTCATCGGTAGTCCTTTGACTATCGACGACAGCCCCTAGGAACTGTCGTGACAGTCCATACGCCGCCGACTGCAGAGGTGGGGCCCGCGGGTCTCAAGGTTTGGGGGTTTTGATTATTTTAAAAGTTTTGTATATTATTTTTTTTAATTAAAATAATTTTGTTTATTAGTTAGGTTTTAATTAAAATTTAAATGTTACTCAAACATTGTATTATTAATTGTGCTTCTTAGTTTATTTATTATTTATTAAATAAGTTAAATTGTTTGTTAACTTAGCTTAATAAATTTTGGTTGTTGATTTAGTTGAATAATTTTGTTAATTAACTTAGTTTAATTAGTTTATTTATTACTCAAATATCTTTTAACGATATGAAATGTACTATTAAGTTTATTTGTTCGAGATGATAGGTTATTCTGCACAATTGATTTATGACAACCTTATCAATGTTTAATTTCGATATATATATATATATATATATAGACACACACACACACACACACACACACACACACACACACACACACACAGGGTCTATATATTTAAAATAAATATACTTGTATATTAATATAAGAAATTTGCTAATGATTAATGTGATTATATCTATTAGATTTTCATTTTGTGGAATGAGTTTGCTTAATTGGCTTAATAGTTTCTATATATGAGATTAAGCTTAAGTAGTGTATATTAAATTTATCATTAGCTTTTGTTCAACTATGCGATAGACGTTTCTCTTACATTGGATTCTTGATTGATCAATTATTGGAGATTGATGTGCATATACTGAAATTGGGCATTTTATTCTAATGAATTCTTAGAACATATATAGGGAATATTCTTTCATTGAAACTTGTAATATTTTATTAGTAGGTTTATGTAATTCTATACTAGGATTCATCTATGTTCAATATGGATCTTTAAATTCTTATGGAATTGATATCAGCTGCCTTTAATACAAATGTGTCTTCTTCGTGCCTCGAGTGTCTTCTTGTGCTTATTGTGTTTTCGGGTGCTAGAAGACCCAAGGGGAAGACAGAGGCCAAGGGTTGTGTTAGTTGATCATGTTTTTCTACTTTATGTGTTGTGTATGTACTTTATCTTATTATCACTCATGTTTAACCATTGGGCTCATGATGTTATGTATTATGTTATGGTATCTTGGTATTCATTCATGTTTCTTTGTGTAAATAAGGATTTGGAATTACCTAGTGGTATACCTGTGTAGATCTAGGAAAGATCTGTGAGCCTAGTGTAGTTTACCTAGATATGTAGTAGGAGGTGGCTTGCAATAAGCATCAGGGCCCACAAGTGGCTACTAGGATCACTTATTGTTAAGTATCTTAATCAAGTGATAACTAAATATAACATTGAGAGTTTTATTAAAATGAACCTAATAAGATGTGGTCCTCACCCAGGCATTAGTGCTAGTACAAACTAAGATGGTGTTGAGAAGATGACTAGCCCCCTTTTAAGGGATGAGTTGGCATAGTCAATGGCTTCGTCAGTACGAGAATTCATTGACACCATGTAAGGTCACTTGGGTGTCAGGATCCAGCAAGATTACTAGGATGAGACTCAAGGGTTAGACGTACATGATGACACCTTCCTATGCCTAGTCTAGTTATCCTACATGTGTCAGTTGCCTCTGGAATAGTGAGTCTTTCATGGCATTACTACTTTTCACCTTGAGTTAGAGAGCTTTCAGGGATCCTTTCCTTTGCTTGTTTTGTTTGATGTTGTTATCTGAGTGGGATCTGTTGTTATCTCCTCGGCATGGTTGGAGTGGACCATTTAGGTTCATGAGGTCAGGTGGTAGTGATTCTTTTACCATTTGAGATTCTGAAATTCATGCACTAGTGCTGGATGACCCCTGTAACAGTTGTTCCTTCTTGATCTTCCTTGATGGACCTGTGTTCCTATCTTGTTCTTCTTCTTTCATGTGATCCTGTATCAGTTGTTCAGTGATATCATGTTGTACTTATTGTCAGTTATTGTATTACATACCCTGCGACATGTGGAGTGGATGTAGGTTTATGGATACCTTATGGTACCGGTTGTATTTATGTTATCCTATGTGTGATGATGCTTTTATCTTTCATTGGATTATATGAGTTTTGTAAGTGTACCTAATCTTATTTAATTAATTAATGTTAACGTAATCTTTGTCAAGGAACCCTTGAGAGTTGTAACCTATGTTGGTTTCTTTTGTTAATGTGAGTTAATGATTATTGCTTCCGCATTGATGTTTATCTTGTATGTTAACTTTTAAAAAAACATTATTCTGCAATCTTAGATGAATGGTTAGGTTAAGTTCTCCTGGGTTTGCTGGCGGGGCATTACATGTATCATATTTGTAATTAAATTAATGAGAATCACTATTTCTAACTCTAAGAATTCTAACATATGAATTGATATGTTGTCAAAACATATAATGAAAAATCTATAAGAATTGTACCATATGAGCTGAATAATACAAATGAAAACCATTATTAATTATCAAATTGAATCTTGATGACATTATCAACCACATTCATGTTTTTTACATTGGAATATGCTATTATGCATGATTGGTGATGAGATATAGAAACTGACAGTAGACTTCAGGAAAAAGCTTAATAAATATCTAGGAGGCTAGCACCTGCTACTTCTACAATGGTTCAACTTCAAGCTGCCACATCATATCATCATTGAGATAATCAGATTTAGCACCATCAACTTCATAGATTCCTTGGTTCTTTGATATGTTTTCTTCACTCTGCATACCAACACTTAACTGATGTTCACCACTAGCAGTACCAGTACCATTACATGAGTCAATGACATCATTGTCTCTAGCATTCCCACTCCCAGTTCCACTTTGGTTTGAAATGTTTCCCAACCCTCTTGTCTAACATTTCTTCCTCCATAATTTCAGTGTCCTTTCATAAGGAAAAGTATTGACTTCATACCTGGATGTATAGATCCTCAAGCAATTTTCTAGATTCTTGTCTAGTTTGTTTCTTAGCTTTGACTTTAGGAATCCCAGAGCACTAAAAACTCTCTCATCCTTCACCGACCCCAATATCATGGTCAGACATTAATCAGCAAGCTTGAAATATTCTGATAGTGAATCAGTCAACAATTTGCTCTTAGCTAGATTTTTCCAAAGCCTTGATACCGATCCATCTTCGCAAGGGTTCTGCATAATATTATATTGTTCCCTCATTGTTATTGAAAAATGACCTGATTTCTCTCTCAAATGATTTCCATCTAAAATTCCATTTAGAGTTACTCCATTTAACTCTTTGGTTTTGCAGAAATGATCTATCAAAGTTAGTAGCCTAGTTTTAAAATCTTTGGGTTTGTTCATACTCCAATATCAAGGAAACACAATAGCCATGGATTCAAGTAGTTTGACTGGAGGGAATCTTTCTCTAATCTATGAGGAAAGATCATAGGCAATGTGCTTCATAGAAGCTATTACAGACTCAACGATCTTGGTAAAGTCTTCCCTTTTAATACTTGATACTCATCGAGTCCTGGTGTTCTTTCTTGGTTCATCGGACTCGATCCTGGAAAAGTAGTGCATTGGTATCTCAACTCTGTGAATTTCTACACATAACTCCCCATTTGAACTGATTTTAAAAAGTTATCAGGTTTGTCCAAATCTATGACTTTTAGCTAGCTGGCAAATTTTACATCATCTTCACATAATTGATAGAGACTATCGAGCGCCACGCATGTCAATTTACGTAGTGAAGCATATTCTACCATATACATAGCTCTTTGCTGGGCCTTTTTCATTAAATTTCTCATTTCCTCAAGCATGGGAAGAATACCTGCTAATGTTAACAGTGTCTCTACATTAGTTAACATTGCCAGCAGTGCAGGAAATTTGATTGCCTTTCTTCGTCACAACTTTAGTTCATTAGACCAAGCAACAATTGATATTCTGAAAAAACTCGATGTGCTGGTCTATCCAAAGAGATCCATCTGGTACCATTATCCTTAAGAAGCTTGTTCCCATTGGTTAGTCCTTTGGTAAAGTGTTGAAATTCTCTCAATCATTTCAAACTTCGACAGAAGTATTGGTAGAGCTCTTTGATTAAAGCTTCAATTTTTTGTACTGGAGCATGCTTGCTGACGACTCCATAAGCTAGATTCATTCTATGGGCCATGCAGTGAATGGGAGTAATGTAGAGTGCATAAGAAGATTGTATCTTTATGCAAAGATCGCCCCTATGGCCTTGCATTACTGAAGCTCCATACGCTCCAACACACACCAGCTTTTTGGCAATGGCCATGTCATTTATACGTCCATATTCAATTAGAGAACTCTTTACTAGTTCAAATAAATTTTCTACTGTCACATTATCCCTCATTTTAGCAACAGTTAGTAGATGAGGTTAGCGAACAAAATTATGTATAGTATAAACATGCATGCATACCCAGGAAGTATTGTCTACTGCTATAACCTTGTCTAAAGACAATGCAATAAAATTTGACTCTTTAATTTTTTCCTTCAGATCCTCTTTTTCAACCTTGGCAAGACAACTTGCCCATTCCCATCCACTGTTTACTGACCAGTGACTGTTAGGATAGTTATGAACTTTCAGAAAGTGTAATAAAGCACTCAATGATGGGTAGTTTGTCATAGGACACCCTCTGCTCAAAATATTAAACACAACACTTAACTGAACAACTTTTCCCATTAGTTCTACTTCCAATACTTTTCCAAAACAAGCTTCAATAGAGCCTTTAACTTCACCAGGCTTCATCTTTATATTATGTTGAAATTCATATAATTCTGCATTTCTAACATGCTGAGACTCCTCCTTTGTTTTCCATCTTATCACTAATTTTTGAGCTCCATCTATAGTTTTCTTTTCATAAACTTTACCCATATGCTTCTCTATGGTGTCAATTTTTAGTTGCAACCTCTTTTCCTTCTTATTTATCTGGCTGCAAATCTTACATCTGCATTCTACCGAAGGCTCCCCTTCAATTGGATTATCCACTGGTTCAATGAATGGATACTTTGACACCCATTCTACTTGAAAATTCCTCGACAGATCCCACATTCTATCATTCTTTGATTTGTATTTCTTTTCTTCCCTACAACATCATCTTCTCTGACATTCTCAGTCTCATCCAAGTCAATTATATCATTATGGCTACTCTGGGTATTTAACTAAAAATCTTCTTCAAGTTCATCTTGATCTGAGATATCAGGTTCATAGACTTCTTCAATATGTCGTGTAGGTTCAGCCCAAGGTTGTGAATCTTGAAAATCTTCTTGTGATGAAGTAGCTTCTCGATTTTGGCCAGAAAAATTTCCAACACCATGACCAAAGTATGATGATAAGGTTCTATGTTTTGTTGGCCTCTCTTGGCTTTCCCCAAGCCCATATGTCAGAGCCTTACCCTTATTCTTGTTCGACATCTCAATTCTTCAATGAAATAAAGGCTACCAGCCTACCTGTGAAAAAAAAAATGTAAAAAAAATATTTACTTGTAGTTGTTGAAGAAGTGACAAATGACAATAGAACTATAATATACAATGTTTACATAGTCACAAAATAATAATCACTTACCTTTGCCTCAAATTCAATTGCAGTCATGACTCACCAAAGTAGTCAAGACTCAACAGTCTGAACTTCACTATCGATCAAATTGAATCGATCCAAATTGTGTACAATAACACTGATGTATGAATGTATTTATACAAATCTTTTTTGGCAAAATGGGCAGGAGGTATTAGGTCGGTGTCCAAATATTTGGTGAAGCCCACTTAATTATAACACGTCTTGTGTTATTTCCTAGGCAATTATGAGTCATCCAATACCATAATCAATTAATAAAGGTGGTGAAAACCTATCGATTTGAGACACGTGTCCATAAAATGGCTGGCAAAGTTGGGGCTGCCTATATATATATATATATATATATATATATATATATATATAACTATTGGCAGATATAGGCCGTCCATTTGGGGCTGCTTAGAAATTATAGGTGAATGATAAAAATATATCATTCCCAAAACATATATGCCATTGGCGATAATGTGAAAGAAAGGGACACATAACATGATCTTACCTTTCTGACATTCATGACACATAACATGATCTAGCTTAGATAAGTTAGGCAGACCTCTAACTCTTTTCCTTTTACTGATCTTAATCATGTTATCAAAATTCACATGGCATAACCTTTTATGCCAAAACCATGCATCTTCATCTTTCATTATTAAACAAAAAGACTTATCATTATCAAGATAAAATAGATTACCTCTGTATTGTGTACCAGTTCCAACAAGTCTTCCTCTATCATCAAATATTTTCACCTTTTTGCTCTCAAAAGCAACTCGGTGGCCTGAATTGTTTAGTTGTGCCACACTTAGCAAATTATAGTTCAATCCTTTTACCCAATAAGCATTTTCACATTTTAATCTATCATTTATCATCAGGGATCCTTTACCTCTTACCATACAGGGTGCATCATTTCCCATTCTTACAAATCCTTCATTGTATTCTTCAAGATAATCAAATTTTTCATCACTAGTCATGTGATGTGTACAACCACTATCTATAATTCATGTATCATTTTTATTAACCTTAGAGATAATTGTTGTCTCTACATACCTTTCATATTCTTTGGAATCATCCTTCATTGCCACAAATACAACCTCCACATCATCATCAGTGTCGGTATCGGTGATCTCTTCTTCTTCAGCAATGTAGCATACCTTCTTGCCTTTGTCATTATTGTCTCAGTTATCTCTATTGTAGTGTTGGTAGCCTCTGTTGTATCTTCTCCCATAGCTTCCTTCATATTAGTCTTTAGTTCTATCATCATCTTTCTTATATGGACATCTAGCAGCAATGTGGCCAACTTCTTTACAGTTAAAGCATGCTAAAGGTAACTTACCTCTATACCTTCCTTTAGCTTTAGGTAACCTTCTAGCCATAAGAGCTTCAAGTTCATCAAGCTCATCATCAGTATTTCTATCACTATCATCATTATTATTTCTAGACTTACCAATCTTCAGAGAAGTCATAAAAGAGGATTCAACATTGGGTGCAACACTTTTATCATAATTATTCAGTTCAAATGTTGTAAGCTTTCCAATTATATTATCAAGAGTGAGTGTGCTGTTAGGTGTTGACCTATTTTCATGAATTGCAGATATTCTAATGGCATAGACAGGCAATAAGGTCCTTAGAATTTTTCTTACCACAGTGTCTTCATCAATGACTCCATCTGATGCTCTAATATTGTGAACTACCTCCTTTATTATGTTTGTGTACTGCACAATGTTTTCACCTTCTTTCATCTTCATATCATCAAATCTTCCTCTTAAGCTTTCGACTCTTGCTCTCTTGACATTCGCATCACCACTATAAACTTGAGCTAATTTATCCCACATCTGCTTAGTAGTAGTACAGTCCTTGATGTCTTCAAATTTGGCATCTGAACAGGCAGCAACAATCTCTATCATAGTGATATTATGTTCATGCATGTCCCTTAGTTGATCAAGGGTCAAGGGACCATTGGGTTGCAAGGTATCCATTGGTCATCAGATCTAGGGAAGAATCCCCAATCCCGAATATATGAAGCTTCATTCGACTTTGCCATATTGTGAATTTATCTTTGTTTGGATTTGGCACTTCCCTCTTAAACATTTTGAGACCTTTGTGTTGAAGTCCTTAAAAATTTGTTCCAAGCAACCAATGTTATGATACCAATTGTTAGAATAGCTAAGAGGGGGGTGAATCATCTATCCACAGTCTCAAATCAAAATGTATAATCCAAAACAATTTACTTAAACTTCTGCAGTTGGGTAACATAAACTACTATACTGTCTATGCTTTTACCGATTACCAGTCAATAACAAATAATGATTACTGACCAAATCCAACATGCAATATGTAAATTATGATAACAAACAATCACCACAATGAACACATAACACAAAATATTTAACGTGGAAACCCTGTGAAGGGAAAAACCACCTAGGACCGGCAACCCAAAAATGTTCACTCTTCTGAAGTGAGGTCAGTGAAGACCCGACCCTGTTAAAGGTTCCAAACACACTGTTAGGTGTGACCTTGTTAGAGGATTTTAGACCAACCATTATCATCCAACTAGCATTCACTATGGGGTTGACAGGATAACAATGTTCATTTTATGAATGAAACATAAAAGACTTTCAAGTCCACTCAGTTAAGAGATTTCTATGTTTACAGTGGTTAAAATGTAACAGTAGTTGATATGATTACAATACAACTTCAATTGTAGATTATCAGATATATTTTAAGCCCATACAAATCCTCTGATCAGTATATCAATTATGTATCACAATAATCAATGACTTACTATTGCTCGGTAATAGCTTTCCAATGCTCGGTAAACTCTGCAATTCGGTTCTCCTTAACCAGTTTGATCAGGAATACATGAAGCTTGTTCATGCGATAGTTCTGCAATCCTTTCTTCTTGCGGCATAAGTTTCATGATGAAACTCTAGTCTCTTAAATAGACAAGTAAACCATTTTCTTCTCCTCCATAAGATTTTGTCACTTATTCTCCTTCGTCCATTTTATCTCTTAAACCTTCCTCAGCTGATGTGCTAGTAAAACATTTTGATTTCATCCTTTAGATCTTCCTTGAATTATGCTAGTCGTTGATCTTCATAACAAACATTATCTCCATCACTGATTTCGATGTACTTTACAGCTTAGCAATCCTTAATGGCTAAACTAATTATTTAGTTCTTTTTCTCCTGCTTGGTTAACAAAGAAATACATTGGTGAACACATGCTTGGTTTATACTATGCTTGGTATACACTACAGTGCTCGGTGTATACTATGATGCTTCATCAACCGACCACACTGCTTTGTGTCTTTCAATTCTTTTCCTCATCATAGATGAATGAAACATAATCAAGTCAATAACATAAGGTCATAGACTCATCCACAAGTTACACAATGTATTCCTTATCCTCATTTGTCATATACATCTTCCTCATGTAGATATTTTTGTTCAACTCCTTTTCTACAGATGTTTAGTTATTGTAACTTACAAAATAAGTGTTGTTAAACTAATTGACATCAATGACAACATATTACTGATTTAATCATATTACATATCTAATCAACAACTCGGTGATCTCTCATCACAGATCTTCAATTAGGTTCTAAATCATTTGTGTTGTTATCCCTAAATACATGGAAATTCTTCATTTAGAAACTTACTATGGTAAGGGTGGTCATTTCACTCATGTAAAAACCTTCCATACACTATGTAGTGATTTCTCTCATGATCATAGGTTCATGGCTAAAATATTTACTAGAACTTTTCAAGATAAAGCCTTGTAATGGTATTGTTCTTTTCCTCCTTATTCCATTGATTCCTTTCAAAAAAATTCTAGTGTTTTCATCCAACAATTTTAAAATAATAGTGTTCTATAGATTTCTTTGACTCATTTGATGCATTGTAAACAAGGTGTTAAAGAAAAAGTGACTCATTCCATTGGTAGATTTAAGCATTTGTATGCTTCAATTTCTCATCTTTTTCTTGATGTTGATATACAACATATTTTTATTTCTAATTTATAAAAAAAACATTTGGTATAAGATGTTGTTGCCTGAATTTGCCTATTTATCTCAATTTTGTCCAGTGCTTCATAATTATTAACTTCAAGTGAGTTAATTTGAGAGCACTCCTCCAATGGCTCTAGTTGATAGGAGTGATTTTGCATTTTATTCCTATCAAAAGTTTTAGAAACCTATGAGCTTCATCAAAATCAATAATTCATCAAACCATGTTGATGAGCAAGTGGCACGAGCATCCAAATGTATGGCTCCTTTGTCATCTATTTTTATACCTTCTCATAGTTTTACATCTCTTTATGAATCTTTGTATAATGTGATGTTGAAGCTTTTTAATTCTATTGTGGTACAAATTTCTCTCATTAAACCAATTGAAACATCCAAACCTTTTCCTAAATCCTCTGATCATTTTTTTTTTGTCAACACCATCATCAACCTGGTCGTGACACAAAGAAGTGTTTCTATTTGAAATCTATTATTCAAGACCTCATTGATTCTAATACTATATATGTTGAGGGTGTTAATGATCAAGGAAACAAGTCTGTAGAGCCTCTCAACAAAAAATTGTAAATTTATACCAATCATTTTCCTTCTCATTCAACCAATACCATTGAATCTACTCAGTCTTCACCTTCTTCCTCCCATTTTGTTGGCTATGATGTTGAGTGTACTGAAGCCAACACTGTTTCCATTCTTATTGATAAATTCAAACCTGAACCTGATCTTTACATTACATTTGATCTTAAAGAGATGATTAAAGCATATGATGGTCCTCTTTACATTATAACAAATATTAATGGTCTTCCTTGGCTCAACTCCATGAAATTTGTAGTCTCTCCTATTCACAAGTGTTTTAAATTTCCCCATGATCGAGAAATAATCATTATTAATCATAGTCAACCTTTAGTGCCTTGAGGGAACTTTGACCTTGACTTCTTTTGGCCTTCTATGCCACAACCAATTCAACCTTACAAAGGAAATATTTTTCAATCCTATCAAAAATTCAAAGTCCAAAAGTTTTGTGAGCTTAGCAATCCTAAGGATGTTTCATATCCTTTTGCTAGATTTGGACTTATTCCTACACCTTCATCACCTCCTATATCATATCAACATTATGTTGATTTCATCTCCCAACCTAGTGTGGTGCATTATATTCTTCCTCCTAAAGAAGAAAAGGAACTGATGTTGATTGATCTTAAACCAATCCAAATCTCAAGAAAAACCAAACATAATTGTTGTGCTCATGAACGTCATCATAAAAGTCATGTTAGAGTCCATGAGCGTGCTTCCCAAAATGTTTCCTCCACTAAGCCACCTAATGATTCCTTGATTCTCTTTGAAAAACCTATATGCATAGCCCAAGGAAGGAAGTAAATTTGAAAAAGATGAATTTGAATAAACATGATAATTCTATTCATATCTTAGATCCTATTACGATAAATTTGGATGAAGAAGATGCTCTTGATGATGATGATTTCAATATTTATAATACAAATGATGATGTTCATGCTAGTGATTATGATGATACGTACAAGCTTATTGATATTAATCATGATTTACCTACTATGTTTGTAAAACAATTATCTCTTAGTTCTAGTGATGAACAAAGTGACCCATCTTTACAACCCGGTCCTTGTTTTGAACTAGCTATTGTTCCAACTATTGTTCTTAATGTTGTTAGGATTAACAAGGAAGAAATAACAATTACATGCAAAAATAACCAATATCAAAACAACCATAAATCACACAGAAGAGAACACAAGACACAAAGATTTAACGTGGTTCACCCAATCCCTGGGCTACATCCACCAACAACAAGTGCAATATTTTATTATCCAGTGATTACAACCTAATTACAATCTGTAATCCCCCTTACAGCTCAATTCTGCCGCAAGTACTTAAATCATACATTATGAAATCCCTAACCCTAAGCCATATTATATAATATTTTTCTACTTTAGGGTTATAATGAGCTACAATATGTCGGCCCAAAAATAGTTGAAAATATGTTGGCCTCAAAAAAATTCACCTCAGGGGCTATGCCCCCAAACCCTCACTCAAGGCCCGGCCCGACCCCAAACCCCTACGAGGTTAGGAGGAAAAGTGTACAGTACTTTCTTGATCAGACACCACAAGCTAACAAATGTTTCTCCTCTTTCTTTTTTCCCACCTCTCCTAAACAGTACAAATCAAGATGGTGGATCAGGCAATATGCTTGAGTAGCTCCTCTTGTATGATGGATTCTTTGTGTTTTCTTGTTGTAATGTGCTTCCCTTGTGATGTTTTTTTTGTTATATGTTTTGTTTAGATTTATTTAGATGAGCCTTGTTTCTCCATTGGCACAAGATGATAAATGAATTGATCTGTTGTGACATTCCTCTGTTTGTATCTCACTTCTTCTATATGTTATTACATGTTATGTTGTGCATGCTCTATTATTCATAAATATGCCTTTGTGATGTCTAATTGGGGATGATGCAAAATGATAGCTACCTATGTTGTTGGTCTCCATGATGATAGCCTAAAAAGACTTCTTCGTAAATCTTATGTTACATTATTCCATTGTTCTTGTAGTTCTGCTACCTTTGGGGAATTATGATAATTCATTTTGATATAATTTTGATATGCCTGGGTTATCATATGATCATACTAACCAAGAGTTAGTAGATCCCTTTCATGCTCTCTTTTGTCATGTGTTCATTTCTCTTTGGTTTTCTTTTCTTAGGGGCATTTCATAGTGGAAATGTCTCTTTTGGGTTCATGTATGCTCTATTAAAGCTATTTCTTATGTTAAGGTGTTTGCAATCTCTTTAATGTGGGGGCATACACTTTGCTATTTGTTTCACATTTTTCACACACACACATTGATTCAATGCAATCTCTCATATGCCTTATTCTTATCTTTTCATTATCATGCCCATGTGCATTATTCAGTAGATCCCTTAATGGATATAACACTTTCCTTAAGAATTAATCCTCCTTTTTCTAGATCTTTTTGGAGAGAATTCTTTCCTTAGGACTAATCGCCTTTTCAAGATTTTTCAATGGAGATAATGTGTTCCTTAAGGATTGATCCCTTTTTTTGATGGGTTGAATAGCATAACATAGATTTTTAGACTATCAATGTCATCTATTGCAATAGCACTTTCCCTTTGCATGATCCATAGTAAGGAAATACCTTACCAGGCTAGTGGTCATGCCTCTCTCTCTCTCTCTCTCTCTCTCTCTCTCTCTCTCTCTCTCTCTCTCTCTCTCTCTTCTTTCACTCTTTCAAGAAATGCCTCTGTTATCTTGGTTTTGGATTTGATGAGCACTTAAGTCACTTGGGGGCTTGATGTTTCTCTATCTCCTTGACCTTGATAATATTATTCTTATGCATTTATCTTCTTTACCTTGAGCATGAGTTTTACTCACACTCCTAAATTGGGGGCTAAATGTACCATCCTAAAAATTTAGCACCCATAATTGGATGCTCTATTAGGCCCTATTTTGGTGATTTCAACATTTGATGTTTTCTATCCTTGATACTACAACCTAATTCCTATTTTGCCACTTATTTTCCACCATCCCAACACCCTATTCAAATTTGGGATCGAATTCTTAGGTATAGAAGGCTAAAAAAAATTATACCTAGGTAAAAAATGTTTCAATCATTATGTACCCAATGTTTTTGGCCCAAATTTGGCCTGAAGCCTTATGTTTAGGTATTAGTAGGAAAATAGATCCCATGGTTGGTCTAGCCTATTTTGAATCCTGAAATGCTAGATGAAGTATATAAACACCCTATCTCTCCTCACTTTTGATATCATAACTACACTCAATATATCAAGTATAATCAAGAGAACATGAGCATTAAGACATTCAAGTGATTGGATTCAAGATTTGAAGGAAAACATCTAAGATCTAGCTTCTCTCCAAGATCTAGTTTCTCAAATCCATTCAAATCAATTCTAAGGAAATTTTCTCCATTGAAGAAATTTTCTCTCCCATGATGGACAAGTAGAGGAATTCTTAATTAAGAAAAAATATCTTTCCATCCATCTGTATTCATCTCCCCATTGCAAGTGATTATCAAGCATATCTACATTGAATATTTATGAGTAGGATTTATAGATCAATGCATTTGTGAGGGAATCCTCAATTCCTATTCTACATTTCAAGGTTAACTCCTTGATTTCAAGCACATTCAAGGGTCTTCATGGGTATGAGTGATTCCTGCATCCATCGATGAGGGTTTAAGCAAGGTGAATCAAACATTTATATTTTTACATACTTTCCTTTATGTAATTTCCTTTCATTTTCAAGGTTGATTCTTAAACTATGGTTTGACCAAGGAAAACCCCTTTTTCAAAACCTTCTTCCCATTTTTATAAGTGTAGGTACATGTGACAGACTTGTTAGAATCTTTCCATGTAGATCAGGAATAGTCAGAGAATCTCTATAAATTTTGAGTAGAAATGTAGGGTACAGAACATTTTAGCCGCTCCGTATGTAGGTACAAAAATACTCATCTCCCCTATACTCTCCATAGCTGGCTAAAATTTAACAAGTAGATAGGTTATATCTTCGAGATCTCAAAACAACAGTTATAGGTATTTTTGGGATTTTTTTTGTCTGTTATTTAGATCTGAAACAACAAATTTCTTGTTTCATTTCTAAGTGCATATAAATATTCCCTAATCTACATTTCTTATCTCATTATTATTTCTAATTTCAAAATTACATATTTAGCGAAGGATCACTGCCCCATTCAATGCTTAGGTCATCACTTGAGCCTATTGGAATATCTTCCTTATGAATGTGAAACTTTGAAAAGAAGTGATTTACCCTTTTGCATTGCTTCCCTTTTTGTATTGAACATATTTATTTACCCCCATTTTATCTCTTTTCCTATATTTAATTAAATTATTTTTAATTAATTGTTTAATTTGGACAAAAATGTGAGGTAATTAATAATTTTTAATTATTAAGTTTCCCCTCATTCATTAACTTGTGTCATAGCCCCTAATTTATCTCTAATCCCACTAATTTATGTCCCCTAATTTCTCCATTTCTCAAATCACTCATCAATTTGTCATTTGCCAAAATTGGTTCTCATATGTAAATATGACCATTAATTGGCCTTCAATCTTGGTCATCTATTTTAAATTCAAAATATATGAATTGGCCTTTTTGGCTTCATTCACTCTTTGATTAATTCTTTCCATTACTTTGTCCATTCATGCTTGCGTTCTCATTTGGGAATTTTAGTACTTTTGAGCAACATTCTATCAAAAAGTAAAGAATAAACAATGAGACTTCATCAAAGGAATGCTTGGTTTTCTTTAATTTATTTTTTGTTTTATGCATTTTGTTTTGAAGGTCTTATTGGTGTGATAAGGATTATTTTACATGATTTTATGGCTTTTGTGGTTAGGTTTTATTATATATGGTACTAATGCATTTTTTTCTAGTTGACAATTGTCACCAAGTAGCATTAAAAATTAATAATGAAAATCTTGAAAGGGGAATACTTTGGCAGGCTCATGCCAAAATTGTGGATGATATTTTTTTTACATAATCCATAGGGAAGGAATCTATAAAATCCCTAGAGTCAAAATTGTAAAAATGAAGACATATACACTAGTCAATTCATAACGGAGGAATTTTTACACTATTGAGAGCTCTTTAGGCCTTAGAGCCAATTTATTTTTCAAGATGTATTTTATAAAATTTTTAATATGCATCTTGATTTACAACCTTATCATTTTTGCACTTAATAAATCATGGAGACTATACCTATGTCACCATTCTTCTTTCATTAATCAAAGTGTTCTATATTGATTTCTTTTGCATCGGGTCCAATTTATTTATGTTGGTATTTTCATCTTCCATTTATCCTAAGAATTAGTGAATCATCTAACTATCCTACTCTTATTTTTCTCTAACATGGCAAATGAATTGTACCATCTATGGTTTGTATCCTAGAAGGGAAAAATACTCGGGTGTATGTGCTTTCATTAGATCCTTGTAGAAACTTTTTCTATCTAAGGGAAACACTTTAGTGTCTCTTTTTTGGATTCCACTTAGAATTATCTTTATTACATTGTGTCTTTCCTCTTGAAAATCCTTACATCCACAAGGGTCTATCTTTTTATATTCAAATCTCTTCTTGTGCATCATATATATCCCCGGAGGTAGTATACTAGTGAAACAAAGAATTCCTATTTTGTAAAAGTTTAGTTATGGGTCTGTAAAGTGTTTTAAAAGCTTTGACAAATTGACCATCTAATTTTTTTTCTTTAATGTTTTTCATTCTTCTTTTCTCTCCCCAAAGGAATGAAGAATTGGTTTCTAAAATCCTGGATGTCACTTTGCAAGGTGCACCAATTCTCACTCCTATGAAGCTTCCCAACTATTTTTATTTAGGCATGAGCCTCCTAGGGATCACTAGTATTTTCTAGCATGCTTGGTGGGACACATGTGATCACTCACTACAAAAATTTGGTGCACTCTTTGGCATCACAAATTTTGAGAAGTCCTCTTGTAAGCGCCCTGTGTTCTTACATAACGAATATTATGCTTGAAGATGAGGTAGCTTTCTAAACCTCATGGAGTGGGATGACTGGTATCGCTTTCTCAAAATGCATTTTAGTTGGAGGTATGAAGATTCCTTATAGTAGTTGAAACCCTTTCCCTTTTAAAATTCCCCCATTTCCCCTGTTATTACAATAAAATAACCTCATGGAGAAGATTCTTGAGACATACTGTGCGACTTCCAATAAGCATTGGAAAACATATAAGAAAAATAAAAATGGTTTTGTTACCTGGTTCTAGGAAATGACCATGTTAAGTTCAAGCACTAGGCTGGCAAAGTCAATTGGTTGATGCATTCCCCAGAACCAACGTCCCCCTTTTTTGGAGAAAGTTACTACATGTCTTTCTTAGAGGACCTTATGCCTCCTTAGCCCCTTCTCCATGTGCTCTCAATTTATAAAGGTGGCTTGGCAATTTGGAAAAGGAGCTGGTCATTTGAAGATGAAAAGGATATTTTGGCACCCTAGTCTTGTGGTGTCCCTTGTCTAGTGTCCAATTTCTCATAAGAGGTAGAAAAGTCAAGACATAGGACTTGCGAGGAGGAAGGTTTTGAACCTCCCAATACCTCAAAAAAAGAGAAAAATCACAAATAAATCATGACACTCGAGCTAAAAGATGAAGTTGTTGAGCTAAGGGCACAAGGTAGTCAAAAACCCAATCTAGATGAGGTGCACAAAGAGGAGTCCTAATGACCAAAAGAGAATCAAATACTAAAATGTGAGGATCCTTGATAGAGTAGAGTTTGGTCAAGAAAAGCAACACCCATTTCTAGGATGAACTATAACTTTTATGCTCATTATGTAAGGAATAGTCAGAAAAAGATAATGCATCTCGTGAAGAGGAGATTGCTTCAGATCCATCAAATCCTACTTCCACCAACACACATAACTTGAAGCCTTGTTGGAGAAACATCAACAAGTATCTACTTCTTGTGTGAGGATTCCCCATGAAGCGTTCATTAGAACCCCTATTTTGTCAGTCTATCCTAGTCATGTCCACATCAGGATATGAGGTTAGTACATAAACAAGTCAGTCAGTCTCCCCACTATTAGGGAATGACCCCAACATGAATATTTATGTTATTTATCCTAATGAGTTAAGAATAGAAGAGTACAACTACCTACTCCCCCTGTTCTAGGACCAAAATGTAGAGGATCATACCACATAAAAGAAGTTGGGTCACACAGGAAGCTACTTTAAAATTATAGTTAACATGTCCCTTTAAGGTATGGGTAGCCAATTAGGTTAGAGTAGGTAGGACATTTTTTTAAAATTTTCCACAAAGTGCTACTATGCATAATTTGCTTCATAAATGGGTCCCCTTGTATAGTCTCATTTTCCTTAAGTGCATCTCACATGTGTTTTTGGTCTAGAAAAGGTGACAAACACAAAGAATCATTTAGTGTCTATGTTATCATGTGATTGATTGAAAAGATATTTAGAAGGTGACATCACTCTTAAATGTGTGTGTGCACAATTGACATCCAAGGTACGATGTTAAGAGTTGAACATGCTAAGCATCAAACAAAGTACACTAATTCACTAACCTTCTCAGAGGCAAGTATACTCTAAAATAATGTTGGTTACTGTATAAAATAGATTTTTCCCATCTCTCCAATACAAATTTTATGAAATTTTCTCAAAATAAATAAATATTTTCCTTACATAATGTATGAACAAGCTTTTATTTTAAAATTTCTTGCATTTTTAGATCATTCTTTTCATACAAAAAAATTTCAAAAGAAGGAAACAGGGGAAAATATTTTTAAAAAGGGGCATCTGTATTTTTCACCTATTCATGACATGACTAGTTGGCTATTGTGATTGGCAAAAACAACTAGAGATTCATCTCCAAGGCCCTCCTCTCCCTTCTTGTTAATATGAAGGAATTCCTCTTCCCCAAATTCATTGTTGTTTGAAGTGTCCCAACCTTGCTCAAAGATCACCCTCATGCAGAATTCATCGATCCATCCTTTCTTAGTATCAACATTATCACTATCTAGACACTTCAAAAAAGCTAGATCATGCCCCGCCTACTCAGAGTGTGCAAAAATTGTCATTGTCCAAAAACTGGACAAGAATGGAAATTAGGGTACCACCGCATCCTTATCAAGGTATTCCCTTAAGTTAGTAGCTAGTGGAAGCCCAATTCCTAGCTAAGCCACCCTTAGGACCTTGTTTAAGCCTTCAATGTAATCATTCCCAAACACCCACGTAGACAATTGGTAAATTATGCCCTTTGACTCACCTAGGTCTAAAAAGGATCCCAAAGGGAAACACGACATTTGTATTTACCCTATACTAGTCCTCACTAAAAAAAACCTCCCCTAAGACCCACTTCATGACTTCTATGACTAGTTCATCATTTGTGTTCATTAAATGTGTAGTTGTGTATTAGCCATGCGACCTAGAAAGAAATTTTAAATCTTTATTGTTGTGAACCTCATTGACATATCCATGGAAAGGTGCACCTAAATTGCTAAGTACGCTAATGGCCAACACCCTTTACATATTTCTACTTTTGGAATGATTTTAGGAAGGTGTTAGTATCTTTTTATAGCCATCAAGGGTTGTCTGCACACGTAAACATTTATCCTTGGTGTCGGGTTATCACATGAAGTGATCTTCATCATACTAGGGTGAATTTTTCAAGATAGTCTTTCTTTGGGTGAAAATTAAATTTTCACACCTCAGTTTCTCGATAGCATGGGTTATAACAGTTTGTATACTTTGTTTTTTAAAAGGAATTAAATGCATTTAATTCACCATTTGTGAAGTAAGATTACATTTGATATTTTCAATATTGATGAAGGGTGCTCCCCTTAATACCACAAACACATAATAGAAATAGAGAAACACAACAATATGCAAGAACAAAAAATTGGCTTCTTATTATCTCCACAAATGTGGAATTACAAACTTTCAGAATTACAATATACAAAGCCACATGGGCATTCCCTTACAATATTCTGTAGGACAAAGCCTCGAATGAATACCCAGATCTACTACCCAGAACTCCCTAGACAACACTATGGGCCATCTTTATATAGGCAAATTCCACTGCCTGAGAAGGTTCCAAAAATTTAGCCCTTAAGGCCGACTATACATAGAATTAATTTATTTTCACAATTTTTACAATAGGGTCATCTCAAAAGAAATATAAAATATGATTTTAGGTAACCCAACTTTCGAAGGCCATAACTTTCTAACCGTAGCTCCATTTTTTTATTGTAACCACTTTTCAGAAACACCATGACGAGATCTACAGTGCCTAACATGTGCTAGCACCAATTAGTCGGGGGTCGATCATGATCCAGAGCCTCTAAGGCCTTCAAAATTGACTTGAAATATTTCATACCCAGAAATCTCAATAACTTCACCAATACTGATGATGTGGCAATGAAACTCAACTGGTAGGCGGAAATGACTAGGATGAACCTCCAACTGTGAAATCAAAACATTCTGAGATCATATGACCAACTTACTAAAAATAGTAAGTTTCCATAAATAGAAACTCTGCATAAGATAGCCCTTATTGAAAAGCAAAAAGAAATATTTTTGGGTGATGCAAGATTGCTCTTACACCTAGGATGCTCCTACATCAGACACCTAGGGTAATTTGAGAAGTGACCCTCTCACGACTCAGGTGTGTAGAGGAAAACCAAGATAGTTAACCTCCTCCTTTGCTAGCCATGATGAATCTTCAACAAATCATCCTTTCCATTTGACCAAATACTCTTCATATGTCTTGTTCCTTGTGCTTCTGCCAACATGACTATCCAGTATGTCTTCAATCTCCTTGATATCTGAATTGGTTGTTGGAATACTCCACTGTGCTGCTGTAACCTCATCTTCAACGCCTCCTTCATGATACTCTGTCAGATCTGAAACATTAAATACTAGTGAAATATTTAGCTCAGTAGGCAACTCGACCTCATATGCATTTTCTGAATCTTGCTTTTTCAGTATCTTACATGGCCCAAACTTCTTCATTTTCAACTTGTTATATGTAGCAACTGGAAATCTTTCCTTCTGCAAATGAACTGTGACTTCATCTCCAACCTAAAATTCGGTATGTCTCCTTTTCTCATCTTCCTTAGCCTTATACTACGCATTCATCTTGGTAATGTGCTTTCTCACCTCCTCATGGATGTTCTTCAAATATTCTACAAAATCTTCAGCTTCAGCACTACTTATTTCTCCTTTATCTATCTTTCTCAACTCAGATGCATTTCTTGGACTACTCCCATATACAATCTAGAATGATGATTTACTAGTGCTCCTATTGACAGAATTATTGTATGCAAATTTTGCTTGTGGTAAAATAAAATTTCATCCCGTTGGCTTATCTCCAACCAAACATCTCAGCAAATTCCCCAAACTCCTATTCACCACCTCTATCTATCCATTAGTCTGTGGATGATGTGATGAACTGAACTTCAAATTTATCTTCAACTTCTTCCACAATGTACGCCAAAAATATCCAATGAACTTAGTGTCCCTATCTGAAACTATACTCTTTGAAAAACCATCTAGTCTCAGCACTTCTCTGAAAAATAATTCTGCTACATGAACAACATCATTGGTCTTCTTGCAGGGAACAAAATGTATCATCTTTGAAAATCTGTCAACTACCACAAAAATTGAATCATGTCCCCACAGTGTCCTTGGTAAACCAAGAACAAAGTCCATACTAATATCCTCCCAAGGCTTCTCTGGTATAGGTAATGGCTTATACAACCCTATATTCTGCTTCACTCCTTTCGCCATCTGACATACTCTGCAACTCTATACAAACTTCTTGACATCTTGCTGCAACTATGGCCAATAATAATTCTCACTAACCAAAGAAAGGGTTTTATCACGACCAAAATGTCCAGCCAATCCTCCACTATGCTTCTCCTTGATGAGATTCTCCCTCATAGAACTTCTTGGAATGCACAACTGACTCCCTCTGAATAGCATATCATCCTGAATGATGAAATCCAGCCACTTCGTCCTGTCTAGAGTAATAGGTTCTTTACAAGCTTTCCAAGCTTCACCAAAATCAAGATCCTCTGGATATAAATTCTTGAGTTCCTTGAACCCAACCACCTCAATCTGCATCTCTGTTAGCAATAGTTGCCTTCTGCTAAGTGCATCTGCAACCCTGTTAGACTTTCCACTTCTGTGCTTCAAAACAAATGTATAACTCTGCAAAAACTCAACCCATTTCAAATGTCTTTGATTCAACTTTACTTGACTATTCAACTATTGCAAAGCTTGATGATCAGTATACAAAAAAAACTCCTTAGGAAGTAGATAATGTCTCCACTTCTTCAATGCTTGAGCTATAGCATAAAATTTTTGATCATAAATAGAATATTTCCTCTTGGCATCATTTAACTTCTCACTAAAATAAGCAATAGGTTTACCTTCTTGGCTCATAACAGCTCCTATTGCAGTACCACTAGCATCACAGTCTACTTGAAACACCTTATTAAAATTTGGAAGTGCTAAAATAGTTTGTTCTATAACTTTCTGTTTCAATAGTTTAAAACTCTTATGTGCCCCATTAGTCCATTTGAACTCTTTTCTATCCCCTCTCATTGTTTCAGTCAAGGGTCCACAAATACTGCTAAAATTTCTGATAAATTTTTTTGTAAAAGCTAGCCAAACCATGAAAAGATCTTACCTCACTAGTACTCCTTGGAGTAGGCCATTCAAGGATAGTCTATACCTTCTTTGGGTCCATTTTTAAACTTTCTGCTGAAACTACAAACCCCAAATACACTAACTCTTTCTTTACAAAACTGCACTTCTTCAAATTAATCAACAATTTCTCTTCTCTCAGCTTCTCAAACACCATACGAATATGCATCATATGCTCTTCCAATGTCTTACTAAAGATCAAAATATCATCTAGGTAAACAATGACAAACTTACCCAGAAATTCTTTCAGAACCTTGTTCATGAGCCGCATGAAAGTGCTCGGTGCATTGGTTAGCCCAAAAGGCATGACTAACCACTCATACAGTCCTTCCTTTGTCTTGAAGGTAGTCTTCCATTCATCTCCTTCTTTGATCTGAATCTGGTGATATCTACTCTTCAGATCTATCTTTGAGAAATATACAGCCCCACTCAAACAGTTCATAATATCATCCATTCGTGGCAATGGAAACCAGTACTTGATTGTGATCTTGTTTATTGCTCTAGAATCTGTACACATTCTCCATTCTCCATTCTTTTTTGGTGTTAATACTGCTGGTACAACACAAGGACTCAGACTCTCTTGAATCAACCCCTTCTGCAATAGCTCATGTACTTGTCTATTCAACTCTTCACTTTCTGCTGGTGTCATTCTGTGTGTTGCATTGTTTGGCAAACTAGCTCCTGGAATCAAATCCATCTGATGACTGATCTTCCTTACCAATGGCAATCCATCAAGTAAATTATCAGATACAATAACCTGAAACTCATTCAACAAATTTGCAACCTCTACAGGCACATCCTCTACTTCCTCCTTACCAGCTTTTGGAATTAAAGAAAAACACACATGCTCATGCCTCATGCCATCTAGGAATTTTCTTCCATCAACAAATTTTATTCTTGCATTACCACATACCTTTTCTTAAGTCTCCTTCAATGGCTTTAGCTTATGTCACACTCCATCCTTTGTCAGGGAATAGGTATTTGCACGACCATCGTGTACAGCACATCTATCAAACTACCATGGTCTACCCAACAACATATGAAATGCATCCATAGATATGATATCACATAGTACCTCATCTTGTTACCTACTGATCTTGAACTTTACTAGGCATTGTTCACTGACCATGACCTTGTGGTCATCCTGAACCTAGGCAATCCGATATGGATGTGGGTGTTTCTATCTCTTGAACTTCAACTTTGTCACCATCTCTTCTGACACCAAATTGTCAGTGCTTCCACTATCAATAATCACATCATAGCATTTACCCTCACACTTGTATCTAGTGAAAAACAGGCTCCTCCTTTGTTTATGTTCATTCTCACCACTTAGCAGGACTCTTCTGTTAATCAACGTTTCTCCTCTTTCAGCATCTTCAAAATTTGAGGATCTAGCATCTTCATCTACATGTGCCACTCTGATCTAGCCTTCCTTCCTCCTATCTATCCTTCCTTGGCATTGAGAACATTCAAATGCCCTATGACCTTCTTCTCCATAGCGAAAATATGTTCCACGAAAGCCTCCTCTTCCTTAACCTTGTCCTCTTCCTCTTCCTCTCTGATCTCTATTGTTCTGATCTTGGAAATTATTGGAATTGTTTTCTCTCTGATTTTGACTGCTACTGGCCTCATCCTTCTTTTTCGAATCTTCATTTCGGCCTCCATATGACTGTCCACCAGATCATCCACCACGACCTCTTCCATTTTGTCTACTTTCAAACTTCTTGTTCATCTTTTCCTCTACCTTTAGGACAAATTGGTATGCCTCTTCAATACTGTTCATTCGAACCAAATTCAACTCCTCTTGAATGCTCGGCTTCAACCCATTAAGGTAACAGGAAACTTTCTCCTTATTAGCTTCTGCATGGCCTGTTCTGATGAGGATTCGATAGAACTCCTCTATATATTCTTGAATAGATCTTCCTGCTTGCTTCAAACTTTGCATCTTCTTTAGAAGGTCAAGCTCATAATCAACAAGAATGAACTGTTGCTTCAATTTATCCACCATTCGATCCCATCTTGTGATTTTATCTTTCCCTCTTCTATTTTGCTCCAATTGAATCTCTTGCCACCAGATCTTCACATGATCTTTCAGTCTGGCCTTCGCAAACTTGACCCGATCAGTATCCTCAATATCTTCATACTCAAAATATTCTTCACATTCATTGATCCAGTCGATGAATTCCTCTGGGTTAAGATTCCCTAAAAATGTAGGAACCTCAATCTTAGGTCTTTTCTCGATCTTGGAAATGGCCTAGAAAATCCTTTCTTCCTCTTGATTCAAAACTTTGACTTCTCCTTCTTGATCTTCTTCTTTGGCTTCATCCTTGCTTTCGTCTCTAACATTAAGATTCATTCCTCTGTGAATCTCCTCTTGCAATGCTCGCACTTGTCTCTACAGTTCCCTAACCTCAGGTGTTACAACACCAACTCTTCCACCACATTCCCTTCATGGAGGCATTTTCACGCTTCTCGCTAAAACCCTAACCACGGTCCTGGTGCAAACTACCTCACAGTCGATGATTTTTGTACACTGAAACCCTAACCCATGGTCCTGGTGCAAACTGCCTCACAATCGGTGATCTGTTTACACACTCAGAAACTCCTACTCTGATACCACTTGATGAAGGGTCACACCACCCTTACCAACTCATAACCAAAGAAATAACAACATGGAGACAAAGAGAAGGCAAAATGATTTACAAAGTAGAAATTAATACTTGAAAATCATTACAACTTGAGAGATCTACAACATAAGAGCTTCTTTCAAATATGAGATCTACAATATGAGAGATCTTACATCCTCAAAGCTTACAATCCAAGAGCTTACAACTTAAAAGCTCTCAAGTTGTAGGATCTTGTATTGGGGAAGAAGCTCTCAAGTTGAAGCTCTTAAGTTGTAAGCTCTTGGATTGTAAGCTTTAAGGATGTAAGATCTCTCATATTATAGATCTCATATTTGAAAGAAGCTCTTATGTTGTAGATCTCTCAAGTTGTAATGATTTTCAAGTATTAATTTCTGCTTTGTAAAGCATTTTGCCTTCTCTTTGTCTCCATGTTGTTATTTTTTTGGTTATGAGTTGGTAAGGGTGGTGTGACCCTTGATACCACTTGATGAAGGGTGCTCCCCTTAATACCACAAACACATAACAAAATCAAAGAAACACAATAATATGCAAGAACATAAAATTGGCTTCTTATTATCTCCACAAATGTGGAATTACAAACTTTCAGAATTACAATATGCAAAGCCACATGGGCATTCCCTTACAATATTCTGTAGGACAAAGCCTCGAATCAATACCCAGATCTACTACCCAAAACTGCCTAGACAACACTACGGGCCTTCTTTATATAGGCAATTTCCACCGCCCGAGAAGGTTCCAAAAATTTAGCCCTTAAGGCCGACTATACATAGAATTAATTTATTCTCACAATTTTTACAATAGGGTCGGCTCAAAAGAAATATAAAATATGATTTTAGGTAATCCAACTTTCGGAGGCCATAACTTTCTAACCGTAGCTCTATTTTTCTATTGTAACTACTTTTCAGAAACGCCATGATGAGATCTATAGCACTTGACATGCACTAGTGCTAGTCAGCTGGGGGTCAATCACGATCTAGAGCCTCTAAGGCCTTCAAAATTGACCTAAAAGATTTCGTACCCAAAAATCTCAATAACTTCACCAATACTGATGATGTGGCAATGAAACTCAACTGGTAGGCTGAAATGACTAGGATGAACCTCCAACTGTGAAATCAAAACATTTTGAGATCATATGACCAACCTACTAAAAATAGTAAGTTTCCATAAATAGAAGCTCTACACAAGATAGTCCTTATTGAAAAGCAAACAGAAATATTTTTGGGTGATGCAAGATTGCTCTTACACCTAGGATGCTCTTGCATCAAATATACTAACTCGTAAACTTGGCATCATTACTCATTAATACTTCACTGATTACCCCTATGAGATAGTATTTGGTGGATACTCAAGTTTGGGTGAAAAATATAAAAGCCACCTCCTGCTACCACCTTAGTTTTCAACTTAGCTAGTGACTTTATTGTCGATATCCCAAAAAGGAAAAAGGTTAGATTAAAGAAAAATTATAAAGTTCAAAATTTTAGGTTGTGTTAGTATCTCTATTGAGGCTATGGACACCTGACTGGTAGTAAACACACACACACACACACACACACTAGAATGAAGGTATGATCCAACTCATGTGGTGAGATAGTGTATGTCTTCTCTCAGCTTGGTAATAGCTTTGGTAGCTTGGTATGTTCATTTTAATCTTATTTAGTAAATTGGTGAATTTTATGCATTTCCTCCTCTTTTATGAACTAGGTGAATGCCCTTTATCACAAATTGTTTAATATGCAGTGATGGTTTGTTTTGATTGTTCACTAAGAATTTGTGGTCTTGGTTGCAGGTTGTTCCTTAGTTTTGATTTCAATTTGCACCCCTACATCTTTGATGATCTTCCCTACCGTGAGTGTCCAAACTCCTTCTAATGAAATGTTTTCTCTTTGTACTAGATTTTCCTTTGAAACTACTTATGTTTGAAATTTTTAATGGAAAGAGATGTTGGAAAACAATGCTCCTCACATGCACCAAGATTCTTTTGCATTTCATCAAGCTCAACATTGATATCCAATCCAAAATACCAAATGAAAGCTAATAATATTTGAGCCCAATGGATAAGGTACTAATATGCATACCTAGAGTTTCAAGATTTCAAACCTACAAGAAATTTTTCTTTGTGAGTCACCAAGATATAAACTATGTCCACAATGGTCAACTTTGCTGACCTAAATTGTTCCCTTTCATCATAGTCTTGACCTATTTTTCCCTCAACACATTTCCACATCATAGTCAACCATCCTCTAGACCCCCCATTTTAGCAATTGATGCAGGCCATGACAAGTGTCCCACCTTGTTACCATGCATCTTCACCATATGTCTCCCACCCAACTCTAATGAGGGGGCGCTAAAAATACTCATTTTTGTGACATGTATCCCAAATAAATTCCTCTCATTCAAATGATAACATGGGGTCCACTTTCCCATGTTTCAATCGCCACCTATCTATTTCAAAGGATATCCCAATGAAAATATTTTCCTAACCGATAAAATGCCACCATGAAAAAATATAAAAGGGACAAAAATAATGAGCAGAAAGTGACTCATGGCCCCAAGATGATGAAAAGGATAAAAGGAGAGACAAGTGGCACCCAAAAGTATTAAATATTAATGATGAAAATCTAGGCTAGGGAGTACTTTGACAAGCTCATGCTAAAATTGTGGGTGATCCACAAGGGAGTAGTCTATAAAAGCCCTAGAATTTGCATTGTAAAAAGGGAGACATATACACTAGTCAATTCATAATGGAGGAATCTTTACATTATTGGGAAGCTCTTTAGGCTTTAGAGCTAGTTTCAATTTTAGGATGTATTCTACAATGTATTTGTAATCTACAACTTGATTTTCAGCCTTAGCATTTTTTGCACTTAATAAAGCATGGAGGTTGTTCCTATGCCACCTTTTTCAATTGTTAATCAAGGTGTTCAATGCTGGTTTTTATGTTTGTCTCTTTGTCTTCCATTTATCCTAATAATTAGTGAATCATGCAACTACCCTACACTTTTGTTTTTATCTAATAGAAAAAATGAATTGTGTCAACTATAGTTTATATCCTAGAAGGAAAACTACTCGAGTGTACATTCTTTCATCGAACCCCTGTAGGAACTATTTCTATCTAATGGAAACACTTTAGCATGTCTCTTGTTTGGACTCTTAGAAAGCATTACATCTGTAAGGGTGTATTTTATTTTTATTCTAAGCCCTACTTGCACATCGTATCCATCTCCAAAGGCAATATACCACTATAATAGAGAATTATAATTTTGTAAAAGTTCACTTATGGGTTAGTAAAGTGTTGTAAACACTCTGGCTAATTTCCCACCTATTCTATCTTTTTCTTCAAGGTTTTTCCTTCTCCTTTTCTCCCCCCTAAAGGAATGAAGACTTGGCTTCTAAAATCTAGAAGGTACTTCACAAGCCACACCAAGTCCTTCTCTTACAAAGCTTTCTGACTACCCTTATTTAGGTGTGAGCATCTTCGGGATCAATAGTTGGAATAACTAAATAGTTGACATATGTAGGCACAAAAGTAGGTTGTTATTGAGGTTGAGTGGATGGTAGAGGTTAATTTGTGATTTGCATTACAAATTGCAGAGAAATATATAGTGTGTGGTTGTACATTAGGATTAGTTTGAAAGGTTGGGATTCCTTGAGCTTGAGTTGTAGACTATGAAAGATGCCATGCGGATGAAAAGGTTGTTAGGCGGTATGGGGAGATTATGTAGCTTGGCTAGTAGTCATGACTTATTACCGGGGTGTTGTTTGAAGAGTGGAACGAGTGACATGGTAGGGTTGAGTAGGTTGTTGAGGGTGTGTGATCTATTGAGGGTGAGTAGGTAGTGATGCAACTACATTTTTTTCCATCATGACTTGAAGTATAGACACTGGTGCTACAACTTATGAAGGTGGTGGATGCAATGGAGGTTGATATGGGACAATAAGACATGTATAGGTAGGCCATGTGGATGGCATACTAGTGGTAAAGTTTTTTATCAAGAGGATTGTTCTACGTTAGTCATCCCACCTAATTGGGTCATTTTGTGAACGATCACTACAAAGGTTGCAAGGGTGGAGGTCCTAAGATGAACACATGGTTGTTGTGATGCAATACAAACCATATTGTGTGTGTGTTGGTTGAGTGGGCTGGGATATAGTGACATAGAGTTGTGTGGATGTTGTACTAGGATTGATAATTTATTGAACACTATTCCCTAGATCAGCTTGGACTTGGAAGGGATGTGTCAGATTGGTACCCATTGGAGGAGTAAGTTATGGAGGTATGAGTGCACCTTGTGAAAAACTAGCAAGGATGGCATCACGATTATTGCCAATAATGTGACTTATCATGAAAAAATTACCTGGTTGATTTAGGAATGTGTCTATTGAACTTGAGGTAGGAATCTCAACTTGTTCAACCATGAATTATTCAGAGTGGACTTGATTTGGGGATCAAAAGTGACAATAGAACTAATAGAGGTTGGCAAGCCACCTGATGAGGGACCAACACTAGATTAATGATCCATTTTCTTTCTCTTATGTGAATGTGTTTGAGGTTATATGTAACAAAGGACCTAATATGTATGGGAGGTGATGCGTATGATGACCTAGGAATATCCCAAATGCCAAATGATAGATGATGAGGACTGATAACTATAAGGTGGAATGATGGGCTAATGCTATAGATTACTTGACACTCAAACACGAGTTGAAAATAGCAAGTGCTAATTTTGATGGATGGGATGCTCATTGTAGGATAGACTAATGTTTTTAGGTGATGAGATAGTCAATGTGAACCAAACCTCTACACCAAGGTGATGTGGAAATAATAAAAGATCAATTACCCTAGACAATGCTTAGCCTAAAAGTGAGTTTTGAGATGATGAATGATAAGATGTAGGTATAGACAACTCAAGAATATGAGGTTAACTGTGGATGAGGGACATGATTTGATTTTGATTCATTTTTATTTTTGGATTGGATTTGATTATGATAAATGCAATGGCTTCTAGACTAAATGGGAAATGGAAGCAAGATGGTGTGTATGATGTAAGACATATGTAACCCTAATGGTATGATGAGACATTATTCACAAAAAGATATCTTGGGATCAACAAGTGATGTTTTGTTCAAGTGTCAACTCTACTAGCTCAAAATTTTGGCAAATCTTTGGGATGATAGTAATGACATGACTTGAGTTCAATATGAACAATGATGACATGAGATGAGACTCCGATGAGCTATAATAATGATGTTTATGATAGTTATGACTTGGGATAAGACCAGGGTAGACAATAATAATGATGTCAAATGAGACTATATTGACAATAATAATGATGTGATGTGCAATGAGGATGGTAATGACAATGTGGGATGATGATATGAGATTGATTAAAACTCTATTAAGCTACAAGTTAAATTTACAAAATGATAGTATAGACACACAAGTTCAAGGTTTTGATAGTGCATTAACAATATTTAGGTGCAATACACAATCCTACAAGATTAAAGTGCAAACCCACATGACCTTAGTTCAAACTAGAAGAATAATGATGTGACAAATTTAGCTTAGAAATGAGCACAATCCTACTAGAACACAATGTAAACTTGCAGGCATATGACAAACAACACTCCCATAGATCTACAGAAAAAAATTGTAGGAAAACATGGTGATTTCTTAAAACAAGATGTTGACAGTGAACCCACTTCTCCTCAAAGAAAACCCACAGGATGTTAATGAGACAAAATGGATGTCAATCCCATGTATCGATAAAGAAAACCTAGAGGGAAATAGGATGATTGTTAAAACAAGATATTGGCAATGAATCCAACAAGAAGATATGATGACTAAAATTATATCAATCCCATGGATACACAATACAAACTTGCTAGAACAAAAGACAACTAACTAGTGGTAATTTCATGGTATTACAAAGAAAACTTGTAGGAACAAGATGAATAAAATTGATAGGTTTTTGATGGATTTTGACCAAGTATGAACTAGTTTTGGAAAACTTTTAACTATTTTTTTGGAAAAAGATAGTTATTTTTATGGTGCACTCACATCAAACACATGTTTGTTATGACTCAAATCAAAGTTTGTGGGGCCTAGATTAGACCAAATAATAATATAACCAATTTCCACACAAAAGCACGTGTAAGTATTTACAACTTAGTTTAGAATATATTGAAAATGTCCTTGTATTCCTTTGATATGTATTTGATTTTAGTTGGACAAGAATTTCTTGACTTTATACATTCTCTTTTGATAGAGCTCCTAAGTGAATTGATATAACTTTTTGACTTTTCTTTGTTTGATTCTACTATTGTCTTTTGCTTTTTTTCTTCACAACCAAGACCAGTTTTATGGATGGTGATCTTTATTAACTTATGATATTATCTAGGATTTTGGTTATCTTTTCAAATTTGTGATGTTTATTTAACTTGGTAGTTATCCCCCCTAATTCCTTCCTTAAAGAAATAATCTCACACTCTATCCTTCGCAATTTTCTTCCTTAGTTTTCAATTGGATTTTTACCTCTTCTTGAATTCTTTTCTCTTCTTCAAATTGAGTTTTCAAATTGATGATTGTTTCCTTTGCTTCATTTATTTGATTTTTCAAATAAATGATCAATGTTTTAGATTCTACAAGTGATTTGGTCTTTTTGCATTCTTCTTGGAATAATTTCTTATATTTTAAGTTCTTCTTCCCAAGTCTTTCAATTTTTTCTATGGCACAATAGAGTTCTTCCTCAAAAATATCTTCATCATCATTTTCATATTTTGGCTTGATCTTTCCACCCTCATGTGAGAGATTGATTTCTTTATCATCATTTTCAATGATATTGCCTCTATTTCAAATTCCATTTAAGAAACATTTCTTCTTATAGATATCCCAATCACTTTCATCAAATGACTTATCATCTCTATAAGCTTAAAGGCTCTTCTTGTAGTCATAAGACTTCTTTCTCTTATCATATTTGTAACTAAATTTTCTCTTCTTTTATAAGACTCCTCTTTATCAGTATCACTTTTCTTAAATATGAAAAATTATTAATAAAATGTCAAACTTTTCCTTATTTAAAGAATTTAAATGAAAATTTTCACTTGTTCGTTCTTCTTAGTTTCTTCCTTAAAAATTTTACTTGTCATAGAGTCATTATTCTTTGTTCTTCTTGTGGCTTTGAAAGTTGATTACCCTTTTCATTTATTTCATTTTCTGATCCTCATTTCATATGTTGTAAGGATTCCATGTAGCTCATCCATGGTTAATTTATCTCAGTGCTTCATTTCATATATAGCAAAGACTTTAGCATCAAATCTCATTGGAAGAGATCTCAATATATTTTGAGCTATTGTTGATTCGTCTATTTGTTCTCCAAGTCCCTTTAAGGTATATTAGAATATCTCATCAACATGAAGTAAATATGTAAAACTATTTTCTTCTTTCAACATCTTGAGGCCTACAAATTCCCCTCTATGGGTTTGATATTTTTCTTTCTTGACTTTGTTGTCTCCTTCATAGATGTTTTTCAATTTATTTCATATGTCCTTGGTAAATTTGCAATGTGCCACTTTCAAAAGTTTTGATTTTTTTAATCCACATAGGATTGCACTTTTTTTTCTTGCATTATTTTGTCTTTCCTTCTTCCCCACTAAATTCATCAGAGGAATTGATGAAGCTCTATATCAATTTACCACTATTTGCCAAATTTTAAATCCTAGGGCACTTATATAAGTCTCCATTCTTAGGCTCCAAAAAATATAGGTTTTCCATTGAACAATGAAGCTTTATTTGATAAGAATCCTTTTGGTCCGCACATTTTCTCTTTAGATCTTCCTTCTAGTTGGTTAGACTAATTTAGAGGAGTTGCCTCTAATTCCAAATAAAAATCACATGGCTATACTGAGTGTGTGTGTGTGTGTGGTGGGGGGTGAGAATCAGTATACTAATATTGTTTTGATACTTCCTAAAAATGATTAAATTTCTCTATGATTTAATTCTAAATTAGTGCATATAAGAAAGCAATAACACCACAACAAAGTTTAATTTGAAACTCTTGTGGGAGAAAACCACAACAAAAATACTACTTGTACTAATTTACTTGTTACAAACTTTTTAGGCACCAACTTACTAGAAGCACAAACCCCTGACTCACTTTGTGAGCACCAACTCACTAAAGGCACCAACTGATCATCAAATTGTCATCTCAAAGTTATAACTCTATTTTTCAAATTGATATAATTCCCTTCTCAAATCTATTGTAATGTGATCATAAATCTTCCAAGAAAATGACCACAATCTCCTCATGTAAATTTTTTATAAACACCATATACTCTTCTCATTAAATCTGCAATTTATCATCTCATTAATAGATTTTCACAAATATGGTGTATATGCTTGATTTCTTTTCACTCAAAGAACACACTTCTTCTTTCATACAATATTTATTGCATACCTTTCATTATGCTCTTTCATGAAGGGAGAAATCCTTTAGGATAAACATAATGTTTTATAAAGATGTGTATGTTCGTTAACAAACTCCTTTTACTCTCATATGAATTGATGTCTATTATTAGTACTTATTGTTCCCCTCATTAATTACAAATCACCACCTTAAATGTTTGCTTTCATTGTTAGATGAATCACTACCTTAGATGTGTATTTAGTATATACACATCCTAGCTACTCTTTTGAATATGAACCAAGACCAATATGAGGACTAAATCATCTAGTAGAACCCTATCCAGTCCATCAAATGCCTCATCATCAATTTGTGTGGCATTTTCTAATCAAATCCCATAGTATAGCTAGGATGTATACCTCTTGAATTCACAAGGTAATTTGCATAATCATGGACTTAATTTCATATTGACTAAATGAAGTAGTTGGACCCAGTTCTCCCTATAGTAGAGGAATTGACAATTAATGAAATGATGCAGATAGAAAGCATCGTTAACTCTGCTACATCCTTATCATGACATGCCCACCATCTAATAGGGTCATTTTGAGCTATTGTATCTTTTTCTTCACCTCTAGGTTGACCAATGTTTCACTCTAAAGATCGATGGAAGCAAACTGCTATGCTCATAGTAAGCTTGCCTCATTGTTATACATATTTCAAAGGTCTTAAAGTGTTCTTTTTAAGCTCACGATCATCAAAAGAAGGTGTCATCTCAACCCCCCATTCATAACATTTGGTATGCTCCTCATGCAATCCTTAATAAGGATCCCTACTATGAATTATTTACTTCAATTGCCCAAAAATTATAACAAATACCCCTTAAATTTGTCATGCCCATATTTCTACAAGCAAAAACACACCAATTTTTTTTATAAAAGTTATAAGTTTAAGTTTAAGGTTAACAGTTGACTAAAGTTGAATGGTTGAAACGGAGAGGGTGATGGTTTACTTTCAATAGTGGGGAAAACACGACGAGGGGTTATTGATTATGCTCACCCCTAAGCATGATGACATGCCCAACATACTTCTAGGGTTAACTAATGTAATCTTAATCTTAATCCATTAATTTGATTATTCACTAATTGCTAGTATAACAACCCATCAATGGATTTCATAATCTTTCCTTTAATTTTTAGATCTATCTTAGGTTAAACAAAAGATTAACATATTAAGTTATACTATAGTTAAGAAAGTGATTCTTAAAGTATTAATTAATTTAATTAACTATATCAAATTTAATTATAATTTCCCTACGACTTGTATCCTTCACGGAATTAAGTAATTTAATGAACTAAATTTATTTTATTATCCTTTAATTTTACTCAAAGTCCATCACAAAGGTCTAGACTTATTCGCACTTGAATATCCCTTTATGGTTTATTTAAAATTTCAACTATCCTTATTATTTCATCCCGAATTAATAATCTCCCAAAAAGATAGTATCTATAACATTCCTTTATTTATTAATTGAGTGAAAAGTGCATACATAATAAAATTTACTAGCAAACACCTAAAAACATTATTACCAATATTAGTCTTAAATTAAATCTCCCCTAGAGGCATTAATTAAAGATTGCCAAGGAAATAAATTAATATAACCTTACTTCATTTAAATAATTCTCAACAAAAGGATAAATTTTTAAAACTAAGTCTATACTCTCTAGCATAGAAGAGAAATTCATGCACTAAATAAATTAAAAAGTAAATACCAATTAAAAAGAAATGGGCTTTAAAAAGAATAGCCAACAGAAAAGAAATGGGGGGAAAGTTTTCAAATAGGGGTTGACTATTCTTTTCCCTAACCCTAATTTCAAAATTAGGGCTAGGGTAAAAATAGCAACCCACAAAAAATATTCCCATTTTCTCTTCTCCCCTTTTGTTTCTCTCCCCTTTCAAACCCTTATTGGGTTTTACCAATTTTTTCTTTTTAGTTTTCTTGTTTGCTTGCAGGTTGAAGAAATTACAACAATGAAGGGTTTCACAAATTCAGGTATTCAGATTTATATTGTTCCTCATTGAATTACCCCAACTGGGTATTTGATCTTAAAAATAAAAAATAAAAATGTATATTTTTAATGTTGTTAATATATTTTTGTTATTTTAGTTTAATAGCCATTTTTTTTTTTGAAATATTTATAAGGGCTTAGCCCTGCCATTTTCCTCCATGCGGTTGTAAGAGGATTGTTGCGTAACCCACAGTGGCCACGACATATGTTGTGGGTTGTGGGTTTACCCACAGTTACCACGACATGTGTCATGGGCTATGGGTATTCCCACATACTCCACAACACAGTCGTGGGCTATGGGCTTGTCCCACAGTATCCACAGTGGGTGCCGTGGGCTATGGGGGTATTCACAGCCCCCCTCCCACATCTCCTTTTTTTTTAAAAAAAAATTATTTAAAAAAATTATTCCAAACATTTTTTGTTTAATGTTATTATTGTTTTTTTAAAAATATTTTTAAATAAATATATATAATAATATATTTTAGGAAGCAAAAATGCAAAAAATCAAAGTCCAAAAAAAAATCTCGTTGCAGAATCGCCAGGTGAAATTAGGGTTAATTCACCATGACCAGGCAAAAGTTAGTAACCTGGATTCTGCTTCAGCTAATCTGATTTCCAAGCATTCTTCAAACTCGACAACCAAATCCTCAAGCCCGGTCAAGGAATTCACCAACTATTATTTCAATTGCTGGTCATATGGGCACAAATACAAAGATTGTAAATGGAGGGATGTTAGACATCTTCACCCCACTTACGATCACCTCAAGGAGTTTATCGCAAAGTAGAAGGCTAAAAGCTTGTTGGAAGCCCAGAAAAGTGGACAATCTTCGGTCAAGGTCTCTGCTCCTCTCGATGAATTAAATAATCTTACAGATAATGTAACCAAGGATCTTAGCTTGAAGGAAACTGATTATTTTCCAGCACCTAAAACTAGGGTTTCAAAACCCAATTTGGAATCCCAGACTCACTATGGCCACCGGTTCCAAAATAGGATATTGGAACAAAAGATTTTCTCTATTAATACATTGGATGCACAAATGGCTTTCTTTGAAAAAACTAAATATGCAAATGTGGGGAAAGTTAATTTAGAGCTGGTCAGGGTAAAATATACTGAACGGGTCTCACCTCAGGCCATCTCCAAATTGGGGAAAGGTGGAGTGGCACCCGCTCAGGCCCTTACCGCTCGCATAGTAAATAAACCCCCATCACGGCTACCAGCATGTAGAAACACTGGGACCACAAAGGCAATATCATCCAGGACAATTCCGGCTATTAGCTCCAACGAACCTCTATTTGCTATGAGGGGAGGGGGAATGCCAGAGACCAAGGTGTCTTCCGATGGTGGCAAATCAAGAAAAGAAGAATGGAACACGGTTAAAGGCAAGAAACTGGTAAAATCTTCTCCTAAAAATTACAATAGCAGTAATATTGTTCTTAAAAACTCCTTTGATTTACTAAGCAAAGATAATACTCCTTGTAAAAAGCTTCCGCATATAGAAAATCATCAGAGCAATAGGGTTTTGGGAGGGGGAGAAGTTCCCAGGGGGAAATCACATCTGGATTGTAAATTTGCACAATCCGATGTGAGGAATTCTCCCCTCCCCTACCCAAAACCCTAGCTATGGAGCAAAAAGCTTTAAAAGATAGTAATGATTTAACAGGTATTCATAAATATCCAAATGTGTACAACCCTCCTCATCGTAGGAAGGAAAAAATGAGATCATTTAACAGCAAGCCACAAAATATGGTTAAACCTGGTAATGAGGGTAACCCGTCACATGCTAAGTGTAATGATTACGTTTACACTCTGCCACATAGGTGTTCAGCTAACCATAAACATTCAATATTTCCAATATATGGTAATCACGATCCTAATCATTTTATGGTGACATTGGATGAAAGTCACATTTTGCAAATTCAGAATGCTTATGCAGAGACAGGTGTCATATGCAAGTGGATGGGAACAGGTGTCCATATAAAGGATATAATCAAAGGTTTGTTATCTCTTCTCCCCTCGGAGGTAAGTATTACTATCTTGGCAGACAACTTTATTTATGTAGATTGCAAAAGCAGTAATCTTAAAAATGAAATTTTAGAGAAAGGTTATTTGAAATTCAGAGAAATTTCTTTTTTCGTATGTTCTTGGTTCCCTTTATTTAATCCAATAAAAATAGCGAATTTCCAAGTAGAAAAAACAATTATGTTAAGAAATCTTCCACTAGAGTGTAATCATCTAGAAATTGTGAAAAGAATAGGAGATAAAATTGGAACTTTTAAAAGGATGGTTAAAGCTGAATATAATAAATCAAATGTGAATATCATTGTTAAGGTAAATTATCATGACAGTTACATTCCCCCCCTCCAGCTGTGTTTTAATTCAAACACCATAATTATAAATCCCAAGATCCTAGAGGACTTCATAGAAGATTCTGAGAAAGGAAGGAATCCACCCTCACTTACACTTAAAAATTGTGCAGATGTTTTCCCTGACCCTGATATTAGGGTAAAAATAAAGTTCTTAAACAATAGAGGGGGTTTTGAGCTCTTGAACACTAAATTTGGGCACTCTGAAGCTCCACCTCCCAAATTGTGTGAAATTAATGCTCCGGTTAGCATTAATAATCCCTAGGAATCCTCCAAATCTCCTACTTTGTTAAGGAGGCTAGAAACTCCCCTCTTCAATAACTTTGAAGATATTAGTTTGAATAATGCAAATGTTAATGATAATCATAAAATTTTAGACTATGGCTGTAAGAATAGTACCGTAGAGTAGTTAGAACTAAATCTTACTGACAAGACCATTGTAAATGTGCAAGAAAAGACTGATATATTTATAGAAGAGGCAGGCCCACAAGTAAGTCAGCCTGTGATTTTCAATGGTATTAATACAATTGCTTCCAAACCAGCAGATACAGACCAAAAGCAAATGGATGTATTTAAGAAGGATACACCAATAGAACAGTCTTTGAACACAGAATATTCAAGCCCAACAATAGTTAGGCCCTTTCCCCCACTATTGTCTGACACAGGTCTATCCAACATGGTACCAACCTATTCTCAGAATAAGAAGGAGATACATACTCTTTTCAATACCTTTGAAACGGGGGTAGATATGGATAAAGATTTTAGTAATGTTATCCAAAATGATAAAGGTAATTTCAAAAACATGGTATTTGAAAATACCTATGTACCCCCTCTATCACATAGCAACACAACCAGCTCACCACAGAAAATTCTGTCTCCAAAAAATATTCAGGAAGATAATATTATAAAGAATTCATTTAATATACCTATTGAAAACTTAATTATTCCTCAAACTACTGAAGCATCATCTCAAAGAATCGATAACATATCAAGCATTAGGTGTGAATCTAATAATATGGAAATTGAACCAGAATATATAGAAATAAAAGAAAATATTAGAATCTATATACAACCTGAAGGAAACAGGACTGATCTTCAAACAAAACAGTCTTTGACACCAGAATGTGCTAATATAGTAGAACTAATGGATCAGGTAAATAAAATAGAAGAGGAGGTAAACCAAATTATTAATTACTTACGAGAACCACTAACGGATGAGTTAATGGACTTGTTTCTAGATGAGATATGTGACTTTGACGAACTAAAAGTTCAAAAAGAAATACTAATCAAACAGATTCAAGAATGTATTGTAGAAGAAAGTAAGGATGAGGGCAATAGACTAAATCAACCTTCTCCTATCCCAGATAAGGAAGTATCAGATAACGAACTGCAAAGCAAAAACATATTAAAAAATTATCATACCATTGAAGAGGGGACAATACAAGCTGTCTCAATACCTCTTGAAATAGAAACCTTAAATCTGGACCTACCAGGAGAAACGGAAGATATTATAGAAATTTATGGTAAGGAGATTGTAGATAGAGTGGAACCCTTAGCTTGTACAATTAATGAACAAAATAGCCCGGGTAATCAGGATAATTTGATATTAGGGTCTCCTGGAGACTCAACTTTGGTTAAAGAAGCAATTGAAGGTCTCTTTGGAATAACTAACGAAAATAGAGAATTGGGCATGGCCTTGACTAGAGGCAATCTAAGCACTCCTAATATTAACAAATATAAAAAGAAAAGAGGCAGGAAATCAGCCGTAGAACTGAGATCTCTAGATGGCAATGCAGACAATCAAAAAAAGATAGCTGACATTCTGAACACAGGGAAGGGGAAGTTCCTTCCCAAGGAACAATGAGAGTTACTACTTGGAATGTTAGGGGTCTAAATGCCCCTAACAAACAAAGATTAATCAAAAGATACTTAAAAAACTTTGAATCCGAAATCATCTTATTACAGGAAACTAAGCTTAACAAAGAGGACAGCTCTAAATTTAGTAAAAGATTAGGTATTTGGAAGTTAGAATATGCCTGGTCAGCAGGTCACTCAGGTGGACTTGCTGTCCTATGGGATCCTCGTAAAGTGGTGGCTTTACCCTTGCATACTAATGATAACTGGATGACACTAACAATTAAGAGCCTAAAATCAGATTTAAAATTTAACCTGATCAATGTATATGGGCCAATCTCTAATGAAGAAAAAAGAAGAGTTTGGCAGGAATTACAAGACCTTTTAACGAATAACCGAGAACACCCCTTTGTTATCGGAGGAGATTTCAATGCTATACTAAATCTAGAAGAAAAGTATGGGGGTTCTCAATTCATATCACAAGCCCATAAAGATTTTAGCAAATGGGCTGCGGATAATCATCTAATAAGCATCAATACAATTAATGGAGTTTATACATGGAATAACAGAAGAGCTGGATTCAGCTACATAGCAGAACAACTAGATAGATTCTTTATTAGAACAAACCTTGATAACTTTAATCAGTTAGTCAATGCAGAGATCCTCCCAGAAGTAGGATCAGATCACTTCCCTGTCAGGCTTACCATTACAGAGAATTCCAAACCATCGAGAAATCTATTTAAGTTCAAATTTATGTGGTTCCAAAATTCAGAATTCATAAACTTCTTAGAGGACTGGTGGAAACATATCTCGATAAAAGGATAAAAAATGTTCTACTTAACTGCCAAGTTAAAAATTATCAAAAATAAAGCATTAGAGTGGAACAAGAATAACTTTAATAATATATTCGAAGAGAAAACTCAATTAGAAAAAGAAATATCTGATTTAAAAAATATACTAATAGAACAAGGTATGAATGATCTTAGCTACTACAAGGAAAAAGAGTTGATGGCCAAATACAATGATATCCTCCTCAAAGAAGAAATCTCCTGGAAGCAGAAATCCAGGGAGTCATGGCTCAAGGAGGGCGACAGTAACACCAAATTCTTTCATAATACAACTAATTATAAAAGGAGTATTAGTAGAATAGCCAAAATCAAGACAACCGAGGGACTTATTATTGAAGATCCTGTTCAAATCTCAACTGTTCTCACAAATTTCTATAAATCCCTTCTAAATAAGACTGAGGTAGTTGACCTCAATGCCCAATACGAAATGCTTAAAGCCATTCCTAAATTGATTATTGAGTCGGACAACAAAATAATGAACAACAAGCTATCCCTAGAGGAGGTCAAAACTACAGTGTTTCAACTCCATCCGGATAAAGCCTCGGGACTAGATGGTTTCCAAGCTGGCTTCTTCCAAAAATGTTGGCATTTTGTTGGTGAAGAGGTTTGGCAAGCAGTGGAAGCAACCAAAAATTTAGGTTCCCTAATTAGTGAAATCAACAACACCTTCTTTACCTTAATTTTGAAAAAGAATGAAAGTACAGATCCAAGGGATTTTAGACTGATCTCCCTATGTAACACCATATATAAGATTCTTTCCAAATGCTTAGCAAATAGATTAAAAACCTTTCTTCCAACTATTATTTTGGAAGAGCAGACAGGATTTGTAGCAAATAGATCTATTTTGGATGGAATTATTATAGCGCAAGAAATAGTTCATACTGCCCAATTAACAAAGGAACCTAGTATGATAATGAAAATTGATATTCAAAAAGCATATGATAAAGTAGACTGGAGATTCCTATGTAAATGCTTGGAAGCTCTTGGTTTCTTGAAACAATGGGTTAACCTTATCTTTGACTGCATCTCGACCCCCAAAATTTCAATACTTATCAATGGCACTCCGGAAGGATTTTTTAGTATTTCCAGGGGCATCAGAAAAGGGGATCCGCTTTCCCCCTTTCTCTATGTCATTATGGCAGAAGCATTAGGTAGATCAATTACAAAGAAACAAGAGGAGGGGAGAATCTTGGGTTTGAAGGCGTCAGAAAATGTGCCTAACATCACTCATCAATAGTTCGCAGATGACACGATTCTTCCAGGCTATGCTAACAGACAAGAAGCAAGAGCCTTTAAAGAAGTCCTTAACTTATACGCGAAAGCTTCCGGGTAGTGTGTTAATCCTACCAAATCAAAAAATTTCTTTATTAATACATGCCCGAAAATCAAAAAGGAAATTTGTAGTACGATGGGATACAATATTGGAAAATTCCTGTGCAAATACTTAGGAATAGACCTCAATAAAGGTATCCTATCATCCAAACTTTGGCAACAAGTCATAACCAAAGTTCAAAATAAAAAAAGTTCATGGAAAGGTAAATGGTTAACTAAAGTAGATAGGTCGACAATGATCAAATCCATCCTTTCAGCCATACCCACTTATCATCTGTCTATCCTACCCCTTCCGATGAACGTTAAAAAGGACTTAGACAAACTGTTTCGAGAATTTTATTGGTAGGGACCTTCAGAAGACAAAAAAATTTCCTTGATTAAATGGGATACCCTATGCAAACCAATTGCAAAAGGGGGTCTAGGTATCAAAAACCTGCTTTGGCAAAATCAAGCACTAGGGGCTAAACTTATATGGAGAATGTACAAAGAATCAAGCAATAAATGGGCTTCCATATTATTAAACAAGTACATCCTTGACTCGAATCCCATCAATATCTTCAGGTCACACTCCCATGCGAAAGGATCGCAGATATGGAATTTTATTAAGGACTGCAGAGGGATTATTAGCAAACATCTCTCTTGGGATGTAGGTTCAGGTAATCTAGCTCTTTTCTGGGATGATTTGTGGGCAGACCTTACTCCCCTTAACAAACTGGGCTTCTCAAAGGAATTTATGGAAGAATGCAAGAGAGGCATAGGATTATATCTTACGGATTACCTATGTAATGCGAAAGATTCTAAGTGGAGTGATCTTAAATAAATAGACGAAGTTTGGCATGAGAAGCAAAACCTTTTGGCAGTATTGAAGGATAGGGAGATATCACTCAAAAATAGATCGGATACTCTAATATGGGTAGGATCAAACAACGGTAATTACTCAGTCAAGGAGGGTTATAATTCAATTATTAGGGATCAAAATATGGATAATATAGACATACCTTTGAATCTTTTCTGGAATAAAGCATGCCTCCCTAAAGTTGGCATGTTCCTATGGGCGGCTATGCAAAATAGAATTCTCACAGTAGACATACTTAATAAGCTTGGATTTGAAGGGCCATCTAGATGCCCTTTATGTGAAAACCAATCTGAGGATGTTAACCATATCCTTCTTAATTGCCCTTTCGCACAAAGATGCTGGAATTGGCTACATCAAAGCTTAGGATGGAAATCTGCCCAGCATTGCGATCTAATCAGCAACCTTAAAGCTTGGCCTTCTCTTTACAAAGATAACTTATTTAAGGATATTTGGACAATAGCACATTTGATTGTAGCATGGGAAATATGGAAAGAAAGAAACAGAAGGATTTTTACAGATCAAAAATTAACATGGAATTTGGTTACAAATAAGATAGAAGCATCTATCATGGAAATTATTAACAGCAAACTCAGGGACAAACTAAGCTATGAGGATTCATTTAAGAGCTGGGACAACAAGATTAGGAGTAAATGGCCAAAATTAGCAATCCCTCCCCTTTATGGCAAGGGGGGCCCCAAAACTAAAACTGACAGAGCTTCCTGTAAATGGGTACCTCCGAAAGAAGGTTGGTACAAACTCAATTTTGATGGAGCGTCGCGGGGAAATCCAGGGGAAGCAGGTATTGGAGGGATCATTCAAAATTGGAAGTCAGAAGTTGTTGCTAAATTTTCTAAACCCATCAGTCCTACGACAAACAACATGGCTGAGTGTATAGCGGCATTAGAAGGGCTTAAATTATGTAAGAAACTTAATATAACAAAAGTAATTATTGAAGGAGATTCCCAAATTATCATCAATGCCATTCGCACTAAAAAAACTCCCAACTGGATGTTGAACTCTAAAATAGAAGAGATTAATGTACTAATGGAAAGTATTTCAAAGTATGAAATCAGACATACTTTCAGAGAAGGCAATACAGATGCGGACAAGCTAGCTAATCTAGGGGCTAATGGATTGGTAACAATGGATCAATATATCTAAAAAATTTCTAAAGGATAAGTCAATACAAGAATAGGACTAAGAACTATCCTTTAGATAATCTTGGGAGGTTGTCTATTAAACATAGCAACCATCAGTATCATTAACTAAATCTCAACTGATTAACATGCTTTGAAAACTTAGACCAAGTTCACTAATCACCCCTTTCGGTAGGATAGCGCATGTGTAATTCATAATATCTTAATACAATAGACACCTTTAGCCTGTAATGAATAGAAACAATGCTCTGTATAACAAGATTAGCATTAACATAACTAGGCTCACTTTGTAATAATTATAAGATCTAGCCTTAGATCAGCATAGGTTTTAAAGATACTTACTAAAATAATATAATCATAAAAAGACATCAATAATAATATACATTTGTATCAACTTGATAAGGATAACCTCCCTTGGTCAAATTTCTCAAAAGATATCTTATAGATAATATGTACAAATGGATCAAAGAACAGAGTATAATAAATATAAAGATAGGAGACCACGATCTTAGACTGTCCCTAGTCATGTAGTACCTTTATATATACATAAAACTCTATATCAAAGATATACCTTCCCCTTCAATTATTGGATCTAACCCGTAACTTTCTAAGGGCTATATTCTAGAACATTAGAATATCCTTAGAATATTTGAAACTTCTTAGGATATTTAAAAGTCTGCGGGACCCCTAACAAGTCAACCACCATGTCACCATTCATCGACCAACCAGAAGTTGGTACATCATCATCTTCCCTGACAACGGGACCACCAACCTTCTTCCATCAAGGGGCCCGCAACATACGTGGCTCCCTTGTCGCATGATCGCAAGCAGTGAAAATGGCTCTTGCGATCATGTGAAAAGGCCAAAAGATGAAACCTCACCCCCCTTTTTCTGACAGCGGGACCACCGATCACATTTCCTTTGATCTGAATCGAGGGCTCTCGCTGAAACTCATTGGTTAAATAGCCCTCAGCTTTCCATCGCGGTGTAGCGAGGATCGTTGATTCTGCACACCCATTAATTCCTGTCAGACTCTCCTGTCAACGTGCCCGCTGAGACAGATGGCAACCGGTCGCATGGACGCATGTCAAAAATTTTTGACATGCGATCATGCGACAACCAATCTCAGTAGTCCCTATAGACCTTATGAATTTTTAATCCCGGGGAACATAAGTCTTAGGGGAATATCAGAGGGGTCCCCTCCCAACCAGTTAACCCCAGTCGCATGATCGCATAGCATGAAAAAAGGCTATGCGACCATGCGACAAGGGTTTTAAACCTTATCCGGAACCTTAGGATAGATGTTTTATTTTTAGGTGCTTAGTCTTAGGGATAGGGTAGTTACCAAGGGGGACCCATTGGAACATTAGTCCTATGATCACATAGGTCGTAAATAGCTTATGCGATTATGCGACTAACCCTTAAGACTTGTGCAATGGTTTATTTAATTTTTCTCATGGGTCTTTAGGATTTTAAGTGGCCAATAGTAACCTAAAAATAGAACTTGGCCCGGGAAGACTTGGGTAATTTTTTGCTTTTTTGAATTATAACGGCTACATTTTGAAAATGCAAAGGGCCTATGCCATGGACACAAATATATATATATATATACACTAGACTATCAACCCCTTTCAATCTTAACTAAGTTTGCTTTCTAGACATGGATATAGGCTTATATCCTTCTTGTTCGGATTATAGTAGGTAGAGGTAAATCAAGATAGTAGTACAACTAATATTTTGGTTTCTATTGTTAATTTTATTTGACTGATTAAATTGCTAATAGATTACATATGGTTATAAAGGAAGATGTTCCAAAGTAAAATTAGTCGTGTAATTTGAATGGGTGCGTATTACTTTTAAAGTGTTACTTAGTATCATAATCTGCAATTCCAAATAGAAAATGCACAATTGTAGGAAATATCTATATTATTTGATGTGGGTTAACCATTGGAGATGGAAGTTTTGTCTGTCTTATTTTTCAGGTACCAAGATTTGTAAGGGGGATAGGTACTTCATCCAACCAATGAATTAAAAATAGAAGGGATCCATTAAAGCAGCATTTGTAATGTTTTACTCCGATCTTATAGAGCGGTGGGTATGCCCACTGAAATCATGTATTTGTAGTAAATCATAGAAAATCATTGAGCAGTGGGAATGCCCACGGAAATTATGTATCAAACAAATCATGTCAAATGTCGAGGCATGGGTATGCCCACGGAAATTATGTATCTAACAAAACTCAACAAGTGTCAAGTCATGGGTATGCCCACGTAATTGTGTATAAGTACAGAACCTAGGGTCCCGGGCAAGGCTGGAGGTTTTCTCAACCCCGCTCTTTCCTACGAGCGCTTGCAGCGAGCGGGGTCACACTGTAAAATTTATTTATATTAATAAAAAACTTCAGGGCTTCGGCCTTTTACTGATCAAATATATATATGTGTGTATATATATATATATATATATATATATAATATATATATATATATATATATATTTTATATAATATATATATTTTAAAATATATATATATATATATTATATTATATATTTTATTTTTTTAACATAGCAAATAACAAAATTCATAAAGAATATATAATATTATTTTTTTCAATTTATACAGTTAGGATAGATTATAAATATATATATTATTTTTATCTTCAGCAACTTTTGAATAGCAAATTTTAATGTTGATACATTTATATATATATTTTTTACATATAGAAATCTATGTACAATCACCTTCTTTTTGTTATATAAACATGCATGTTCTTTTTTTTTAAAAGAAGTGATATACAAAAATCTGATTGTATATTTTTTTTGAAACACAACATACTATTTTTGTTACTAGAGTAAGCATGCAAATTTCTAAAAAAAATCGCAAAAATATTGTTTCCATTCAATGTACTCAAATTTTCTTTTTCTTTTAAATAGATGTATGAATATAACACCTCTTTTTTTGTATATGTTGATTACATGCTTTTAATTCTCAGAAATAAAATAATAGAAAAAAAAGATGTTCCTTAGTTCAACTAATTTTTTTGAACTTAACAGAAATTTGATATAAATATAATTTTAAAGAGAATACTATATACAACATGGAAAGAGACACTTTTTTTTTGTCTTTCAACCAATATCCCTACTATTTATGAGGCACTTTTCAATTGATCAAACTATAATAATAAAAGTGTTTACTCAACAACTAAGGAGATAAATTTATGCACAAATCAAGTCTCTTAAAAGGAGAGAAGTAGAGAGAGAATCCTCATAAAGTAAGATTATTAAATGATGGATACATTGTATGAAACTTAAAATATATGCTAAACATACCAAAGGAAAATCTACATTATTTTATTTCTTACATAAGAAGAACTTAACAAAGGAGAAAACTTTTACATAGTAGCTCACAACACAATACTATTTAAGGATTCAAACAAGTTTCCCAATAGGGCTTTTCTTTTCTCCTACAAGGATTTGCCAATACTTATGGCATAGACATTCATGGTAAGCATGATATGAACCCAATACAAAGCTTTCCTAGCTTCCTCTTCCTTCCACATGTAACATCTTCAATACCTGCAATAATAGTAGCATAGACTATGGGATGCTCACCTCCCATCCTAGGCTTCTAAGAAGCCACCCCCGAGCTAGGGGAACCAGCACAAAGACAGGGATACATTCATGAATAACCAACAATAACAATAACAAAATAAGCACAAGAAAACTCCCAACCAAGGATGAAACAATGGGTCTCATAATGACCCAAAACTTGGGGTGAAGGTGGACTAAATACCAAGGGGAGAAAACTCATTTAAAAATAAGAGACAAGCCTACACTTGGCTTTCTCATCACACATCTTACTATAATATCACAAACCCAACAAAACTCCTTATGACCCCCAAGGCTACAAGCCTTACAAATCCCTTATGACCCCCAAAATACAAAAAGAGAAATGGCTACATGGAGCCCATACTTCCATGTTTTCTTCCTTCTCCTTACCAAGGAGAGACTCTACACCCATGGCTGTCCCAATAAACCCTTCACCCCCCAAAGATACTCTTCCCCCATGGGTGAGTGTGGCCTTGAGACTCCCATAATAACAACACAAAACAAGAAATCACAAGAACACTAATCTTCACATTTACAACACAAAAGACATGCACTACAACAAGCACAAGATTTATATATGCATCTACTAACACAAAACAACAAGATTCTCAAACCATAAGCACATAAAGAACATAATAACTAGTTTCTAACATACAAGAAATAAAATATTCATGAGCCTTCAAGTGGAGCCACCAACCTAAGTCTAAGTAATAATGGTGAGAGTTGAAGTTGAGAGCCCTTTTTCCGAAGCTTTTTCCTCTCCTAGCTTCTCCAAAGTTATCTAGTCTCTAAGTTAGAGAGTGGGTGATCAAACTCTTCCAAAAGAAGAGTCCCCTCTAAAAAGGCCTCCCCACAAACTCCTAGGGATAAGGTTACATTCCCATTGGGTGGTCTTTCCTAAATCTCTTACAAGGTTTCCAAAATTGGTCTCTTACAAAGGTAAGCTTAAAAGGTGGGATAAGGACTACCTTTCTAATGGGTGGTGTTCTTACCAAAACATGGTCCCAAAAGTTGATTTTCGGCCATCTTGGAAAACCAACTTTTGGATGGGTCATTTGGTCAACTAAGGGTTGTCATATGGTGAAAAATGACCCTTACCCATAGGTATACCAAGTGGGCTAGTTAAAAAAGGCCTAAACACTCCCCTAGGCACCCTTTTAACCCCCCAAAAGTCCATGTTAAGTTCAAATTCGAAATCTTTGAGTTGACACTACCTCAAGCTCCCTAACCAAAGAATTTCACATGGGGATCCTCATGGTACTATCCTAGGTTGGTGGGAATCCAATCTTCAAGTGGACATGTCATGGCCACAACTACACATACAAGTGTCAAGTGACACAACAAGAATGACACATCACAAGCCATGTGGCATATCCACTTAGGCATACTAAAAAATAATTAACATTAACAATTTAACATATAAATTAAATACACTCATGCACATTACATTCACAAATAAAATACGATATAGCGAGGTTTTGTCTCTTATTAGATGCAACCTTGGCTAACTGAATTAACATATGTCTATGCTTTGGTTCCCTGAATTTACCATAGTCTAATTCCCTGCACACTAAAATCCAACATCAGTAGTCCAAGGAAATATACATGTAAATTCATAACATTCATAATCAAGATAATTTCATCTGCAATATCCTTAATTAAATCATAATTCCCATGTCATAATCATTCATCTGTAACATACATACAACTCATCATGAAATATACAATTCATCACTAAATTAAGCTTGTAACATAATCATTGCATATATAATTCAATTGCAAATTAAATATCATCATGACATCATAATCATTCATTAAACCGAATTAATCTCACAAGTAGAATCCATAATGATATCACAGTAGTCATCAAAATAAACATAACATAATGTGCGTCTAACCTCTATGGTGATAAAATCCATAATATAAAGTGTCTGAAATCCGTAAAGCATCAAAATATAACATCAAACAAATCTATCTCAAATGCAGAAACTGAAAGGCTATGATAGGCTTGGGGTGAGGCCTCACAAAATCCTTCCAAGTGGGAGTGTTTTTATCAACATATTTAATTATCACAATAGGTGAGATGAATGAATGAATACTTCACCAAAAAAATTCAAAATTAAGAATCAAATGACAAAAAATGAATAAACTATCGAGAACCTCCTCCCTACTAGGTTGGATGAGCAAGTCGTGGCCTAATCCTTGATTACTTGAGGATATGACAATAATTTAATAATGAGCTTATTTTGAAGCTATTATGGTAGGGAAGAGTTGGCCTAATCATTATATATTTACTTTAAAGTATTCTTTTGGATCATTACTCTAAGCCTAGAATAAAAGTGGAAACGCTTACTTCCTTGTTTTCCTTTGGTATCCTAGTGTTTAAAACAATCTATAGTTTTCAAGACAAAGCCAATAATGATATCGAATCTATAATTTAACACTCCCTCTTAGCAAGAGAGGATTGATCAGAATCAATATCTCAAGATGTAAGTGTTATTGATATCCTCGACTCAATTTGAAACTGGATATAACACTTAATCTCTTTATATCAGGGTAACCGGAAAGGTCCAGAACATAAGCTTAATGTACTCAACCTGATAGAGAAAATTATCACAATCCCCAACTCAATTCATAACTAGATTTAGTGATAAGTAATGGTGTCAAGATATCTGGTGCAATCCGGATCAAAACTTGAAGCACATGTTATCATAATCCCCGACTAAATTTGGAACTAGATTTAAATGATAACTTAAATAGGTCACACTAGTGTAGGTCGTCACCTTATAATAGTGACCTCACACAAGAAAGATTGTCACCTTTCAAAACACACAATATTACAATATTTTATTCATGAATACATCAATTTACATAATAGAGAGAATTAATCTCATAAATTTACTCACAACTTAATCATACTAAGTTTCTTTCTGAAGTACTCGATATTCAACTTTGCAAGAGGCTTGGTAAAGATGTTGGCATTTTGATCTTCAGTACTAATGTAGACCAATTTGATAATATTTTCATCTACCATGTATCTTATGTAGTGGTAAGGAATTTCTATGTGCTTAGAACGATTGTGAAAAATTGGATTCACTGAAAGTTTAATGCAGCTTTGATTGTCACAATGAATTATAGTAGGCTTTAGAGGCTTGCCAAACAATTCAAATAGTAACTTCCTCAACCATATTGCTTCTTGAGCTCCCATCGAAGCAGCCATATATTCAGCTTCAGTAGAACTTTGACCGACCACTAATTTTTTCCTACTGAACCAAGAAACCATAGCAAATCCAAGACAAAAGCAACATCCTGTGGTGCTTTTGTGATCGATAGAATTTTCAGCCTAGTCAAAGTCAGAGAACCCTTGAAGTTGTATCTCAACATTCTTGTATTTTAGGCCCATTCCAATTGTACCACGTAGATATCAAGTACAAAAGAGATCCAATGAGTTGTCTATAATATGAAGGATATGTAGGTTCTCAGTCTACGGCTTCATCTTTGAGTTTATGAAGATTAGTTTTCATTGGAGTGGTTAATGGTTTACAATCCATCATACCAAATCTAGTTAATATGTCCATGGTGTATTTTCCTTGATTTAGGAAAATATGGTTCTCTTTTTGTAATACTTCTAAGTCTAAGAAGTAGTGTAACAACCCTAGATCCTTCATGTCAAATTCATTTGTGAGATCTTGTTTGCATTTAGCAATAAGATGATCTTCTCCTGCTATTAATAAATCATCCACATAAAGAACTAGAATTACCATTTCACCTTTGAATGTTTTGAAGTATATATTAGGATCAGCTTCATTTTTGGAGTACCCTAGCTTGGAGAGATAATTATCTATGCATTCATACCATGCCCTAGGAGCTTGCTTAAGGCCATAGAGAGCTTTCTTCAATTTGCAGACATAACCATTACTGTCAAGAGTGGTGAAGCCTTCAGGTTGTTCTATGTATACTTCTTCAATAACACCATTAAGAAATGATATCTTTACATCCATTTGATGTATCTTCCACCCTTTGGCTACGAAAATGGCAATAATGGTTCTTACAGAAATATATCATGTGACTGGAGCAAAGGTTTCTTCGTAGTCAATTCTAGCCTTTTGACAAAAATCTCTGGTGACAAATCTAGCCTTATGTTTTCCAATACTACCATCTAAAGCATATTTGATTTTGAATAACCATCTTGAAGAGAAGACCGTTTTCCCTTTAGGTCTAGGTACTACTTCCCAAACATCAATTTTTTACAATAGATTGATATTACTCGATCGTCACATCTTTCCAGGCTTGACATGTTAAAGCTTCTTTAACATTAGATGGTTCAGATTTTGTAAGTTCTTCCATAAGTGCAAGATAGCATTTCTGATTTCTTGTTCTTTTACTTTCTTTAAATATTTCATTTGGTTCAACATTATTTTCCTCAATCATTTTTCTTGCCCATAATGACGTTTTCTTATTGTTAGGAATTTCAACATCTTCAAGGTTAGATGAAGGAAGTTCATTGTTTTCTATTATGTTCTCTCTTTGGTTCTCATCATCTTGAGAGGCATTCTCCCTCTGATTCTCAATTTTATTATTTTCCATAATATTCTCCCTATGATTCTTATTTGATCCTTCTTTTGTGAGTGTAGAGACTTTCAGAGCAATATCTTCTTCAAATTTGATATCTCTGCTAATGTCAATAGATTTCTGTCCTGGTATGTAGACCCTGTATCCTTTAGTAGTTTCACTGTAACCAACAAATATTCATTTTTTTTCCATAGGATTCTTGTTTGGTTCTTTTCTCTTTAGGAATGTGAACATATACGGGACATTTGAAGATTCTTAGATGACTTAGATCTGGTTTATTTCCTGTAAAAGCTTCTTCAAGTGTAACATTTTCTAGGATTGAGTGAGGACACTTGTTTTGAATGTATACGACAGTATTAGATGCTTCAACCCAAAATGAGGTATGATGATTTGAATTATGAAATCAGATTACAATACCTAGTGTGATACTCACAGTATTGTTAAATTCAACATAAAAAATGAGACGAGTAACAAGATTGCAAGCCAAAAAGTGATCCATTCTATTTCAAAATTAGATTTTATACAAATATGATGGATCCCAAGGGTCATAAGAACCCCTTGGAAATGAAATGAAGAGTCATCATAATATTTATTACAAATAAACTCTTAAAACTATCAAAATTTATCAAAAAACTATATATAAAAAATAGGTCCACTTGGAGAAGGCATAACTTTCTAATCCTAGCTCCGAATTGCGAACCATTTACTTCATTGGAAAGGTATTCAAGAAATCTCAAATCAATTATTGTATGTAACACTACATTGATATCTCTGGGCACCATCCAAGCCCAAAAATGCTCCGAAGACCTTCAAAAATGCAGTTTACTGAAACATAGACAGATTTGAAAAATTAGATTTTAGTATTTTCCCAGTTTAATCCTTATCACTCCTCCCCCCTTGAGAAGCAATGGGCCCCATTGCACTAATCTACTACAACAGACGAGGAAATTGTTCTTCAATTTGTTCCTTAGTAAACCACTTGCCTTGATGAGAATGCTGACCAACTCGAACCACTTGATACAAAGGAATGTTCTGATTTCTTAAAGTCTTTAAAATGAATTTAGTAACATGGTCACACTGGACTAGAGCAGTAGTAGATGGATTTAACTCTGCATCTTAAATGTGTTTAGTAGCTTGGGAAGTCTCCAACAAAGGAGGAAAATAGGGTCTCAACAATTCCACATTGAAAACTGGATGCAGTCCCAAAAAGGATGGCAAATTAAGTTCAAAAACATTCTCACCAACTTGTTTCACAATAGTATATGGGCCATAACGAAGAGGACGAAGCTTCCTATTTGGTTTGTGTAGGCGCTCTTTCTGAAGATGTAACCATACCTTGTCACCAATCTGAAACTGATGAGGAGTTCTATGTTTATCATGCCTTTCCTTATACTTATGATTACTCTGCTCCAAGATCTCATAAACTTGTTGTTGTAGGTGTCTAATGTTATCAATGAATTATGTTATCAATGAATTTTTCTACTTTATCTACCTTGTCACCATTCAATGGACTATTGGATTGTAAAGTTGGTATTGGTACATCCATAGGTGCCAATGGATGATACCCTAGAGAAACCTCAAATGGACTATGCCCTATAGTACTATGGAGTGCACAATTGTAGATATGTTGCACATAGGGTAAGCTTCCATCCCATGTGTGAGGATGTTTTGAATGATATGTCCATAAAATATGAATAATCATTCGATTCACCACTTCTGTCTGCCCATCTGTTTGGGGATGGAATGTTGTGGACTTTGTCAACTTGGTATCTATTTTATCCCATAGTGCAGACCAAATTTTTTTGATGATACCTAATATCCCTATCAGAAATAATAGTTTTTGGCAGACCAAAATGAACCCAAACATGTTCAAAAAATATCTTGGAAGTCTCTTCTGCAAAAATCATATTTTTACATGCCACCATGATAGCCATTTTAGAAAACCTATCTACCACAACATATACACAATCATGCCCCCGCCTGGTAGTTGGAAGTCCAGACATAAAATCCATTGAAACAGACTGCCATGGCTTATCAAGAATAGGTAATGGTAAGTATAGACCCAATTTACGATTTGTTGGTTTTGCAATTGCACAAGCTGCACAAGCTTGCATATGTAAAATAATATCCTGCATCATTTTTGGCCAATAGAAATACTTTTGAAGGATAGCAGTAGTCTTACCAATACCAAATGTCTTGCAACACGACTCTAGTGAGCTTCCCATATCATTTTCTTCCATTCCTCGGTGGGTACACATATATGACAAATATGGCAAAGCAACCCATTCTGCAAGTGAAAATCAGGGACAAACTTTCCTTCTACCAAATAACTATAGATGTTAGCAAAATCAAGGTCAGTACCATATAGTTGTTTCCAAGTGGATGATTGATGACCACATGAATCCAACACTATTGTCAAACCTACAATTGGAGGCCTACTCAAACAATCTGCCACTTTTTTACTACTTCCTTTTTATGACGAATGTTGAGGTGAAATTGTTGTAGATAAGTTGACCACCTTTGATGTATATCATTATGCATCTTCCCTTGTGTTTGCAAGAATTGAAGTGGTTTATGGTCTGTATGTATAACAATTTCCTTTCCCAATATATAATGTTTCCATTGTTTGTAGGCCTAAACAATGACATACAACTCCTTGTCATAGGTGTGGTACCTACATACTGTATCAGAAAAATTTTCATTGTGATAGGCAATAGGATGCCCATGTTGCATGAGTACCACACCAAGATCATAATCAAATGCATCTGTTTCTATCTCAAATGATTGTTGTAGATCTAGGAGGACCAATACTGGTGTTGAACATAATCTTTCTTTAACTCCTCAAATGCTCGTTGCTTTTCCTCTGTCCACTGAAATTTTTCTTGTGCTCCACCCCTTAGTGATTGATTAAGAGGCCATGATATGTGTGAGAAGCCAAACACAAATCTAAGATAGAAGTTGGCTAAGCCCAAGAATTTGTGAAACTCTGTGAAATTTTTAGGGGATGGCCAATCTCTGATTATTTGAATCTTTTCTAGGTCAACATGAACACCCTCAGTATCAATGATATACCCTAAGTATTGAATACTCTGCATACCAAAAGAGCACTTCTCAATATTAGCATAAAGTTTGTGTGCAGAGTTGAAAGCACTTGTTCAACATGTTGCAAATGCTCAGATCAAGTTCTGCTAAAGATGAGTATGTCATCCAAGTAAAAAACCACAAAAGAATCAATGAATGGTCTAAGCACATCATTCATCAACCTCATAAATGTGGTTGGGGCATTTGTTAGGCCAAAAGGCATGACCAACCATTCAAACAAACCTTCCTTAGATTTAAATGTAGTCTTCCACACATCTGTTGGATCAATTGGTACTTGGTGGTATCCAGACTTCAAGTCAACTTTTTGTAAATAAATTAGCCCCCCTAAGTTGGTCCAACAAATCATCAATTCGAGGGATTGGATATCTATTCTTAACATAGATTTTGTTCAATGCCCTATAATCAATACAAAGTCTCCATGTCACATCTTTCTTTTTAGCAAGAACAATTGGACTGCCACAAGGTGAAGCACTTGGACGAATGTGTCCTTTCTAAATCAACTCTTGCATTTGTTTCTTAATCTCATCATTTTCCAAAATTGACCTCCTATATATTGGCTCATGTGGTAGTGGTGTGCCTGGGATTAAATCAATAGAGTGCTTGACTTGACAGTGTGTTGGTACTCCCACTGGTGGTTTAAACGCACTATGATATTCTTTCAAAATTTTATCCATTTGATTTTGTTGATTTTCTATTATGGTTACCTTAGCATGTGTATTAAGAACAACTGACTTTGTTTGTTCAAGGTGAACCATGAGTAGAACAAAAGCTACAGTTTGAGAAATCAAGCGTTTACATTGTTTAGCACTAACTAAAGAAGTAGTTTGTGTTGGACATACCTCTGGTATTCGATACCTCTTCCCACCAAGCTTGATTGTAACACTACGTGGCATGGACTCATACACCCCATGCCTCTAATACATGTATGGTATCCCCGACAAGACATCACATACATCCATCGATGCTACATCACATATCACTTCATCCTTGAAAGGCTTGATTGAATATGGCAGATGACACTATTGATTTATTTGAATATCTTCTCCCTCACTTACCCATCCCATTAAGTATAGTTGTGGGTGTCTTGTCACTTTCAAATTTAATCTTTTGATTGTCTCCCTAGAGATCAAATACTTTTGACTCCCACTGTCAAAAATAAAATGTAGAGGTTATCCATCAACCCACATCTGTGAATGAAAAAGTCTCTCTTCATCTTCATGGGGCAATATTTTAGCAGTTCCAACAACAACATATGGGTTTTCTTCTATGATGGAATCATTCTCCTCTTTCTCAGAGTTATCTATTGGTGACGATTCAGGTTCAGCTTCCTCTCCTCGTATTTCTATCATCAAATTTTTAATACTTCGACAATCCTTTGTATTATGGATTGGGGACTTATGCATTTCACACCACATGCCTTTATCTGTTTGTGTCTTTTTAGCAACCCACCATGTGTTCTTGGGTGAATTTAAATGAGGTTCCTTGGTCACCTATTTTCCTACAAATTTATTGCCACCTTCAACCCTTGGCTTATTATTTGCAAAGTAGTCCCTCTTCCCTTTCTGCTTGAAATTCTCTTCAATTTTTGTAGCATATTTATAGGCAGTTGCCAATGTCTCAATATTCAAAAATTCCATCTCTGTTTGACTATACCTGTGAAATCCACTCTAATATTTCAAAATTTGACGCTTCTCTGAATCCTCAATACCAAGTTTTGTTGAAAGTGAATGGAATGTATTGGTGTAATCTTGCACAAAATGATCCCTCTTTTGTCGAAGCAGCTGCCATTCTATGTATTTTTGTTCATATACATCCTCAAGAAAGTAAGCTTCTTTTATGTATTCCACAAATTCTCCCCATGTGGGCTTCTTATCAAGAGATATTTCAAAACCGTCTTCAACAGGAAATTCTCGTTCTTTATTTGCTACTTTGGTTTCCCATGCTAATTTCACATGGGTTTCAGCTTTGAGGAGAGAAAATGTTACTTTTTCTGCATCTGAGAAATTATTTACAGAAAAGTATCTATCCAACTTTGATAACCAGTTATCAACAGCTTCAGAATCGACTTTTCCTTCAAAATTTGGGATGTCAAAATTGACCTGCACTTTGAAAGGGGTATTTCCATGAAATGATGTTCTTGATCCAGAGGGTTTTTTATTCTATAAGTGTGAAAATTGACTCATCATCTCCTCTCATTGCTTATTTAAAGCTTCCTCCACCAACTGCTTAATAGCATCATCTGACATCTTCGATCGTGTGCGTCTCAAAGGTGGATATTTTGACAAATCTTGTATATCCAGTCCTAATCTTTGGTAGGAAGACCTTGTGTGAATTGGCATAAAGGAGCATTCCCACTCTGATACCACTTATCTGAATTATGAAATCAGATTACAATATCTAGTGTGATACCTACAATATTGTTAAATTCAACATAAAAACTGAGACGAGTAACAACAAGATTGCAAGCCAAAAAGTGATCCATTCTATTTTGAAATTGGAGTTTATACAAATCTAATGGATCCCAAGGGTCACAAGAGCCCCTTGGAAATGAAATGAAGAGTCATCATAATGTTTATTACAAATAAACTATTAAAACTATCAAAATTTATCAAAAAATTATATATAAAAAATAAGTCTACTTGGAGAAGGCATAACTTTCTAGTCCTAGCTTCAAATTGTGAAATGTTTACTATGTTGATACCTCTTGGCACCATCCAAGCCCAGTAATGCTCCGAAGACCTTCAAAAATGCAGTTTACTAAAACATAGACAATTTTGAAAAATTATATTTCAGTATTTTCCCAATTTAATCCTGATCATATGAATATTTTGATCATGCATCATGGTCTTGGCAGCTTCAATAATGGTTCTAATTTTCCTTTCTGCTACTCCATTTTGTTGATGATTATATGGTATTGTATACTCCCTCTTAATCCCAATAGACGTGCAAATTTTTTTAAAGTTTTCATAGATATATTCACCTCCATTGTCAGATCTTAGAGTTTTTATTTTCTTCCCAATTTGGTTTTCCACTAATGCCTTAAATTCTTTGAATTTTAGTAATACTTCATTTGATTCTTTGAGTTTAAGAAAGTAGATCCAAGATTTCCAAGAGTAATCGTCAATGAAAATCACATAGTATGAAAAACCTCCTAGTGAGAGAGTTGACATAGGTTCACAAAAATATGTGCGAACGAGGTCTAATACAACTTTGGTTTTATGTTCACTAAAGGAAAGGATCTTTTGATATTTTTCCCTAGGGCACACCCTTTACAAGTACTAATATGATTTGATTTTAGATTAGGTATAACTGTAATGATTTTCTTTATGGAAGGAAGGGTGCTAAATCCAAGATGTCCTAATCTTCTGTGCCAGAGTTCATTAGAGTTTGATACTTCATGACATAGAGCTAATTTATGATTAATGCCTAATTTGTATAGGTTTCCATCCATATACCCTATAGAAATAGCATTTTTAATATTAGTGTTCTTAGTCCATATTAACACTTTATCTTCTTGAAATGTGACTTGATAGCCTTGATTTGCTAAGCCTGAAATAGAGACCAAGTTCCTTTTTATGCCTGGTACAAAGAGAATATCTTTCAATAATAGAGTTACCCCAATTTTCAATTTGAATGAGCAGGTCCCAATTCCTTTCACTGGATAGGTCGAGTTGTCTCCAATTGTAACCTCTTTAGAGGAATCTTCTTCTAGGATTTCAAATTGATCTCTGAATCCAGTTATGTGCCATGATGCTCCACTATCGATTATCCAAGTGTTTTTGCTTGAATTTACTTCACTTGATAAGGCCAAGAACAATAGGGATATTTCTGCCCCTTTGACTTCGACTAATGCTACTTGAATTTTCTTTCGCTCTGGACAAGACCTATGCGTATGTCCAAGCTTATCACATTTATAGCTCTGTACTTTGGAGAAGTCTCTATTTTTGTGATTTTTGCTATGGTTTCCCTTCTTATGTTTGAACTTCCTTTTGTTGCCTTTGAAGTTTGAATGAGTATTTAGAGCTTGAATCTCTTCTCCTTTGTTAGGCCCAATCCCTCTTGATTAATCCCTCTTGATATTAACCAAGATTCCTCTTGAGTGCAGTCATTCTTGAGTTGATCAAACTTTGGTAGAGAATGACATCCAATTATACATTGAATAAAAGATTCCCATGTGATAGGTAATCCTCTAAGGGCTATTAATGTTACCTCCATGTCATCAATATTGCTTCCAATAGTAGATAGTTGATCTCTTAATTCGGAAATTCTTAGGAAGTAAGATGTGATGGTTTCCCCTTTGTTCATTTTTAAATTCAAAAGTTCTTGTTTGAGAGTAAGTAATCTACTTGTATTATTAATCTCAAATGTCTCTTGAATAGTTTTGAATACTTCATAAGCGGTTTTAAGCCTTGCTATAGAGGGAAGAATATGGTCTTTAATGACATTGATTATTATCTTCTTTGCTTTGTTGTTACGCCTTTTCCAAGTTGATTTATCAGGTTCATCTTTAGGCATCTTTTTATCCTTCTCAATATAGGAATCTAACTCGAGTTCTTGGAGCAATGTTAGGATTCGTATTTTCCATGAGAAGAAGTTTGAAGCACCTTCAAGTTTGTCCTCTACTTTAATGTTGTTGGCCATTATTATTTTCCTCTTATATTCTTATAATGGATTTGATATAATTCAAAATTTATCTATATTGATTCTTCTCCAAAGAGGCTCTGATACCATGTTAGGAATAGAGATCTTTAATAGAGAGAATTCAATATTGTTATTTGTGCTATTCACAACTATCATCTTTTGAATATTTACTAAATTATATATGCAAATATATATGCACTTCGTATATGTTGTGGTAGTAATATGAACACTATAATATATATGTTTCCATAGCACATACGAAGGCATATATATATATATATATATATATATATATATATATATATATATATATATATATATATATATATATATATATATATATATATATATATATATATATAGTCATGTCTATGTAAAGGCATGACCATTGTGGCTTAAGCCATGCACGGTCATGTCTTTACATAGACATGCCATTTCATATGGTGTCGATTGAACATAATGCTTGGCGTTGTTTACAGATAATACTATTGTTTAGTGTTACGTATAACTATCGTATGATAGTTATCGTAACACATTAATATATGTGTTACGATAACTATCATACAATAGTTATCGTAACTTATGTATAACCAATGCAAAGTATCGACTGTGGTCGATGTAATAACAACCAGTCTAATGTAAGGAATCTGGTCCAATGCATATTAAATATATATTGTATGCAATCAATTAAAGTCGATTCATACAAGCATATTGAATTTGATATATATATATATATATATATATATATATATATATATATATATATATATATATATATATAAGTCAATCATATTGAAGCTATAATTTAACACTTTTGACCTTTTCGTTTTGTTGTAAAATTATAGGTAACATTGACAATGAAGCTCAAATTACTAGACATTAAAATATTGCTGAATTTTAAACTCACATGTGAATTCTCAATTCAGCTCTAATGTTATGTAATATGGTCTATAATGTATATAATAAATGTTTTTTATGAGAATAATTGATATTTCTTATCTTATATAAAATTTCCTTTAAAAAAACTTGCACTCTCTTATTGACTTTGTGTTGAAAACTCCATGAAACATAGAAACAATTAAACACTATAATATAGAAGGAATATGGAGAAGTAAGCATTTCCAGTTTTATTCTTATCTCAAGAAAATGATCCAAATAGATACTTTAAGGCACATAATAATTATGTATCCCATATGAAATGTATTAATTTATATACTTTTTCAAAATGATCCAAATAGATACTTTAAGGCACATAATAATTATTTATCCCATATGAAATGCACTAGTTTATATACTTTTTCTTCTCCATAATGCAGCGATTTCAAGATAGAATATAATAGCATTAATATATTCACAAAAAAACCAAAAAAATAATATAACCCACTAAATAAATTTCAACAAATAAATATAATATTTTTTTAATTTATAGTAATAATAAAATAATTTCACAAAATGACTATTTATATAAAATAAAAAGTAATCTTTTTGAAATATCTATATAATTAATCATATACATTTTATTACACATTTTATTTCAAGTGTACCTTTTCATAACTTAAAAACTTAAAATAAATTTTCACATAAAAACAAAATAGATATTTATTTATTTAAATATATGCATATTAAATAAAATAATAAATAGTAAATAGATTGTGGGAAAAAAGGGAAGGTGATGGCTACATGGAACCTCTTCGAAGACTTATTGTCTAATGGTCAAGTAGCTAGGATGTATGAAATAAGTGATGGAATGTAGGGAACAAATGTCTATAAGAAGCACTTATCTTTTTCTTCTCCAGATTAATATAGAGAACAAACAGGCCCCTCATTATTTATTTATAAATAAATAAATAATAAACTAAAGCTATCAGCTTTTTACAATTCATTGAATATGCAAGATAATTTCTAAATTTGATTGTGTAAAATTAATAGTCATATCTAAAATTTTAAATATGTAAAATAATTTTTTTATATCAAATAAAATAAATAAATAGATTTTCTATATCTTAAAAATAATGTCATGATATATAAATATGTAATATTTATTAGTTTTTCAAAAACAAAATTAAAATAAAAGATTATGAAAAAATCTAAAATGGTAAATCAAATTAATAAAATAATATTTATTTTAATAATTAAAATTGTAATAATTATATGCTTTATTTGAAAATAGCTTAATTTACACGTGCCTATATTGAATTTATAAGGTTAATAATCAACTCTCCTTCATTTTAATCGAGGGACAACTTCGGACTGATATCTCTGATCTATGCTCATTGACCTCAGAAATCTCAGGAATGATTTCTTTGTATAAACCAACAGACGAGGAAAGAAATCTCTCCGAAATTGGATCGCATCGTAATATCCAGCACTAAAATTTCACAAACCAAACGATAACAATCTATAATCTCCAAACTTTTTAACCTTTCCAATAAGGAGGAATTTCATGAGACAAAAGTTGTTTATTCATAACAAATTTGTGGAAGAAAGTGGTTGGAATTTCCTGGGACAAATGGACAAATGCTGGTAATTCCAATTACTTTCTTCCACAAATTTATTATGAATAAACAATATATCAACCAACTCACAAGATTAAAAGGTCAAAGAGGAAACCTAACATCAGGAATTCTTCAGCTCGAGGGGCTCTGTTCCAGAACACACTACTTTACTAGCATAGATGATTAGTCTCCTCCATCTCGTCTTTTCTTTTGCCAAGGGCAAACCCCCGGGTCTGGATGGTCTCTGCAATTTTTCCAGACTTTTTGACATATTGTGACTTTCTTCTTAATGTAATTGTTATTCTATCAAAAAAAACATATCTTGTGCATATATTTGATAAAATACTGTTTGAGAGATGAAGGAGAAGGAAACCAAAATTAAAATCCATGGAAACTCGAGAAATAAAATAAGGGATTAAAATGGAAGAAAGTTTCATTCTTGCAAGCTGCTTTTAAGATCCACATTCGTTTGATTATAGATCAAATGTTATTTATGATTGAACGATGGAGATCCTTCTGTCTTTAAAGATGTCATCTTCTATAAGTATCTAATGATTATTATCCTTGGGGACACTGAGTTTAAAGTAATTATATGTTTAATACTTGAATCTGAACTTAACAGGGCCAGTGTTGAACTCTGGCAGCTTAATTCGCTTCATTCGCTCCATAAAAAGTCTTGATCTCTTCAATATCATCAAAGCTCCCAAGGAAGATCGGTGAACGTTGATGAATCTTGGTAGGTATTATGTCAAGTGCCTACAGTACATAATCCAAAATATATTGACATAAGTGAACAGTAATTGGATGGCAATCTCAACAGAAGTTTGGGATTAGTAAGCCAGAAAACAGTAATATGAAAATGTACTATCTACATATGCCTCATATGCCTAGTAATACAATTGTCTTGCAATCCATACTCGTTCTTTCCCTGTGAAAGCTTGACCTCCAGCTTGCTCCATTATGAAAGACATTGGAAACACTTCATAAAGTGTACTGTACAAAAGCAATCATAGAGTTGGATATTATTGACCAAAATCTATGTAATGACACTTGATGTAATGCTCTGGTTGGTTTTTTTATTCTAATTAAATAAAAGCCTAATAATTTCTATATGGTAACCTATATCTTGGCTTGTATCATACCGTAACTTTCCATCGGGACTTTTTTTATCTGCAGGATACATGAATATGCCGCCATATAAGAGTGTTCGATGAACGTCAGCTACCATGCTGTAGAAATGCAAGTTGTTATTAGAAAATAATAACAGTGTGCAACATAAGCACCCTGGAATGGTACATTTGAAACAAAAGTACAAAATTGCCTTATCAAAAATCAAACAATCAATGCTACTACCAAACAAGCTTGTATTTTCTGTATGATGGTGTCCTGATAAGATATGTTTAAGGCCTGTCTTTTTCAAGTTTGGTGATACGAAGACATGTACTAATGAATTGCACATATAACTAATGTTTATGTGAAAATTCCAATAGCTAATTAAAGGATTTAATAGTACATGTCTTCATATCACCTACTGAATCATTTAATTGGGAACATGTTGAAGCTTGTGACTAATAATACAAAACAGCCCATTCAAAATTCAATGAATAATGCTAGAGCTTGGTGCTTGTTTTCAGATGATGATTGACAAGAAGTTGTCGTCTTTTAAAAAAACTGTAAAAATAGTGCCATAAATTTCAAATTGTTTATACCCAGGCTCAAATTGAAACATCAGACAGTATAAAAGACAATTCTACAAAGTCTAACAATAGTTTTGATCAATGGCACATTTTCCACTTAGAAGAGACGCAAAAGCATACTACCATACATATCATAAATATATTTATGTAAAAATGCTGCGAAATATTACTCTTAAAATATTATCTAATTTATATGACAAATCCAATATAAACACTTATGAGAATGATCCCTCTCTACATCATTTAAATAAATATATTTAAGATATCTATAATAATACAAGTATAATATAAACAATAAATATTAAATATAACCTATAAATCAGAAATGACATTATGAGCTTATCCTCACATATATATAAGGCTGCCTAGACACATGAAATTATTGTAAATTCTATAAGTGTGTATATATATATATATATATATGGATATGGCAGGAATTTCATGTATATAGAATAAATGACAAGTTTACAATGCAAAGAAGAAAAACATGGCATGTGGAAGTGGGTGTGGGTGAGGGACTCCAAGAGCAGGGTTTGAATCCTCTACAATAGGGATTTTCTTAGAGGAAGATGCAGATGACAATGGTGAAGATTGTAAGGGCAGCGTCAACTAGGAGTTTTGGGGCATGGGTGAGAATAATGATGAGCTCCTTCTCGACATCCTACCAAAGGCAAGATTGTAGGAAGCTTTCATTGTTCACGCATCAACAACTAGTCATGAGTCTTCGAAGGGTTTTGCACTGGGCCTTCTAAAGGGTTTTCTCTCTTGGGCGTCAACTCCTTCGGTTAAGCTTTCTGGTGAGCTTGGGTTTGAGAACATGGAGGTTGTGAGTGTTGGGGCCTTGTCCCCTCTAGGCTGTTATGTGAGGAAGTTTTGTGTGAGAGCATGGGTTTTGCCTTTGTGGAGGTGCCTTGTGACAAGCCCCCTAGTTCCCCTCTTGTTTTGCAATCACCAAACATTGGTGAGGCCATATTATGGTCAGATCTGTAGTCTAAGGTTCCCTATTCAAAACCTGATACTAATGGTTTTTCCAAGCCGTTTGTGGATCCTCTACCTAGTAATGTAGTGCCTTTTGTTGGCTCTTGCTTCTCATCAAATATTCTTCATGCCTTGGCTGATGGATCCATTGCTTTAATGGAGAATGTTCTCATTGGGAGGTTCTTTGGCCCTTGTTTGAATATTGATGCTATCCATTTACCGGCCTCGAAAAGATGAGGTGTTTCTAATTATTTTTGAGTGCCTATAATGTTTGCTGGGTTCTTCCTTTTCTCCTTCCAATCCCTTGAGGAAAGCGTGTTTTTCTTTGCATGCCTTAGTATTTTGGAAAATCTTAAGTCTATCCTCTCTTTTTAAAATGTGGACTATAGGATTTGTTGTGTCGAAGGAAAAATCCAACTAGGTCCCTATTTGGGTGTTGTTGCCAATGTTCTTGGTTCTTTTTTAACAATTGATAGGGTCAAAAAAGATATGAAAAGACTGGTTTATGCCAAATTTTGACTGTGTTTCGATAAGCAAGGTTCTTCCAAAAACTATTAAGCTTTACTCCAAGTTGGGAGTTTGCAAGCAAATTTTCCACTGAGTTTTCCTCATTGATTTGCTCTTACAACTATATAGTTGGGCATTTTTCCCATTCGTACCAAGATTTCAAAGATAAGCTCCATACTCAATCCAAAAAGATCCTTCTCTTCGGAATTCATTACCTAGTGTTGAAGGAAACAATTTGGGCTTCTCTGGTATGAGCTTGACGCAAGGTAGGATAGATAAATGAGGCCAGTGGCTCGCCCAAATACCAGACCACCTTGCAGAATCATCACACAGAAACAGAGAGAAAGGAAGAAAATCTTATTCATTTATTCATCAAACTTCCTACATGTCGGGCTGTAAGGCCTTCCTGGTTACGGCCAATACAATGAAATTCAATTACAGAGCGGTCCTCATACATGCGAGGATCCAAACTTTAGATTCTATCTTCTTAACTAACTACTTAACCCTAGAACAACTCTACTTATTTATACAAGAGGCCATCGAACAGGTCGGCTCAAAAGATCCTTTAGATCCAGCATTGGAGAAAGCAACGACCCAGATTTAGGTCCACACATTTCCCAATGAGATATCCCAACACTAATATCGCGACCAAAATTAACTGCACATGTCGGCCAACATCAAACAATTAACTACACTAGTCGGTGAACTCGGGAACCGAACAACACCGAACACTACCAAACCAACTTGGTAAAGAACAACAAAGCGGTAACCGAGCTTGCCGGGGAACAACAGGAACATTCCACCAAGAACTTTAAAGCAGCTACCGAGAAAACCGAACAAGCTATCGAGCAACCAAACAAGCTCTAACATATTTTTGGTTGATCTAGATTGCCATAAACCCAAGATGCTCCTGCATCAGACACCCGAGGTTTAAAAGAAATGATTCTCCGAATCATGTGTCAGGTACAACCCGAGCTGAATCCAACTCAGATTGAGAAATCCATGTACCGTCTTCAATCGGTCTGTTCTTCCACTTTACCGAATTCTCCATGTAATCCTTTCCTCTTGTGCTTCTGCCAACTCTTTGTTCCAAGATCTACTCAACTTCTTCTATCTGCTTCTTAAGATAATCACTCGGTACTGTCACTTCTCCATCAGGCTCATGATACTCATACAAATCTGAAATGTTGAATATAGGTGATATATCCATGTCATCAAGTAACACAACTTCATAAGCATTTCCACTGTCAAATTTCTTCAATACCTTGCAGCGACCAAATTTCTTCATTTTCAACTTACCATATGTTCCAACAGGAAATCTGTCTTTCTTCAAATGAACCATTACTTCATCACCAACATCAAAAATCTTATGTCTTCTTGACCTATCTGCATTATCCTTGTATTTTTGATTACTCGTCTCCAACTTATGTTTCACTTCCTCATGCAATGACTTCTTAAACTCAGCAAATTCTTCTCCTTCAGCACTCCTCTCGGTTGTATGCCAGTAACAATCTGAAATGGTGTCTTGCTAGTACTCTTATTCACTAAATTATTGTATGCAAACTCTGCTTGTGCCAACATTAAATCCCAATTACTTGGTTTGTCTCGAACTAAGCATCTCAATAAGTTACCCAAACTTCTATTTACAACCTTTGTCTGTCCATCAGTCCGTGGATGAAATGTAGAACTATACTTCAACTCGGTGTTTAGCTTCTTCCATAGAGTCTTCCAAAAATAACCAAGTCAGAGATGATACTCCTCGATAATCCATACAATCTGGCAATTTCCTTGAAGAAAAGATCTGCTATATGCACTGCATCTGATGTTTTCCTACATGGTATGAAATGTGTCAGCTTGCATAATCTGTCCACAACAACAAATATGGAATCATTACCTCTCGTTGTCCTCGGTAAGACAAGATTAAAATCCATGCTGATATCTCTCCAAGGTTTCTCAGGAACAAAAATCGGTTTATACAATCCAGTATTCTAACTAACTCCTTTTGCAACTTGACAAACTCCACAACTCTTCACAAATTTTTGAACATCCTTATACAATTGAGACCAAAAATACCTTTCCTCAAGCAAACTCAATGTCTTATCAATGCCAAAATGTCCAGCAAAACCACTACTATATTTTTCCTTTATCAAATTAGTTCTCATTGATCCTCTCAGTGTACATAACTGAATTCCTTTGAACAACATACCTTCTTGAATGAAATAGTCTTCCCACTTACTCCGTTGATCAAGAATAGGTGCTCTGCACATTCTCCACAGCTCAGAAAAAGCAGGGTCAATTTCATACAAATTCTTCATATCATCAAAACCAAGAACCTCAATTCTTATTTTAGTCATCAAAGATCTTCTACTCAATGCATCAGCAACTCGGTTAGACACTCCACTCTTATGTTTGATCACAAATGTGAAATTTTGCAAATACTCAACCAATTTCATGTCTCTGATTCAACTTATTATGACTGCCCAGATACTGTAAAGCCTAATGATTAGTATACAACACAAATTCCTTTGGAATCAAATAATGTCTCCATTTCTTCAAGGCTTGAACAATAGAATAGAATTCTTGATCATACACAGAATATTTCTTTTTAGCATCATTCAACTTCTCACTAAAGAAAGCAATAGGTTTACCTTCTTGACTCAACACAACTCCTATTGCACTGCCACTTGCATCACATTCAACTTGGAATACCTTATTGAAATAAGGTAAAGCTAACACAAGCAATTCAGCAACCTTCTGTTTCAAGGTCTCAAAACTCTTATCAGCTCCATGTGTCCACTTGAATTCTCTTTTATCTCCTCTCATTGTCTCGGTCATAGCATTGGAAATTGAACTGAAATTTCTAATGAACTTTCGGTAAAAACTTGCTAAACCATGGAATGATCTTACCTCACCAACATTCTCAAGTGTAGGCCACTCAAGAATAGCTTCAACCTTCTCAGGATCCATCTTCAAACCATTAGCTGAAATCACAACTCCCAAATACACAATCTCCTCTTTCATGAAGGAACACTTTTTCAAATTAATCAACAACTTTTCCTCTTTCAATCTCTACAATACCTGTCTAATGTGCAACAAAATGATCTCTGGTTTTACTGAATATCAGAATGTCATCCAAGTATACAATCACAAATTTACCCAATAATTTATTCAAAACCTCAATCATTAACCTCATAAAAGTACTAAGTGCATTGGTTAAACCAAAAGGCATAACCAACCACTCATACAAACTTTTTTTTGTCTTGAAAACAGTCTTCCATTCATCACCTTCTCTGATTCTAATCTGATGATATCCACTCTTCAAATCAATCTTGGTAAAATATTTTGCTCCACTCAAACAATCCATTATATCATCCATCCTGGGTATAGGGAACCGATAATTAACTGTTATCTTGTTGATTGCTCTGCAATTAGTACACATTCGCCATTCTCCATTCTTCTTAGGTGCCAACACAGGTCGTACTACACATGGACTCAAACTTTCTCTAATCAAACCTTTTTGCAACAACTCTTGAACTTGTCGGTTAAGTTCCTCATTCTCGGTTGGTGTCAGTCGGTGTGGTGCTTTATTCGGCAAACTAGCTCCAAGAATCAAATCCAAACAATGGCTTACACTTCTCATCGGTGGCAAACCATCAGGTACATTATCTGAAATGATCTCTTGTACTCGGTGAGCAACTTATCAACCTCTTTAGGAATTTTATCTACTGTTTTCTCACTCGGTTTGTTAGGAATCACAACATAACAAACATCATTTTTCTTCAAATCCTTAACAAACTGTCTACCTTCCATTAAACAAACCTTTACAGATATACATATCTCATCAACAGATTCTTCACTCAAAGGTAACAAGATTTGTCTCTTGCCATCAGCCCAAATAGTATATCTGTGCAATCTTCCATCATATATAGCATGTCTATCATATTAACAAGGTCTACCCAACAAAATATGACAACAATCCATAGGCATAATATCACACAACACCTTATCATAGTACTTTCCAATTTTCAGATTCACAAAACATTGTTCACTTACCATCAGTGTATGCTCATCCTTGATCCATGAAATTTGATAGGGCTTCAGGTGCTTCGATCTTTCCAATTGCAACTTTGTAACCATTTCTTCTGATGCTAGATTCTCCGAGCTTCCACTGTCAATGATCACTCTCCAAACTTTGTCTGCAACTCTGCATCTGGTCTTGAACAAACTTTTCCTTACCGGATCTTCCTTAGTCTTTTCACTCCATAATGCTGTTCTAACCATAAAATTTCCTTCCTTCTCAGGTTCATTCGATGAGCCTTCATGCACCAAAGCATTTCAGCTGCTACCGACCTTACTTGCATGTGTACACTCAAATGAGCTATGTCCCTCTTCACCACAATTGTAACAAGTTCCTCAGAATCCTCCTCTGCCATAGCCACCTCGGTAGTAGTTACTTCTTCCTCGGAATGAACTTTCACCTTTCCACTCGGTCTTGCCTTTCTCTTGATTTGTCTTGTCCTGATCAAATCTACTATTTTCACCATAGGATCTACCTCTTCCTCTAGGGAATCTACCACCTCTTCCTCTTTGTCTTTGCTCATGTCTTTTATTCAATTTCTCCTTAGCTTTTAGGGCAAACTGATAAGCCTCCTCAATACTCTCCATTTTCACCAAACTGATTTCTTCTTGAATAGAAGTCCTTAACCCATTCAGATACCTTGCAATTCTTTCCACCTCATCTTCAATATGTCCAGATCTAATATCTAGCCTATAAAATTCCTCGGTGTAATCCTTTACCGAGCTATCTTTCTGCCTCAAACTTTGCATTCTCCTAACTAAGTTAATCTGGTAATCAAAAGGTAGAAACTTGCCCTTCAATTTTTTCACCATCTTTACCCATACCTTGATTTGGTTTTAACTTTCTTCTTTCGGTCCAATTGCAGATGCTCCCACCACAAGGATGCATGGCCTTTCAATTTTGTGCTTGCGATTTTCACCTTCTTCTCCTCTGATATGTTCTCATATTCAAAGTAAATTTCCATCTCGGTGATCCAATCCATGAGTTCATCCGAATCCAACTTTCCACTATACTCAAGAGGGTTAAACTGCGGTGTAGCCTTCAAACTTGTCAATGCCTTCAGGACTCTTTCCTCTCCTTGATCCATTATAGGTGCAAGTGTGGCTTCTTCCTGTGTTTATTCATTTTCATCATCACTCACATCATCAAGATGTCTTCCTCGGTGTTGGGTTATCTCAACAACTTCTAATCTAGTAACAATTTGTCTTAGCATGTCAGCTAAGCCTGGATCCGCATTTCTTCCTCCACGAACCATCTTGAAACCCTCTGCAATTGCAGGTCAGGTTGCAATTTGCTACCCTACAACAAATCAACCAACTAGGGTTTACAAGAAGGAACCCTCAACCAAAGACCTAGATTCGCAAACCTAGATCAAGATCAAACCTTGCTTTGATATCACCTGACACAAGGTAGGACGGATAAATGAGGCCAATGGCTCGCCCAAATACCAAACCACCTTGCAAAATCATCACACAGAAGCAGTTACACAGAAACAGAGAGAAAGGAAACAAATCTTATTCATTTATTCAACAAAGTTCATACATGTTGGGTTGTAAGGCCTTCCCGGTACGACCAATACAATGAAATTCAATTACAGAGCGGTCCTCGTACATATGAGGATCCAAACTTTAGATTCTATCTTCTTAACTAACTACTTAAGCCTAGAACAACTCTACTTATTTATACAAGAGGCCACCAAACAGGTCATCTCAAAAGATCCTTTAGATCTAGCATTGGAGAAAGCAACAACCCAGATTTAGATCCACACATTTCCCAATGAGCGATCCCAACACTAATAACGTGACCAAAATTAACTGCACATGTCGGCCAACATCAAACAATTAACTACACCAGTCGGTGAACTCAAGAACCAAGCAACACCAAACACTACCGAACCAACTCGGTAAAGAACAACAAAACGGTAACCGAGCTTGCCGGGGAACAATAGGAACATTCCATCAAGAACTCCAAAGCAGCTACCAAGAAAACCGAACAAGCTACCGAGCAACCAAACAAGCTCTAACATATTTTTGGTTGATCCAAGATTGCCATAAACCCAAGATGCTCCTGCATCAAAACCACGCTAGAAAATCTAAGGAGTCTTTCCCAATGGACAAGCAAGATGCTATATATCCTTTGGGTCATGTTCCTTCTCTAAGTTTAGTTAAGGGCTTGGACCTTATTGTTGTTGATTCTAGTGAGATTTGAGGAGAGTCCTAGTGTGACCTTTTCACATCATCACCCTATTGCACATGGGGACCCCCCCTCCATTCGCTTTTTGGTTGTGTTAGTTTTAGGGTTTTGGAAATAGAGCATTAGTTTAAGCTCCAAAAGTTCCAATTTTACATTGAGAAGGGATTAAACATTCAAGTCATCAAAGTTGCAAATGCAAACAAGTCATATAGTTTTGGGGTCGCAAGGTTCAAGTTATAAAGTTGGTCAAGTTCTAAGGGAAATTCTTAAGTGTTAGAGTGTTTTGGCTAGACAAATGGTCTTCAAGACACTACAATGACATATTTTTACTTGTTTTGAACAAAAATGATGAAATCATGCAAGAGAAGTGCGAAGTCCTTATGCTTGTCTTTTTTTCACCACGTGTGGACCAAAAGTCCCTATTGAAATTGACTTTCCACCATGTCCTAGTGCAAAGTCCCTATAAGGGTCATATTTCCACTCCTAAAGGACAAAAACAAGTAAAAACTAAGTTCAAAAGGCCAGAAGTCCCTATAGGAGTCGAATTTCCACTCTAGGGAGGCAAAACTAATGAAAATCATATTCGAAATCCCATTTGTCCCTATGGAGGTTGAATTTCTACTTCGAGGCATGAGGAACAAAGTCAAAATGCAATAGTCCTTATAGAGGTCGTTTTTCCACTAGTCAAACACTTAGAAAAAAATTGGCAAAAGTTGGAGTGGAAAATCCCTATGGACAAGGAATTTCCAGTTTGTCCCTATGAGGGTCATTTCTCCACTGGGTCAACACTTATAATTTTTTTTTTAGTGGAAGCGGAAAGTCCCTATGGACATGGAATTTCCACCAGTCTCCATGACCATAGAATCTCCACTTTGTCCCTATGAAGCCAAATTTCCACTTGACGAGTAAGGGGACCCATGTTGTTCTTATGGACAAGAAATTTCCACTTGTCCTTATAGGGGTCAATTTTTCCCTTGAGGACTGAGATGGCTGAATGAAGAGGTGAAGTGTATTGATCAAGATTGTCCCTATAGGGGTTGATATCCCCTTGGCCAATGAATGAGCAAGTAAAGTCTTGTCCTTGTAGTGGTCGAATTTCCCCTTTGGTCGATAAATGAGCAAATTAAGTGGAATTTCAGATGGGGTTAGTTTGTCCCTATAGAGATTGAATCTCCATTGAGGGACAAGTGAAATGATAACAAAGATTAGTCTCCATGAATATAAAATTTCCACCATTAAGATTTATGGAAGGTTGAGGATAGACTTAAAAGAGAACTGAGATTGTCCCTATAAGCATCAATTTTCCCCTTGAAGACTTGGTAAACTTCTGAAAATGAAATTAAATGCAAATCAGAGGGAAATTAAATAAAAGTCAATTTGCACGAGCTCCAATGTTTTAAGAGGTCAAAAACTTTAAAGAGGCAAAAATCATTTATCCCACATTTATTGTGGGGATGTAAACCAAAGCCCAAAACCCTTTAAAAGTCCATCAAACAGCAACAAGGAAATACAATGCAAGAAGTTCATTTAAGTCTGAAAGTCAAAAGGTGGCAAAGAAATTTGGTCGATCAAGAGAAAGGCCATTAAAGGAAGGGTTGAAGACAAGTAATCATCAGCAATACTGAAGGAAAGATCAGACATTCAAGGTCTGAGAATCAAATCTCCCAAAGTTTGATTCTGATTGTCACAGGGGCAGCAAACTAAAGTCTGAAAACACCCTCCCAGGAATTGGAGATCATAGAAAATCAAAAGTATCAAGTGCTTAGGGAGTCTGAATAGTGCTGAGGATTCAAGATCAGATCCCCAACTAGATGATGTTGCAAATTTAAAGAAAGAAATCAGAAACAATTATAAGCAGACCTAGTGACTGTGAACCACATTGCTTTAGACAAAGGGTCTGAAAATGTCTTCTACCTAGGGTAGCAATCTTGGAGATAGGGAAAAGAAAGTTCAAACAGCATAAAAAAGTGCAGAGCATAATCCAGATTGTTCAAATATAAAGGATTAGGAAGGCTGTGAATTAGTAAGTTTCAGACCTAGGTCTGCGAGTTTCAGGAAAAATAAAAAAAATTCACAGCTTGTTCTTCCTCAAGTCCAATCTAGAACACAAAGATAAACATTTTTTGGCAAAGAAAATCAATCGATTTGAGAGAAAAGTTGTCCAGGGAAGCATGATTCAGAATTTGTCCTCAGAAATCAGACCCTTACTTTGTAGTGAAAGGTTTGATTTTTCATCCTCAAGCTTCAAAATATCATCCTTAGGACATGCTTCTGCAAGTTTGTGGTCTGATTTTCAGAGTTTAGGGGAATAATATTGGACTGTGTTAAGGTGTCTTCAGACTTTTCTATAAGAACCAGTCAGATTTTAAAGTGTTGTTTGAATTTTCAAACCTTAGAACTAACACCTAGACTGTATTTTGCAAGATTTGGGCCTAATTTTCTGAGTTCCTGAGACTTGTCTTGAGACATGATTTTCAGACTTGTGTCTCCAGATTCAAGTGTCATTTGCAACTTTAAAACCCTGATTTTCTAAGTCAAAAAGCTTCAAATTTATAGCAAAATCAGTAGTAAGGTCTGAAGTTAGTTTTCTCAAGCAGATTTGTTTATAAAGTGCTAATCTCGAGCTTCTTTCAGGATAATGGCTGACGGTAAAGGAGTGACAACTAGGAAAGTGCAAATAAAAAGGATCATGGAGGGCTATTATCCTAAGTCCCAAATGTTTTCCAATTGGAAGAAGATTAATCACACCAACTTCGAGAACCTGAACAGGAAGAGGATGAAACGGAGGATGTTTGGAACCCAAGATCAGTTGCCTTCACCAGTGGCAATCAACATTATGAAGAGAAGATTCCATCATGCAGCAGGATTCTCTCCAGCTATCCTATGTAATGAACTCATGGTGGAGTGTGCAAGACATTATGCTCCATAGTCAAGGACAGTCAACACTTGCAAAGGAGCAGTGCTTTCATTTCTAAGTGAGGAATGTCGTGAGGGAGACATTTGGAATTCCTTATCATCCAAGGATGCAAATAAGGACAAAAGAAGAACCTAAATCCATGTTTGAGAAGAGACTAGAGGCATGTATGGACATCATAAACAATTGATGGATCAGTGAACCTAAGAGGCATCAATCCAAGTTGCCCAAGAAACTCAAAAATATAGACTTCAAGGTTGAGTACAATGATATGATCTTCATGCTAAATAAGGTCATGGGAGCACCTCAAGGTGCATTTTTTGAGAGTTGAATGTTCTATTTCATAGAGGAAGTCTTAGTATGAACAATAATGATCAATTGGGCTAAGATAATAAGCAACAACCTGGACATCCAATTAAGGTACTTGGAGAGGACAAAGACCTTCTATATGAGCTCCTCCATGGTGTGATGTCCCCAATTTAGAAGGTTTCAGGAGTATGGATAAGTTAGCTCAGCATTGCAACCCTCATGAGCTAACATCTAGATTTGAGGGTCTCTAGTGATCGACTTACTATTTATAGTAAGTCAGTGTTGGCTAGTTTCCATTTTTGGGCCGACACTTAGGCACTATATCCGGTCAGTGACGCTCCTAGACGTTTGTTGATTTTGGAGCCATTATGAGTTGATTATAATTATTGTTATTTATTTAAGTTATACTTAATTAAATAACATTATAAGCCTAAGTTAAGTTTAATTTTTTTTTAAAAGCACACCAAGGTGCCAATGGGGGATTAATTTATATTATTTCAAATTCAATTGTGCAACATAAAGCAAAGTCAATTATTTAAGTGAAAGGTGTGTTGTTGAGGCTAGCCGTTTGTGTGAAGTTGAAGCTTATTGCATGATTCAATAAATATGCAGCCCAAGAAGAAAATCGCACCTCTCTTGTTATTGATATTTTTCTTTTGATGAAGAGAAATTGTGAGGGTTTGTAATTTCTTCAAGCTGAGAAGAAATATCTCTGTTTTTGTTTGCACTTTGAGCCAATCCATGCTTGTTGGTGAATTGTGCGATTTCTACATGCTGCACGAGCCTTTGGGGTTGGTGTAATCTCATCTTGGAGGCACAAATTGATGTTTTTATGGGTTGCGATCATCATTCTATGAGCCGCGTCAAAGCTGGAAGGCTGTGTTCATTCTACTAGAGGCTGTGATCTTTAATATGGCATGCGATCTCAAACCATTGGCTGGGATTGAATGTGTTGAAGCTGCGTTTTCCATCTAAGGCAGCGAGTTCTCTTAATGTGCTGCATTTTGACCATATCTAGCAGCTGCATATTATCTATGCAATAAAGGTGCAAAATACTAGTTTGTTGTAATGTCCCCGTCTTTAGGCACATGGGGATTAGCTTATTTCTATGACCTTCGTAGGCTAATCAGGATGTTGGAGAAGGTCGTGTGGCAGAGCTAGTGGTCAATTTCCAATCTGGAGGTCTATGATGTCAAGGTTGCTCTTCGTTTGAGTCAGATTGATAGACTTACTATTTATAGTAAGTGCTTATTATGGGTGATCGTCATGATTTCTATTTTTAGTAGGGCGCCTATGCATTGGTATCAATGGAGTTGTGGATTCATTTGCAGAGTTTCCAATTTGAGGGACTTACTATTTTTAGTAAGTCTATTGTGGGCAGTTGCTATTTTTGGCAGTGCAATGGAGGCACAGGGTGTTGGTCATCATGAGCATATTATAGAGTCTATTTGATGGAGTTTCATATTATAAGTTGTTTATTAAGTTTATCTTAATAAATGACTTTATCATTTGTGTTATAATTTGAAGGTGTTGAAGAGGCCTTTTAAGTGAAAAGTGTCTTCATGAAGCTTTAGCTTTGGAGTTATTAATTATTAAGCTATTTAATAAAGGCTTCTAATTGAAAAGTGTATTGATGAAAGCTTTTAAGTGAAGAGTGTGTGAGAGAAGCTATTTTGCTTTTGGTGTCTTGAAGAAGTTATCTTTTATTATAAAGGCAATGCTTTGTGGAAAAGCAATTCATTATTTGGCTTTGCTTTTTATCATTTAGAGAAATAACTGAAGGGTTTTTCAACTAGGGTTTAAGAGGACTGATTCCTCCCCTTTTCTGCACTTTGAATCACTGGATTTCAGTGGTGAATTGAGCTCTGATTCTGAGAAATTAATTCTGATTTTTATGGCTGCAAATTTGGTGCTATTGTAAACCAAATTTGATGATTAATGAGCTACTGTAATTCAGTCTGTGACTCTCTCATGCTGGTACGATTTTTTCCTTGTGGCTCACATGGAGAGTTTTAGTGGCTGCGATCCAGTGTGGGAGGCTGCGTAACTTCATATGGTGGCTGCATTATTAATACATGGAGTTGTGATACCTTCTTTGGTTGCGTTTAATTTAATGGAAGTTGTGTCTCATTCCATAAAAGGCTGCAATTTATCCAGTAGAGGCTGTGTCTCATCATATAGAGGCTGCGTTTCATTTTCTAGCAGCTGCGTTCATTTCCTAGGGGCTGTGTTTCATTAAGCAGTGGTTGCATTTATTTTTGGAAAGACAGCGTTTCATCTCTTTGAGTTGTGATCTGTCTTAGCAACATTTCATGAAAGGTGCATCTTTCTGGTTCAAATTGTAATTCAAATGTGTTTTTTCAGCATTGAGTATATTTGCAAGTAAATTATAATTGCAAATGCAATCAGATTTCTTATTGAATAAAATTGGGATACTTTGCTTGGATTTAGAAAGCAAATGGTTTGTTCCATGCATTGTTATTAAACTTCATGCATTGGTAAATGATTTTAAATTGCAAATTATTCAATTACAAAACAATCTGCGCATACACATTCAAATAATCAGAACTTAAACATTGCATGCCAACCGTTTGACGAAATGTCAAAAGGTTTGAAATTGGGTTTCAGAAGTTAGAACCAGCAGGGTTCTTACATTTGTCAATTTGAATTGCAGTCCAAATATCATTGTATATATTTGCAAAGGATCAATTCAAGGGTTTCTTGCATTTGGATTTGAATTCAGTATTTTATTTCTTTCAAATATTCCAAAAAGAAAAAAAAATCATATATGTTCAAACTCCAAAAAAAAGTTGCAAAATTGTCCAAAACTACATTTATTAACTTAGTCAGAAATTGGAGCCAGGTTGGGCTCTTTACAGTGGTATCAGAGCTCGCATGCTAAGCATTTGACAAAATGTCAAACATTTGAAAAGTAAAGCAATTTGGTATTTGTCAAAGTTAGAACCAGTAGGTTTCTTACATATGGTCTATCTATTGGCAAGGAACATCAAGTACACAAGTCTAATATGCAAGGGTGAGGTAGGGAACAAGAAAGGACAACTTAAAGTATATGATTGTCGTTTTGAGCTTCAACTTCATGGAAAAGGGCACTATAGGAGGGTTAATGATGCATTTTCCATGCATATCACATGCTTGCTACAAGGAGGATTGCATAAGAGGTTGTCCACAGAGGCAATGACGTTGGTAGAGAGGTATGGATCCTGGTTCATTTAGTTCCCAACCTTACCTACATAAGGATTCACTTCCGAGCCTTACAAGCTTCCAAGGTATCCTACAGACAAGTTGGTGTTACTTGAGGTGGTGAGCCAAGTATCAGAGTTTGATCATATTCAAAAGGAGAAGCATACGCAAGGTATGACCTTCCCTGTTACACTTGGAAAAATGTTGGAGATGTGTCCCACAACACTAGCAATAGAAATAGCTAATAATCAGTTACAGTTCTACCAACGTAGAAACTACGAGGCTAGGGATTGATTCAATAGAGGATCCTCACATACAAGGGAAAGAAATACAAGCACAAGATGGACCTAGAAGACTAATGGGCTAATTTGATAAATGAATATGCAATAAGGAGGAAAATGTGGTCTAGGATGTTAGTGGACTTCATGAAGAAGTGTAACATCTTCCCCCTTCCTAATCAGGTCAAGGATGATGAGAATCATATACATTCCCAATGTGAGCATAAGGAAATATCGACTCAATCACTTGATTGGTCACAAGTGAAGGAGCTAACCGAGTTGAGCATCTTGATGAGGGAGGTGACTGATAAATCAAGGCAATGAGTGGATAAACAGATAAAAAGTTAAGAAAGCAAGGTGTCACTTTCACATATGGAAAAATGCAAAGTGGAGAGTCTTCTTCCAAAGGGGATGAAAGGACAATCAACAATTCAAGGTGGAACAACCATGAGGAAGACCAAACTTTGAAGAAAGGAGTAGGAGTAGCTAAAGGATCACAGGAAAAGAATAAGGAAACTACCAGTGCAAAGTCCAGGCACAAGTTGACCACAGCCCCATCCATTACTAGTTCTTCATCGATTAAAGAAGTAGATCTGCAAGATAAGGAATAAGAATAAAAACAGGGTGGTGATAGTGAGGTACTACCTTAAGAAGATCAAGATGAATCCTCATCATCACAATCAGTGCAACAAGAAACAAAAGAACTATCAGCATCTCCCACCATACAATTGGAGGTTGGTTTGAGGGAGGAGATGAGAAATCCCATTCTCAATACACAAGAGGTTGACGATGAGATTATTTCAGCTTTGAGGGGACTTGATGAGGAAAACCATCTTGAGGATGGCATGGAATTGTCTATGGTCCTTGATTGGTTGAAGGACAACATGAAGAAGAAGAAGAAGAAGAAGAGAGAATAGGTGCAACCAATTGAGGATATTGATGCATTCCTAGCCAGAGGCAAGGCAAAGGAAACAAAGCAAGCTAAGAAGTTCTAACAGATTACTAGAGATGGTTCATAAACTCGCACCCTATTTGTAGTTGTCCCAATGGTTGACAAGACAAGAGAAAAGATCACTCCCATGGACTATCAAATTGTAACTTTTGATATTGGACCATCAACTAAGAGACAAGAATTCCATGAGTTGAAATATATTGTTGGTGCAATTGAAGAAAGGATTGATAGGATTGAAGAAAAGGAGACGTTAGAGTTGGAGAAAAAAATATTGAAGGAATACATATAATGGCTCACAAATCCAACAAGAAGACACTACACTTGCTCCACCTAACCCAATTCCTCAAGAATCTCTTGACACCGATGAGACAATGAAGAATACACATCAGGAGGTGAAAGAATGGATTGAAGATATTAGAAGGCAAGCAGAGGATTTTCTTACCAAGACGGTTCAAGCTCATGAAAGAACTATGTTGCTCATCAACAAGGTCTAGAGTTTAGAGGATATATGGAAAGTGTTTCAACCAATCCAAGACAAGATGATCCCTTGCTTCAAAGCATTGAAGCAGGTTCCTACACCAATACTAGTTAAAGGAGTAATTGAAGGGGGAAGTGCATATGATTTCAATCATTGGTATCGTTTGTTGTCCATGAGGGAATCCACATTTGATCATGCACAAATGGATTGTATTGAGATTGAGGAGCCTATCCTTGATATACATTCGAGGGTTCTCATAGCAATCAAGGAATTACTGGGTCTACATATTGATGTTTCTAGTGAACTAAGAATTGGAGGAAATGAAATCAATTTACTTCCAGGGGATGGGCTCCATCAAGAAGAGTCAATTGGACAGCCTCCTCTCTCTCATGGTCTCCATCAATGATTTGCAAAAGCACACCTTAGATTGGGACAACATACTAGATACTTGCATGGAGGGATTGGAAGTGATAGAGCTACAACACAACTTGCCAGACATTGCCACGAATGAGCTTGATACAATTATGTCCAAGTTCATCAAGTTTGCTAAAAAAGAAAAGGGAGTGCATCTTCTAGATGATGAGTTGTTTGATGACTAGACATTTTCCTTTTCTCTAATTGGTTCTCCTATAATGTAATTTTCATTGGTCCATAAGGTAGTGTCCTATTATCATTGGATATGCATTTAATATTTGTAGCAACCATAATTAGGGTTTTTTGTGGGTTAACTTGGGCCATTGGTTTCAAATCAATCATGGCAATTCATTGTATTTGCATTGGATATGCATTTAATATTTGTAGCTGTTATTCCTAACCGATTATTGAGAGGGGGGCGAATCAGTAAATACTATTTATTTCTTCAATTTAAACTTGTATAGATATTCTTGCAAGATAAACATAATGTAATTAGCCATTCACAAACAGAAATAGAAATACTCAAATCAACACATCATATATACATGGAAACCCTCGGTTAGAAGGAAAAAACCACGGTGAGACAGAGCTCACAACTTCACTACTGCAGTAATAAAGATGCCATGTTAGGAGCTTACAAAGCACTTGCAAGAGTGCTACCTGGTAAAGGGATTTGGTAGAAGATATGTTAAGATCTTGACTCTGTTAGGAGCCGCCTTGTTAAAGGACTTTCAACATCAACTAAGATGCTACCCGGTTAAAGGATTTATACAAAAGAACCTATTAGGGTTCACCCTGATAGAGGGATTTGAATATGCTTTCACAGTATAAAAGCAATGATCTTAATTGACACTCTCTATATGATTAGATCATACCTGTTGACCTTTCTGTTCTGCCTGGTTGTTTATCCTTTCTGCCTTTCACCTTTGTGACTGTAGCTCTTCTCTCAGAAGATATCCCTCTCATGCTCTGTATAATCAACAACTCTTCTTTTCGTGTCCTATAGCCTGTATTTATAAGAAATTAATCTTATTAAAACCTAACTCATAGAACCTCCAGGCTATAAACTCATCCATCAATCATGCAGCAAAAAGCTTTGCGAGATGATCTTGAGTTTACCTTGAAACATCCGCGTAGAAATAAAACTAACTCCTATTAAAAAGCTAACTCCAGTTCTAGATGGTGGATGCTCCGTATAATCCGGTTTTAAATCAAATAGTTCCGCATAATCCGGTGCAGATTATTATGCTCTTGACCGGTATTAATCTTGTACTCGGTTCATCCTATTGGAATCATTTGCCGTTGCACCAAAAGCTCGACCTGTCAATGCCCAATACAAATGCCAGATTTAACCCAATCCACGGGAGGCAGTTAAGCCATGTCACGAATCTCCAAGGAGGTGCTGACCACCAAGTCAACAATCTCCCCCTCAGCACCGACTGAGCCTTCAACACCCACTGAAGGGAGACCCAAACCCGTGACACAAGGCTCTGATACCAATTGTTGGAATCATTTTCCGTTGCACCAAAAGCTCGAACTGTCAATGCCCGATACAAATGCCAGATTTAACCCGATCCACGGGAGGCGGTTAAGCCATGTCATGAATCTCCAAGGAGGTGCTGACCACCAAGTCAACACATCCCCTGTATGCACTATAAGACCGGTACTATGTACTCAGTTAGGTCTACCAGTGCATATCCTTTGTTTAGTCTACCGGTGCCTATAAAGTAATATGAGTGATCTACCGGTGTACTTATACCAGTGGGAATGGTGTTTGCATCTATCTTCACTAATGACAACTTAAATTTGCTAACAGTAGCAACCCTGATTAGGGTTTTTTGTAGGTTAATCTGAGCCATTGGTTTCAAATTGATCCTGACCATTCATTGTATTTGGGGCTCCTATGTAAACCCCACTCCTCTCATTTGTAAAAGGGGAGTTTTTGGAGAATTGTAATTAAGATACTGTCGTAATTGGAATAAATCATCGAAGTGTGGTGATTTAGTGAAGATTGTGGAGTGTTTTGTGGTTTTTTGATCCCTCAAATTAGTTTTGAATTTGCTTCAAGTATTTAGTTTAGAAACTTTAAGTTGTTTAATTGGATGAAAGGAATTGTAGATGAACATTTGTGGAACTTGTCTAACCCATACTACTTGTGGCTTGTTGATTGAAAGTCATTTTGCATGGACAACTAGAATTGAAATATAAGCTTAACTTCAATTGTTAGTTACACATTGATAAGCATCCATTAATGGTATTAGTGTTATAGTAATGATTTGAACATCTATCACTCACCTTAGAAGATTGCACTAACTTGGTGGAAGTTGACGAAAAAAATAAACCTAGTAGAGTTCACAAACACTTTCATGGTCTCTTGCATTCTAGGATTAGCTTAGGTTAGAATAGCATTCCTAAACCCTTAATCTCTTTGCTATTTATTTCAAAAGCCTTGTTAGTTTAAGATCAATTACTTCATTGTCATATCATTTGTAAGAAAAGTTGACAAATTCATAGGGAATTAGCGTAAGTCTCCTTGCATAACCAACATACACCAAGACAAAAGAGCTCATCTCCACACTAAAGTCACAAGTTCGCAGTCAAAACCTTGGAGTTGCCTCTGTTCAAGAGAGGATAGATTGTCTTTGATACTTTATTCTGTGTTGGTGTGCTCATAAAACTCCCATCAACAAGTCCCCCTTAAGAATAAAAATATTCTAGCTCCCTTAGCTGAGATTGGCTCTTAAAAGAACACTCTTCAAAGCTCTTTAGACAGGTTTGGCCTCATGGCCTAAGTGACTTTGACAGGTTCAAACCTGTTAAACTTTTTTAAGGCACCAACTCTGATACCAATTGTTGAAATACTCTGGACCATTGAGAGGGAGGGATGAATCAGTGGTCAATAAAAATCAATTCATTGAACAAGTAAATGCTTAAAACCAATGGCACAAACACATATATCAGTCTATAAACACAAAAGAAACTGCATAAAGGCATATTTCAATCCATTGAATAGAAGAATCATATATGCACATCACACAGCACAGGTGTTTGAGTGGAAAACCCTTAAAGGGAAAAAAACCACTATGAAAATGAACTTCATTTAGTGTCACCGGCCATAAACTTCACTAGTTACAACTTATGCCTCACCGACAACAATCTATGTCTCACTGGCAATACAATATGTACCTCACTGGCAATATGAGCACCAACTCAAGTTGTTTACAGCAGCACCCACTTCATTTGAATCAGTCTTGAAGAAGCCAAAACACAATGCAGAGGGTTATTCTGTTTTCTATACAAAACACTAATCAATCTTATTTCATCTTTTCACAATATGTAATCTGAAATAAATATGCAATAATAACTTTCCACAACCTCTGTAATCTGTAAGGACTTACAACAAATGTCGATCAGACCTTTCTGTAAATGCAGCCTTGAAAAACACTCACAATATAGAGCACTATTAAAATTGATTGAAGAAACTCATAAGCACTACTATACCTGATACTTACAAATCAGTTACCTTCCTTCTTTGACAATTGACCTTCAGACTTCAAACAGAAAACAACCTTCAGTATATAATCTTCAGAACTGATGCATACAATCTTTTTATGGACAATCAATGCCTTTTGATATTCTCCTTTTTTTTCTATATAACTTCATTTGTTTTGCAAACTACAGACATCATACTTCATTTATAAGAAAAACTTTGCACCCTTGTTTTGCTTATCAACGTATTAATGCTATCCTCTGCATACTCATTGCACACCCACTTTAAAATATCTACACCAATAAAGAAGTCATTAATACACTGCTATTATCTTCATTGAGCTCTGTTCAAGCTGCATATTTTTCATCGTTACTCTTAGGCTCTGTCATCTATACATTATTCATCAATATGTCTCTGCAAATACTCTGTGCATCAAATCCTACCACCGAGGTATGAATCCCATCCAATCATTTCTTCATCACAACCCAAAAACTATTAATACAAGTAGTTTACAATTTGTTACACAAGAGGAGACAGGCAACTGCCTATCAAAGTATGATCATCTGGAGATAGCCATTTGAGGATTTAAAGCTTGACTTTAGATCTTCTGCCTCCCATCATGTATCTAACACTTGGCACCCATTCATTTGTAAAGGCTTGGTCTAACCAGTTTCCACTAGGTTGAAGGGCCGATTTCATAATGAAAACAATGGCATAAGATGTCACTTTAGTGACCTTCCACCAAACCCTAGGTTTTAGGTCTTGAGATTAGTTTCTCAATAAAACCTTAATATGCTTTCAAGTGACACAAGGAACATAGCCCTAACCACCTTCTCAACAATAGCAAAGTCTCTGTCAATCAAATTGACTGTGAATCTACACATACATGTCATGTTGTCTACTTTTATATGCAGTGGATTTGTTGCCAACATGTTGTGTTCAACTAAACACAATCAACAACTTCACATCAACCTTGTTGACATCAATGACAAACCAATGCCAACACACAGTTCAGATTTTTAGCAGTCCATAAGCAATAAAGGACCAGCCGCTAGCTAAAGGTATGGCATAACAGCCTGCAAGACATTTGACCTGCTGCTCCTGTATTGGTGCCAAACGAAATGATAAATATGCTCCAAGTCCTAGAATTTCCAAACAAGGAACCCATGTCCATGAAGCACAACTGTGGCTAGAATATGTTTTGCTTCAGCTAATCGAGAATGGTATTATCTTCAGACAAATGCCATAGCTCCCTCGAAGGATGGCATCCAGCTATTCCCTTATTTGCCAAAGCCTTCTCTCCTTAAATCCATTGCATCCACATATGCCTCAGGAAATATTTGCAATATCTCTAAAACTTTGGAAATTTGTCTTTGTAAGGGACTTCACAAATTTTGTATCTCAACCCGTTAAATCCACTATGAGAAATTGAAGCAATCTCTCAAACAAACTAGCTAGGGTAGATTAGTTGCACTAACAAATCCAATCACCCGTAGGGTTTCCATTGTAGGGTTTCCAACTCCAAAGAAGCTCTCCAAAATCCAAAAGGAAGAGAAATATTTGAAACGTGTGAAAATAAGCCTCAAAATGTACTTTTATAATAAGTTAATAACCCCTCGACCATTAGAACTTTTCAAATTCCTACTCTTTTAATAATTGATTTAAACTCGAGAAATAAAGTGACTTTATTAATCCCCTTCAATATTCAACATAAGTCACTTTATAAAACTTTGTTAAAGTGATTAAATAATATTACCTATAAAATTTGCTTTGTCGGATAATATTAAAGAATTAAATCAAATTATTCCCTTTTACCTAACTTTAGTCTATGTGAAATAAATAGGCTAATCAGTTGCTTCAGACTACTCCTTGGAAGGAGACATTATAGATCTTTCACCTTTCTCCAAGAAAGCCTCAATAAATTTGTGATAACTCGTCTTGTTTATTCTCCACCCTGACAACTAAGGCCAGCCATCTTAGCAATTAGCTATTTAGTGATTGTAAAACTAACCCCCACCTACAATAACAGAACCTTTTTTGCACGATTTACGTACAAGGAAGTTAAGAGTCACTAAATCTTCTCATATCATAAAAGAATTGGATAGAACCCCCTCTTTCAAAGATCTCCCATAGTTCCCAATTCTTTTTGAGAGCAGCACAGGAGACTAGGTCCGCAACTTGTCAATGCTATTTAGAAAATCAATTTACTTGAGAGCTTTGTTCAACTTTCATTATGGAAAATTAACAGCCTTTAGGGTAGAAAATGCCATCTAGCTTTCTACAATTCTTATTCTCAATTTCAATGTATGATGAGGATAGGACTGAGCCAGATAAGCAAGAGTAGATGAATGAAGATAGGACCAAGCCAGATAAGAGTTAGTTCTCTACCAAGAAATAAAAATATTAACTCTTTTTACTCTTTCAATTTGGTGCTAAGTCTGATATTTTGACTCTTCCTCCATGTTAGGAGAGGAAGCCTTTGTGGGTGTTAGCTACCCACTTAATGTATTTTTCATTCTGTTCTGCGACATAGATTCATTGTGTATTGGATTATTTTGAATTCAGCAGTTTATAATGATTTGTTCTAAACATTTCAGGCCCTTTCCATCTTCGGTGGAATAGCATTATAGTCAAAACTTAAGAAATTGCAGTAGTCTTAGAATTCTTTGAAAAACTTAAATGTAGAATATTTTTTCACAAGCATACTGAATATTGTATTGTTTAAGTGTTTACTTGGGCTTTATAAGATGGGCTCTTGTGGATGGAATTCACAGTAACATATTTTATCTAGAAGTAAATGTTTCTAAGAAAAAGCTTACACTTTAATATAAGTTTATGAGAAAAATTCTAGCTTTCCTGGTTCATATTGGAAGAGAACTTCCTAAATTTCTGAAATATATTATCTATGTAATTTCTTTATCCTATATCGAGTGTTATAAGACAAGGTTTCATTAGAAATAGAATAGCAATAATCCCCAACTGTTACAAAAGAAAATTAATATCAGCATGTCCCAACCTTTACAACATCAGGTAAGTTAGACTGCACCTTCCAATATATCTAAGAGACTTAGGTGATGATCCATCTTCAGGAAATTTGCATCTCTCAACATACCTGTGAAGCAAATTAGTATTTTAGAAACAGAAAATACAAGTTCATTCAATCCAGAAAGGAGGGAACAGAATAACTTACTTTTTGGTGGGTTCATCCCAATTTCTTGCATTGCCTTCATTTATTGAATAGATTTTGCCCTTCTTAGGAACCTACAACAAAATTCAAACACATACTATGTTATGTTTTTTAAAAAATCACTATTTATCACTTTTGTAAACAGTTTCCTCTGACAGTATAGCCATTTTAAGTTCCTAACTCTAATTGAAAAATCTTCTAGCCATTCACATTTCTTTTCAAATGAAAAGATGATATCATATCCATGTGTTTAGCCAATTCCAATCTTAGTGCATTGCCTTCATTTATTCAATAGATTTTTCCTTTCTTAGGAACCTGCAATAAAATTCAACACACACAATGTTATGTTTTAAAACTTTTTTCACTATTTCTATTCTTTACTTTTGTAAACAATTTCCTCTCATCATATAGCAATTTCAAGTTCCTAGCTTTCATTGTGCAACCTTTTGTCACTCACTTTACTTTTTGAATGACAAGATACTATTTTATCCATGAGTTTAGCCAATTTGCATGTTAATGCACTTATAAAAAGAATTGCTCATGCGCAATCTACACCTTTGACTTTTCCAAACTTATCCAAATGTTGCCTGTCAAATAAATTTTATCTTATTTATATGTGGCATTTTCCGAGCTTTGTCAAAGTTTAAATTGCAAATTGAACCCTGAACTTTGAACTTGAATCTGCCGGTTCAAGGTTCAAAGTTCAATATATTTTTCTCTAAAAGCGTCGTGTATAAGTTGCGTCATGGTGTGAAAGCTTTTCCTCGTCACGGTCGCATGTCCGTGTGTAAAATGTTAAATTAAATCTTGAACTTTGAACCACAGATTTATGGTTCAAAGTTCACATTAGAATGTGCACTTCTACAGCTTTACACTAGAAAGTCTCCCAAGCCAAAGTTTTAAAATCATGGTTCGTAATTTTTTTGAACTTGTTATAGAAGTCATTCGGGTCCACCACGGTTCTCATATGTGCATATATATTAAAACATCACAAATCGTGTACTTTGAATCCAACTTTATGGTTCAAGGATCGATTTTAGAGATGTAATAATACCCGGATATAAGCCGCAAGCCAAATCTTTATTGGCTGACAATGAAATGATTGATGTGATCGAAAGAGTGGCGCCACCTCAGCTCATGGGATTTTCTTACTAAAGAGAAGAGCGTGTAACAGGTTGTTATCACTTATTGCGGCCTAAAAATGAATTGATGGCAGTTTTTCGTGAAATGATGGGAACTGAAGCAAGTGTGTATTTATTTTTCCCTCTCTTTGCATTTCTTTATTCTGCTCCACTATCTTCTGGAGGCGTTTTGGGAAGCGGTGAGGTAACATTCTCGAGAAGCAGGAAAACGGTGAGTTCTACAGCAACCTTGGCCCTGTAATTCTTTTGAGCTTCTTCATTTTAAAAGCAAAAGAGCTGTCTTCGTAAGAATTTTACAAGGTTATGTTTCAGTATGTCTTCTTCCAAAGTAAAATTCATGAAGGAAAATAAATTTTCCCCAATTAGTAGTTGTTTACCCGAAATGAGCGATACGGCGATTATGGATGATGATATCACTGAGATTGTTCCAAGGTCAAGGAAAACAGTTGATGAAGCCATATCTGTTAGGATCGTAGAAAGTGGTTTATAAGAAGCCGCCGGTTTCCCTGAAGTAATCCCATGCCCAGAGTTAGTAATAGACTGTCGTAACGGGTACAACAAAGCTGAGAGGTGCATCAAAACAGAAAGTGGCGAAGTCCTAGAGAAAATCGATAGAACAGTAATAATGGCCGCTCTCAAAATTCCATCAGTTGAGATCTATGGAGATTGGAGTATTGATAAAGCCATAGCCGACACTAAGAAACACAAGAGGGAGTATAGAAATAACATAGCCAGAGATTGGCTGATAAATCCTGAAAAAGGAGGTTCCCGCCTTCCTAGACCTCTTAGAAAAGATCATCTGTTCAGAGAAGTTAGGGATATAACAATAATGTTGAACAGGGTTAGAGGTAATCCCATAGATACCAACTGGGAAGACTGGATGTACATTTTTGTGCAGGCCATCCTAGACGTTGGTAATGTTGTTGACTAGGCCGAAATAATAGCTGAACAGTTACATGAAAGTTTGTCTCAGCCAGCTTTAATTTCCAGTTTTTATATGTCCTCATACCTCTTTTATATTCTTGCCATTTGTAGAATTTGGGATGGTTTGCCTCATGAAGAATGGAATAGCAGTATGCCTATCTATGAATATCACCCCTTGTTACAAAAAGGAAGAAACCCCATAGGTTTCAAAAAAGTGCATGATACCTTCTTGTCCAAATTGGTCTTTGAACTGAGGGGAAAACCTAATTGCAGAATATCAGAGGAAGCTATGGAATTTGTGAAAATTTATGGGAGTTTTTATATTCAGTTCCCTACTTTTACCTATTTAAGAGTAGGAGGTTTCAGTGATGCTCCCCTAAAACTTCCCAGCTATTGTCCAGATAAGTGCATTCTTCTTGAGGTAGGGAAGCAGTTGCTGATGGTTGAGAAGAAATACAAGGTCAAGTGAGGTATTGGTGCCTTCTTCCCACTTGAGCTAGGACATTACAAATTTCGGTTGATGCATGACTTTGCCTTTTTGATTAATGAATTGAAAGAGATGAACCTCCAGCCATATCAGGCAAGAAACTACTTTGATAGCAAAGGTTTTGTTGAGAGCCATTTCAGAGTGGATGCTATGTTTCTTCATCAACTAGCATTGGAAGACTTCTCAGATGATTGCGTAGATGAGGTTGAGGTTACCAAAAGATTGTGTTCTAGGTTTTCTCTCAAACAAATCACTGCTTTAAAGCTTCCTTTCAGTATCAGAAATATTAAAGATGAAGATAATAATGCATTAGAATCAGAAAGTACAACATCAAGCACTGAAATGGTAATCAGAAGAGTTGATTGGCTGGCAAAGGAAGAAGAAAATGTGAAGTCTTTAACCAAGGAGGTTTTTCGGAAGACAAAGCAGTGGCTTAAAGCTCAAAAGAAGAAAATTTCAGTTGCCCCTACGTTGAGCACTAGAAAGAGTCCAAGGACTCCAAAAATTGAACCCTCCCCTATTCTAACTAATAAGATTGAACCGTTGCTTTCTGCAGGTATTTCAGATTCTCCAGAGATTCCCAAGGATTCAGAGTTGGTTTCTGATGATACTGTGAGGTTTACTAGGCAAAGAAGCAAAAGAAGTGAGAAGGTGGATCCTCCTTTTTGCATTGTTTTAGATTCTAACACTGAAGAGCCTAGTGTAAAGCAGTTCAAAAGGTTAAAAAGAGGCAAAGCACCAGCTATGGACTCAGTATCAGCTGGAGGTGATGGAAGTACAGGTCAACAAGAGCCAGTTACCCCGAGCAATCCAAGTACCACTGTTTCCCTACAGCATGCAACTCCTAGCTCTCCAAACTAGATGGATCTAACTGTGAATAAGAAGAGGAATATTGTGTCTACCTCAGTGCCTGTTGGTGACCTGGTTAGTAAATACCTTGGAAAATCCCCAAGGACAAAGAAGCCAAAGACAAAGTCTATGGTAGATGTAGACCCGAATACAGGTCATTGGGTCGCAGAGATTTTCAAGCCTAACTCCAACAAGACTAACGCTGAAGCCACTAAGCAAGATTTCACTGTGGAAAAAGTTGACTTAGGAGTGTCTTCCAAAGCTGCTGATTTGAAGATTTTGAATTCAACAAACAAGAAAATCAACCACAAGGTACTAAAGGATGTCGAAGATAAAGCTAAGCTGAAGCAAGCTTTATGCGAAATGGCAAAGTACATTCAGCAATTGCAGAATCCTATCCCCCAGCCTTTGGCGATGGTACCCGTAAGTCTGGATGTCAAGTCTCCGAACAATCAAAAGTTCCTTGATCAGGTACATAAAGAGAGATCTCTCTCTAAAGCATTCTATAATTGGATGGGAGAAGTTGGGGAGATGGTTAATCGCTTCGCACAAGCCTATGAGAATTTAATTAATCAGTCTTCTGATCTAGTATCTGCCTTAGAGGCTAAAGTCAAACTTTGGGAAGGAAAGAGAGACAGCCTGGAGATAACAATAGCTAACATGGATGAAGCCTTCACCTACGGTATAGAAAAGTTTTTATCTAAGAAGGTAATACTTGGTGCTGATACCAGTCTCCTATTTGTAGCAAAGGTTAACGAGGAATGGCGATGTACTCTAATTGAGCAAGGTATTGAAGAATCAGAACAGATTCTAAAGACAGTAGCCTGTGTTGAGGAGGTCCTTAGTAATCATATAAACTGTATCTACAATCTGTCCAAAGGTGAAATAAAAACAGGAATTGATGTGGCCAAGATGAAGGAATCCTTCACTGAAAGAGCACAAAGGTTAAAAGATACCAAGGAAATGGTAGCACGAGACTGGTCAGTCATAGCTAGGGTGCAATCCCTGATAATGCTTGGTGAAGAGCAAGTGAAGACGCTGGATACTAAGCTGGAGTAGTTACAAAACTGCAAACATATCTGGGAGCAGAGGCTGGATCTTGTTTCTTCGCCAAACAAGGAGATGTTGGAGAGATTCGCGGCGGCTTTCAAGGAGTGGTCAGCTGAGCGCAAAGCAACTAAGGCCACCGTCAATGCTGAAGCCGGGAAAAGCTAATCGGATTTATTAGTCTTTGAGAGGATGGTTCCAAGTAGTTTTAAGGTGTTATTTTCTTTTTCTAAGAATAGACTTTAGTTATGAAACTAATTATGCCCTGCGTGGCTATAAATTAATTTTGGAAGGACCTTGCAAGGGTCGGTTCTTTGGTAGCAGAAATTTATAGTTTAATATTTACTGTAAATACTTTCGTGGAATGGTTTTGTTTTGAATTGAAACTCATGATATAATATCAGTTGATATATATAACAAATAGCAGTATCTTTTTCAAATCAGTGTGTCTGGTTAATGCATGTATGTTGATTTCAGTTGGAATTGATTTCATGTTGCTGCAATTTGTCAATGTGTTTCAAGATCATACATCCATTTTTCAGTTTTATTTCAGTGTTTGTTGAATCGATCATTCTGCGAATGTTTCTTTACACTCTTAGTCAGTTGGCTTGGATAAGTGTGGATCTTCTCTCAATGCATAAATCTTTCAGTAGTTATTTCATTTGAGATTTGAAAACGCCTTTTGTACTTTCAGGTCAAAAGTATACGTTATTTTTACTGCTTTCATTCTTTTCAAATAAATGAATTGTCAAGATTGATCTTTATATAAGGTAGCTGCTCCTTTGATCGCAGAGAGTTTAGTCGTGAGCGACTAACTCAACTGTTGTATGAGTTTTTCCTTCATGTTGGGCAAGAGTGCTAGCAAGTTGTTATAGTTTTAGTAAGAAGGAAAATCTGTATGCCAACAAATTTTTGGCGACTCTGCTGGGGAAACTTAAAAGTAGACCAGTGCTTAAATCTTTTCATTTAATGATCAATTATGGTGTTGCCTGCTGATAGAGTACCTGGTCAGCAAGAACTGCCCCCAGTGTTGCAACCTTATCTTCAATTCTCTGATACGCAAGAAGACATTATTGCTGATCTTTTTGTGCAGACTTTGATAGAAACCGCTGCAGATTGGTTTCATCATTTGCCAAATGCTTCAATAAAAACCTGGAATGGTATGAGAACAGTTTTCATGGCTCGCTTTAAAGCAGTCGATGATGAACATTCCTTATTGTTGCAGCTCTCCCAGTTAAAAAAGGAGATGCATGAACCCATGCGAGAATTTGTTGTTAAATTTAATAAGCTCTTGCAGCAGATTCCAATTGCTCATCGTCCTAGTGACGAAAACAGAAAGGGTTTCTTTGTAAATGCTATGCCTCCTGATATCAGCTTTCATCTTAGACGAGGTAGAGTGGCAGACTTGGCAGCTGCCCAAGCATTAGCAGTGGAACTTGAAGATGACATGATTACTGCGGGTAAATGGAGAAGAGAGGTTTAGACTCCAAATAATCAACCCTCTACTTCTGGATCTTCTGATTTTGTTGTGCAAAGGCTTGTAAATGATATGATTACCCTAAAAAGGCAATTACCAAAAGCTACTCCTGCTCCCTATCAAGATATCCCTAGAAGGTTCGGAGGCCAAGGAACAAGAAATTATGTCAAGCAGTCAAATACTTTATCACATCAGCCTAGACTTCAGATTGAAGCACCTCCTGCTAAAAACATGTGTATCTTTCACTTGACTAATGAGCATGATGGTGATTCTTGTCCTGAGATGGTGAGGTACAAGCAAATGGAGGCCTATAAAGAAACCATTGTGGAGATTCCTGGCAATGAAGATAACTCTGGAGGACCTGGCGACTCCGTAAGTTATTATCTCAAATACGAGTCTGACTCAGAACGAGGTGGTGACATTCTTACAACTCTGGAGCATCCTTCATGTTCAGTGCTTACTCGAGCGCAGCAAGGTGGAAAAATTCACAATCACTCTTTGTCTCCATTTCAAGGCAAGAGGGATAAGGAACCAATGAGTCAAGCTGGCAGCAGCACAAAGACTCCAGGGAGTGAACCAGCAGGGATTAAAATCCTTAAAAGGTCAAATTCTAGACCAACTTTTGATTTTATAGAATTTTGTAAGTCTTCTAAAATTCAGATATCCCCTACTGAATATTTGAAGTCAAATCCTGGTGAATTGGACAAGTTAGTTGCTTATGTGAAAGGTTCTTCTCCTGTTTTGCAGTCCAATCAAACAAATATTGTATCCACTAGTGAAATTCCTAATGAGTCAAACATTAAACAGCCCGAAGTTAAAGAGCCCATCATCAATCTTGAATCCTCAGAGACTGCTCCTGTTATAGGGAAACCAGAACCTTTTTATGTATCATTGTTCATTCATGGTCATAAGCTTAGTAATTGTATTATAGATTCTGGTGCTTCTGACAACATCATACCCTCTTCAGTAGCAAAAGCCCTTGATTTGCCTTTAACCAAGACTTTTGGTAGGTGCTACTCCATGGATTCCAAGCAGGTTCCTTTGATTGGCCAAATCAAAGATGCTCAAGTTGCGTTAGCAGCTTTCCCTAACAAAAGGCTCAAGTTGACCATTTTGGTTGCAGACATACCAGCTAGTTACGGTATGCTTTTGAGTAGAACCTTTTGTAGAGATCTAGGTGGAGAGATCAAATTAAATTGGTCGCAGGCTATTGTTCCCATTGGGGATAAGAAAGTTACTCTACAACCTGAGACTAAGTGCAAGTACACTGTTTTTCCCTCTGATGATCCTAAGTCTCACATTTTGTATCAGGAGACTGATTTCTCTAACTATTTGATCATGCCAGAAATTGGGGTCATGAATGAAAATGATAATGAGGAACTGTGGACCTTAGAATTTGATGGGAGTTGTTCATCTACTGGTTCGGGTGCTGGGGTGGTATTGATATCACCAACTAAAGAAAAATTCCCTTTTGCTTATCAGCTTGAATTTGAGAACACTAACAATACTGTTGAGTACGAAGCTTTGTTACTTGGGATTCAAGAAGCAAAAAGAAAAGGCATTAAAGTGCTTAAAGCAAAAGGAGATGCTGAGCTAATCGTGAAACAAGTAAAAGGAAAATATGTAGTGAGGAATGACAGAATGAAACACTACAAGAATAGAGTCTGGGAGGAGATTGAAGGGTTTGAAGCATTTTCAATTGAGTCCATACCAAGAGAAAAGAACTCTAGAGCAGACGCCTTGGCTGGTTCCGCAGCACTTCTGATTCCTCACCCTAATTTTGATAGTGACCAATACACCATTGAGCTCATTCATCGACCCAATGTACCAGACAATGCTAATTCTTGGCAGGTCTTCAGTGATGATGCCCATGTATTGTCTTTTCTTCAGGGTATGGAAAAGTTTTCCTCTATTTTCTTTGAAGGGTCAGAGTTTGAATGTCAAGAGTTCTGTGCAGATGAGTAAGTAGAAAAGGGAGAAGATGTTATTCAATTAAAAGGAAATTATATTCCTAAAGGTCTTGTAACCATGGAGAAGTTGTTTGACTGCAAGGATTGCTTCATGGGTCATGCTGATGGGACAAAAGACGGGTAGTCTGGTAATTATGAGAAAATCAATATTGGGAGTGATTAGGATCCGAAATTTGTCACACTAGGGACATGCTGCAGTCTTACTGAGAAAGAAGTATTTGCAAGATTACTTCGGGAGTTCAGAGATGTATTTGGATGATCGTATGAAGATTTGAAAGATTTCAGAAAAGGGAAATTCCAGCATCATATTCCTTTGAAGCCAGGGGCTAAACCCTCCAGGCAGAAATTGAGAAATTATAATCATAGAGTTGCTGATGCTATTTTCCAAGAATTTGATAAAATGCTTAAAGCAAAGATAATTTACCCGATACATCATTCTACCTAGGTAGTGAACATAGTTCCTGTCCGCAAGAAGAACGGAGAAATTCGAATTTGCGTTGATTTCGGAAATCTCAATCAGTCTAGTTTGAAGGACAATTTTGCTCTTCCCAATATGGACCATATTCTTCAGATGGTGGCAGGGTCTGAAATGATGTCAATGCTAGACGGGTTTTCAGGGTACAACCAAATTAGTGTGGCCCCTGAGGACCAACACAAAACGGCATTCACTACCCCTTGGGGTACATTTGCATATAACCGAATGCCATTCGGTTTGATCAATGCAGGAGCAACATTCCAACGGGCCATGAATTCTTCCTTTAGTCATCTAATGAATAAAGTGATTGTGGTGTACCTTGATGATATGATTGTTTTCTCCCGTAGAAGAAAGAAGCATCCTAAAGATCTGAAGCTTATTCTTGAAGAATGCAGGAACCAAGGGATATCTCTAAATCCCAAGAAATCAATCTTCTGTGTGACTGAGGGAAAATTGTTAGGTCACATAGTTTCAGAAATGGGAATTGCAATAGACCCAAAGAGGGTACGGGCGATTCAGCAATTGTGTTTGCCATCCCACAAGAGTGGAATAAGGTCTTTCTTCGGGCAGATCAATTTTCTGAGGAGATTTGTGCCAGATTTTTCAGAGACAACTAGACCTATGGTCAACTTGTTAAGTGAGAAGCAGATATTTAGATGGAATGACGAGGCTAAAAAGTCTTTTGATGAGGTTAAAGAAGCAATTGCACATGCTCCAATCCTTGCTCATCCGGATTTCCGTAAAGACTTTGTGATACATTGTTATGCGTCTGGGCACACTATGTCAGCAGTCCTGTTACAGAAGAATGAGGAAGGTGAAGAGGTGCCCATTTCTTTTATGAGCATTCCTCTAAAGAATCATGAATTGAAATATTTGCCCACAGAAAAACAGGCTTATGCAATAGTAAAGGCCATTAAGCAATTCAGGTATTATATTCTACATTCTCATTCCACCGTTTATGTTCCAAATTCTGCTGTCAAGAGTATACTAACTCAACAGGAGGTATCCATGAATAAGAGAGCCAATTGGGTGGCTAAAGTTCAAGAGTTTGATCTAAAGATCAAACCTACCAAATTGGTTAGGGGCCAGGGCTTGTGCAAATTGATCGCAAAAAATGATTTGATTCCTGAAAGTGATATTCCCCTGTCCTTATTTACAGGGTTAAAAGATACATGGTTCTCCGATGTAGCCTATTACCTCACCTATAAAGAATGTCCGGCTCATTTAACAACAAAAGAATAGAGAAACTTGAAGCTTAAAGCAGCCAAGTATGTTATAGTGGATGATATTTTGTATAAAAGAGGGCTGGATGGAATGTTTCTCAGGTGTGTAGATGAAGATCAGCAAAAGAAATTGCTTCAGTCTTTCCACAGTGAAGCATGTGGTGGGCACTTCTCTTCAACAGTAATAGCCTTCAAAATTTTGAGGAATTGTTATTACTGGCCTGGAATGTTTAAGGATGCGTACAAATGGGTAGCACAATGCGAAAAATGCAATCTATTTTCGGGTAAACCACATTTAGCTACTTTGCCTCTAAGACCAGTAGTAATTGATGAGCCATTTAAGCAATGGGGTTTGGATTTTATAGGGCCAATAAATCCCCCATCTAGTGCTAGACATACCCATATTTTCACCGCTACAGATTACTTTGCTAAATGGGTTGAGGCTGTTGCAGTGAGGAAAACAACTTCAGAGGTTGTCTGCTCTTTCCTGAAAGAAAATATTCTGGTAAGATTTGGCGTTCCTGCAAATATTGTTGCTGATAATGCACAGAACTTCTCTTCTCAAGAAATGCAAATTTTCTGCTATGACAATGGGATTCAATTAGCACACTCATCAGACTACTTTCCCCAAGGCAATGGGCAAGCGGAATCTACCAATAAAAACTTGATCAGTATTATGAAGAAGCTAGTGAGTGAAAATTCTAAAGACTGGCATAAGAGATTGTTTGAAGCTCTTTGGGCTGATCGTACTTCTCCTAAGAGAGCTATAGGCATGACTCCATTTGAACTGGTCTATGGAGTGGAAGCTCAATTCTCACTACCCCTGGAGCTTGCAACCATAAAATTGCAAAAGGTAATTGAAAATCAAACTTTTTCTAATGGTTTGGATAAAAGGATCATGTACCTAAGTGAGATACAAGAGGAACGAGAAGAAATGGTAAACCGCATAGCTTTGCATCAATCTCGGGTGAAGAAAATTTTTGACAAACGAGCCAGACCCCGAAAGTTTATGGAAAATGATAGAGTGCTGCTATGGGATAAAAGGAAGGAGCCCCAAGGTGCCCACAGTAAATCCGAGTCCCTTTGGAAGGGGCCTTTTGAAATCAGTCAAGTGTTGGGAACTAATTCTTTCAAGCTCAGGTACGCGGATGGAACGGAAATCCCCTTATCTTATAATGGGCAAGATCTGAAGCTTTATGAGTTGTAATTAAGTTCAGTGTTCCTTTGTACATATGTTTTTGTTGTGTTGTAGGTTAGTTCCATGTGTTGCCTTTTTGCTTAGTGCGAAACCAGAGAGCTTGGATTCCTTGTTTAGTCCTTTATAGTCCTAATCCCCAGTCGGAGCCCCCTATTGCTTGTCAAATAAATTTTATCATATTTATATGTGGCATTTTCCGAGCTTTGTCAAAGTTTAAATTGCAAATTGAACCCTGAACTTTGAACTTTAACCTACCGGTTCAAGGTTCAAAGTTCAATATATTTTTCTCCAAAAGCGTCATGTATAAGTTGCGTCATCGTGTGAAAGCTTTTCCTCGTCGCGGTCACATGTCCGTGTGTAAAATGTTAAATTCAATCTTGAACTTTGAACCACAGATTTATGGTTCAAAGTTCACGTTAGAATGTGCACTTCTACAACTTTACGCTAGAAAGTCTCCCAAGCCAAAGTTTTAAAATCATGGTTCGTAATTTTTCTGAACTTGTTATAGAAGTCATTGGGGTCCACCACGGTTGTCGTATGTGCATATATATTAAAACATCATGAATTGTGTACTTTGAATCCAACTTTATGGTTCAAGGATCAATTTTCGAGATGTAATAATACCCGGATATAAGCCACGAGCCAAATCTTTATTGATTGACAATGAAATGATTGATGTGATCGAAAGAGTGGCGTCACCTCAGCTCATAGGATATTCTTACTAAAGAGAAGTGTGTGCAACAGGCTGTTATCATTTATTGCGGCGTAAAAACGAATTGATGGCAATTTTTCGTGAAATGATGGGAACTGAAGCAAGTGTGTATTTATTTTTCCCTCTCTTTACATTTCTTTATTTTGCTCCCCTATCTTCTGGAGGCATTTTGGGGAGCGGCGAGGTAACATTCTCGAGAAGCAGGAAAACGGTGAGTTCTACAGCAACCTTGGCCCTGTAATCCTTTTGAGCTTCTTCATTTTAAAAGCAAAAGAGCTGTCTTCGTAAGAATTTTACAAGGTTATGTTTCAGTATGTCTTCTTCCAAAGTAAAATTCATGAAGGAAAATAAATTTTCCCCAGTTAGTAGTTGTTTACCTGAAATGAGGGATACGGCGATTATGGATGATGATATCAGTGAGATTGTTCCAAGGTCAAGGAAAACAGTTGATGAAGTGATATCCGTTAGGATCGTAGAAAGTGGCTTATTAGAAGCCGCCGATTTCCCTGAAGTGATCCCATGCCCAGAGTTAGTAATAGAGTGTCGTAACAAGTACAACAAAGCTGAGAGGTGCATCAAAACAGAAAGTGGTGAAGTCCTAGTGAAAATTGATAGAACAGTAATAATGGCCGCTCTCAGAATTCCATCAGTTGAGATCTATGGAGATTGGAGTATTGATAAAGCCATAGCCTACTCTGAGAAACACAAGAGGCAGTATAGAAATAACATAGCCAGAGATTGGCTGATAAATCCTGAAAAAGGAGGTTCCCGCCTTCCTAGACCTCTTAGAAAAGATCATCTATTCAGAGAAGTTAGGGATATAACGATAATGTTGAACAGGGTTAGACGTAATCCCATAGATACCAACTGGGAAGACTGGATGTACATTTTTGTGCAGGCCATCCTAGACGTTGGTAATGTTGTTGACTAGGCCGAAATAATAGCTGAACAATTACATGAAAGTTTGTCTCAGCCAGCTTTAATTTCCAATTTTTATATGTCCTCATACCTCTTTTATATTCTTGCCATTTGTAGAATTTGGGATGGTTTGCCTCATGAAGAATGGAATAGCAGTATGCCTATCTATGAATATCACCCCCTGTTACAAAAAGGAAGAAACCCCATAGGTTTCAAGAAAGTGCATGATACCTTCTTGTCCAAATTGGTCTTTGAACTGAGGGGAAAACCTAATTGCAGAATATCAGAGGAAGCTATGGAATTTGTGAAAATTTATGGGAGTTTTTATATTCAGTTCCCTACTTTTACCTTTTTAAGAGGAGGTTTCAGTGATGCTCCCCTAAAACTTCCCAGCTATTGTCCAAATAAGTGCATTCTTCTTCAGGTAGGGAGGCAATTGTTGATGGTTGAAAAGAAATACAAGGTCAAGCGAGGTATTGGTGCCTTCTTCCCACTTGAGCTAGGACATTACAAATTTCGGTTGATGCATGACTTTGCCTTTTTGATTAATGAATTGAAAGAGATGAACCTCCAGCCATATCAAGCAAGAAACTACTTTGATAGCAAAGGTTTTGTTGAGAGCCATTTCAGAGTGGATGTTATGTTTCTTCATCAACCAGCATTGGAAGACTTCTCGGATGATTGCGTAGATGAGGTTGAGGTTACCAAAAGATTGTGTTCTAGGTTTTCTCTCAAACAAATCACTGCTTTAAAGCTTCCTTTCAGTATCAGAAATATTAAAGATGAAGATAACAATGCATTAGAATCAGAAAGTACAACATCAAGCACTGAAATGGTAATCAGAAGACTTGATTGGCTGGCAGAGGAAGAAGAAAATGTGAAGTCTTTAACCAAGGAGGTTTTCCAGAAGACAAAGCAATGGCTTAAAGCTCAAAAGAAGAAAATTTTAGTTGCCCCTGCATTGAGCACTAGAAAGAGTCCAAGGACTCCAAAAATTGAACCCTCCCCTATTCTAACTAATAAGATTGAACCGTTGCTTTCTACAGATATTTCAGATTCTCCAGAGATTCCCAAGGATTCAGAGTTGGTTTCTGATGATACTGTGAGGTTTATAGGCAAAGAAGTAAAAGAAGTGAGAAGGTGGATCCTCCTTTTTGCATTGTTCTAGATTCTGACACTGAAGAGCCCAGCGTAAAGCAGTTCAAAAGGTTAAAAAGAGACAAAGCACCAGCTATGGACTCAGTATCAGCTGGAGGTGATGGAAGTACAGATCAACAAGAGCCAGTTACCCCGAGCAATCCAAGTACCATTGTTTCCCTACAGCATGCAACTCCTAGCTCTCCAAACTGGATGGATCTAACTGTGAATAAGAAGAGGAATATTGTGTCTACCTCAATGCCTATTGGTGACCTGGTTAGTAAATACCTTGGAAAATCCCCAAGGACAAAGAAGCCAAAGACAGAGTCTATGGTAGATGTAGACCCGATACAGGTCATTGGGTCGCAGAGATTTTCAAGCCTAACTCCAACAAGACTAATGCTGAAGCCACTGAGCAAGATTTCACTGTGGAAAAAGTTGACTTAGGAGTGTCTTCCAGAGCTGCTGATTTGAAGATTTTGAATTCAGCAAACAAGAAAATCAACCACAGGGTAGTAAAGGATGCTGAAGATAAAGCTAAGCTGAAGCAAGCTTTATGCGAAATGGCAAAGTACATTCAACAATTGCAAAATCCTATCCCCCAACCTTTGGCGATGGTACCCTTAAGTCTGGGTGTCAAGTCTCCGGACAATCAAAAGTTCCTTGATCACGTACATAAGGAGAGATCTCTCTCTAAAGCATTCTATAATTGGATGGGAGAAGTTGGGGAGATGGTCAATCGCTTCGCACAAGCCTATGAGAATTTAATTAATCAATCTTCTGATCTGGTATCTACCTTAGAGGCTAAAGTCAAACTTTGGGAAGGAAAGAGAGACAGCCTGGAGATAGCAATAGCTAACATGGATGAAGCCATCACCTACGATATAGAAAAGTTTTTATCTGAGAAGGTAATACCTAGTGCTGATACCGGTCTCTTATTTGTAGCAAAGGTTAACGAGGAATTGCGATGTACTCTAATTGAGCAAGGTATTGAAGAATCAGAACAGATTCTAAAGACAGTAGCCTGTGTTGAGGAGGTCCTTAGTAATCATATAAACTGTATCTACAATTTGTTCAAAGGTGAAATAAAAACAGGAATTGATGCGGCCAAGATGAAGGAATCCTTCACTGAAAGAGCACAAAGGTTAAAAGATGTCAAGGAAATGGTAGCACGAGATTGCTCAGTCATAGCCAAGGTGCAATCCTTGATAATACTCGGTGAAGAACAAGTGGAGACGTTGGATACTAAGCTGGAGCAGTTACAAAACTGCAAACATATCTGGGAGCAGAGGCTGGATCTTGTTTCTTCGCCAAACAAGGAGATGTTGGAGATATTCGCAGCGGCTTTCAAGGAGTGGTTAGCTGAGCACAAAACAACTGAGGCCACCGTCAGTGCTGAAGCCGGGAAAAGCTAATCGGATTGATTAGTCCATGAGAGGATGGTTCCAAGTAGTTTTAAGGTGTTAGTTTCTTTTTCTAAGAATAGACTTTAGTTACGAAACTAATTATGCCCTGTGTGGCTATAAATTAATTTTGGAAGGACCTTGCAAGGGTCGGTTCTTTGGTAGCAGAAACTTATAGTTTAATATTTACTGCAAATACTTTCGTGGAATGGTTTTGTTTTGAATTGAAACTCATGATATAGTATCAGTTGATATATATAACCTAAGTTGCCGGTTCCGATTCGGGTTCGAGATTCGGGTTCAAAATTCATTCAAATTTTTTTGGGGGTGGGTTCGAATTCGTTTTAGGTTCGTCTATACAAAAACATATGCTTATATATATGTATGTATATGTATATGTATATGTATATATGCAGCATCAAATAATTTCATACACCACTAAGCTAATAGTAAAGCAACATAGCAAAATACACCACCATATATATTAATGTTTTAGTCCAAATGACATATTTTTTACCTTTTTGGCCTTTTTAGTGGTCTATTTTAGGGTTGGGGGATTGGATTGAGTAAAATAGACAAAAAAAAAATTAAAAAGTCAAAAAAATCCATTTTTTTGGCCAAATTCAGCCTGGATCCTACCATAGATGTGCAAATTTGCCATAAAAACAGCAAAATTTGTGCCAGGTTCGTCTGACAGAATTTGGGAAGACTTTCACAAGAATATGATAAGGACCAGACTTTTACAAGAACCGGACCAGACTTTGGGGGCTGCCAAGGAAGAATTTGGTAACATATTATATAACAAATAGCAGTATCTTTTTCAGATCAATGTGTCTAGTTAATGCATGTATGTTGATTTCAGTTGGAATTGATTTCATGTTGCTGCAATTTGTGAATGTGTTTCAAGATCATACATCCATTTTTCAGTTTTATTTCAGTATATGTTGAATCGATCTTTCTGGGAATGTTTCTTTACACTCTTAGTCAGTTGGCTTGGATAAGTGTGGATCTTCTCTCAGTGCATAAATCTTTCAGTAGTTATTTCATTTGAGATTTGAAAACGCCTTTTGTACTTTCAAGTCAAAAGTATACGTTATTTTTACTGCTTTCATTCTTTTCAAATAAATGAATTGTCAAGATTGATCTTTATATAAGGTAGTTGTTGCTTTGATCACAGAGAGTTTAGTCGTGAGTGACTAACTCAACTGTTGTATGAGTTTTTCCTTCATGTTGGGCAAGAGTGTTAGCAAGTTGTTATAGTTTTAGTAAGAAGGTAAATTTGTATACCAACACCAAATATATAAGACCTTCCTCCCCAAATGTTCCTAAAACAACCAATAGTCTTATTTTCTACTGGTTCCAAAATATTTAAAGATATGCTATACCATATCTAAATCAATCCTACATAAATTTTCCCCAATCAATCCTAGAAATTCTAAAAAAATCATTCCCAAGTTATTTGTACCTTGCATACGGAGCCTAAATTCTTCATTTTTTCCATCCCAATCCATTTATATGGCTAAATTCAAATCCCTAGTGGAGAGTAGAAGATTTCATAGTATCATGAAGAGGACTTAAGATCACCTAAATTTTATTTCCTAACTCTGATCTCATCGATCTATGTCATGGAAAGCTTTAGAGAAATGAAGTTCTAAAGATCATAGAGAAAGTACTTACCGCCTCCTAATCATTTGTAATGTACCCGCGTATGGTTGAACCTCTTCATACGGATTGCGTACAGTCAACAAACCCAGTACAAACCTTCCAAACTTGCGTATTCCCCACACTATGTCTTTCCTACACCAAGCTTACTACATACAGTGATACTCGTATGGCCAATATGTCTGTACAGTCTCCCGACCTATTTTGTACAATGGACCCTTTTCGTATGGTTCAACTCAACCCCTTCCGTATGGTCAACTCTCTCGCTTCGTACGATATGTGTGGTCTACTCAAATCACAACCGTATGGTGGTCAGTACAGTTCCAATATGCTGATGTCTGTATGGCCCAATATGTCTGATGTACGGCTCCAACTAAGTTGATGTCTGTATGGCTATCCTCCTTCACTTTCGTACAGTCAGTGTACGGTCCTTGTCTCTTGAGTATGAATGTGTCGTTTGTGGGTATTATGTCCACATTATGACTTGCAAGATAGTTGACACAATTGGCACAAAAATGAATAGTAGATGGAGTAAAGAACATCAAGAGTTATTAGAATATACTCTTCAAATGAAGATTTCACCAAGTTACACAAAAGAGTAGAATAGGGTGGTTGCTAACCATCAAAACTGTGAGTATCCGAATAGGGAGGATCTTGCACCTCCGAAACGACAGACAACGCTAAATCTCCAACTAGAGTTCGCAAATACAAATAAAATATCAAAATCACATGCCTACAACAATAACTAGTTCGACCTTATAAATGGCTCCGAGAAACTTCTCGAAGGATTACAAAATGCGCCGACACAACCAAAATAATAATAACTAACTTAATAAAAAAGGCCCGAAAGGTATTACAATTAAATTTTGGGGCTATACAACAAATAATATTTAACTAAATAATTTTATTATATAAAGAACATTACAGTCCTCCCGACCACGAATTGCTTGCCCTCAAGCAATTGCAAACTTGGGTGCTCCGAGATCTGTTCACCTTCCTAGATAGCATCTTCAATTGTTCGCCTTCCTACATTCTCAGTTGAATAAGACTTGATGTTGAAGCTTGTACCGGTCAGTTTTCCCAACTAACATTCTTTGCACATGGCCTTGTTTGGCTTTATGATGTCAGGAAGCCCTCTGACTGACTTTTTCCTACTTATTTTGACTATGTTGTCAAAGCTTATGTGGCAAAGTCTTTTGTGCCACAATCAGCTATTGTCATCTTTTTCCACAAGGCAAGTTTTCTCTGTTTCACCTTTTGTTATTGCCATAAGGCAAGCCCCCTCAATTGAGTTTAGGTAGAACATGTTCCCTTTGCTCTGTTTACCATTGGCAACTTTTGCTCTTGATGGATTCTTGACAATACATGATCCTTGTCCAAACTCTAACCAGTATCCTTTGTTGTTCAGTTAAGCCACACTCATCAGATTATACATGAGTCCTTCTACCCAGTACATATCATCACAAACAGCTTCATCACTAAGTGCTATTGAGTCCTTACCTCTAATAGCATAGGGAGCATTATTTCCAAATGTCATTGATCCACCATTGCTAAGCTTCAAGCTGATGAACTTGTTTTTGTCACCGGTCATGTGGTGAGTGCATCCACTGTCAATGATCCAGTCCTCACATTGGTGGGAGCTGGAGATAAGTGTCATTTCACTTATCATTGTGCTTTACTCCTTTATTGCCACAAAGACAATTTCATCGTCTCCCGATTCCTCAGATTTGTTGTCAGTGACACCTTCGTCAGCGAGGTAGCACTCATTTCCTTTATTCTTGAATCGGTTGAACTTTTCTTTTTCATTTTCAAGACACCTAGCTGCAATGTGTCCTATCTTATTACATGAAAAGCATTTCAATGGAAGTTTCCCTTTGTACTTCCCTTTTCCACTGGGAAATCTCCTTGCAATGAATGCTTCAAACTCATCATGTTCTTTTTCTTCTGAGAGCAGATTGTCAAGGAAATGACCAGACCTCCCGGTAGAACTATTACCAGTCTCTCTTCCTTTCTTAGTGGAAGAAACAATCACAGAAAACTTAAAAGCCGCATCAATCATAGGTAAGTTGTTATCATAATTGCTTAATTCAAAAACAGTTAACTGACCAATTAGAGAGTCAAAGGTGACTTGTGATGTGCTCACTGATCTAAGCTCTTGTATAGTTGAGATCTTGATAGCATACTGTGGTCTCAACATCCTCAGTATCTTGCTTATCACATCTTCCTCACTCAGTGTTCCTCCAGCACTTTTGATGGAGTTCATCACTTCTTTTATTTTGTTGTTGTACTGCTCAATGTCTTCACCTTCATTAATCTTCATGTCATCATAATTTCCTTTGAGGCTTTCTACTTTTGCTCTTTGAACATGTGGGTCACCTCCATACACAGTTTGTAGTTTTGCCCACATTTTACAAGTTGTAGTTAGGTTTTCAATCTTTGCATACATGTTGTGAGGCAACCTACTGGCTATCATGTCCATAGCAGCTGTTTGTTCACTTCTAACCTTCAGTTGATAAGCTATCAAGGTACCAGTAGGTTCGTTGTACTCTATGATCACATGGTTCCAAAATTGATCTCCCGTGGTCTTCATGTACAGCTTCATTCTACTGCACCACAGACTGAATTTTTCCATAGAGAACTAGGGTCCTTCCTTTCTCATCATTATGATCTTTTCCTTATTGCGATTAAGCAACTCTAAAATAGGACGTGGCTCTGATACCAATTGATAGTCCCAACCGGTGTTGAGAGGGGACGGGTGAATCAGCACCCAATAAAACTTGAAGACACTCTTAGATCTACTAACTATTACTACATGCAAAACATATCCTATAAAAGAAATAGTTAACACAAAATCACAGCAACATAGAAGACCAAATATATCACGTGGAAACCCAAAATGGGAGAAAACCATGGTGTGAGTAGGAACTCACAAGTTTTGCACTCATCTGAAGTGTGCCCTGTAAAAAGTCTTCCCTATTAAGGGATAACAAACGCACTGTTAGGTGCAACCCGGTTAGAGGATTTTGAATTGGGCCTATTAAATCTTGGCTTGTCAGAGGACTTTAAAACACCAGCTAGATGTCACCCGGTTAAGGGATTTGATACAAGGGAGTTGTTAATGTCCACCCAGATATTGGGATTTGACTATTGCAATTGTTAGAGAGCAATAGAAGGGTTGATCCTTTGATCATTGTTTCATTCACTGAGAGTCATCACCGGGCACCACTAGTATGCTCTCTTCATGTTACTATGCTTCCTTGCACATTCTTCTCTTTTTCTTCTTCTCTTCTTTTTCCTTTCTTTTGCAGTAGCTTTGATCAACGTGCTATTTCACTCTTTCTTCTTGGCAAAATGAAGGCAAATGATTATCTTCGCTAACTGAAGAATAAATAAACTTCCTGCAGAGCGTGGGACAACTATACAGAAAGAGAAAGATAAGCATGTCGCTCAAATCAAATTAAGAAATATCTTCCCTCTCTTTGTCGTTGCAATTGTATGCACCCTAAAATGGTCGCCTAGACTTTGGGCCCCATTCTTGCAATTTATCAAATCCCTGAATCAATATTTTCAAAAATCAAATATTTTCAAATATATCAATTTCCTTGATCAAATCCTGTTTCATCATTTTCGATTATTTGCCTTGGGCTAACTATTTTAACCTAAGTTTTTATTTATTTAAAAGGAATATTTCCTCCCCTTTTAATAAATAAAAAGCCCCCACTTTTCATCTTATCCTAAGTTGCACAAATAAAGCATTATTCTTATTTTATAAAGAGGAGAAAAGCACTTTTTGTCTCATATGGACACAAAAGTCAACTCTTATTTTCTCATTGGAGGATATTTGTGCACATGGATTGCTCTTCTTTCAAGCTCCACCCTTGATTAAAACTTTTTGCCTCTTAATCTCCATGGTCCATTCTCTCTCATTTCCTATAAAAGAAGAGCTCTCTTCCTCATTTGCATATCAATCTTTTATGCTAATGTTATGCTGCAGGTTTTCTAGGTCACTTTGGAGCTTTTGAAGATTTGGAGCATTCTTGGCTTTTGCATCTACATGCTATTCTAGTTTCATTTGTCATGGCATTCATAGCTTAGTTTCCTTTATGCTTTAGATTACTTCATCTAGCTTAATTAGGGGGCTTTGTAATACTTGCATATTTCCTTTCATAGCTTAGCTTGCATAGCTTGCATTTCCATTCATAGTATAGCTTTGCATTGCATTTCATTTTGATTCTTGCAAATATTAGCATTCTTGCCCTTGTCTTCATTTGAATCTCTCATTGTGTGGTTGACTAGCAAGGTCATTAGCTTAATAGCTCTAGCTGAGAGCAAACTTTAAATAATCTTGCAACTCCATACATAGAAAGCTCTAGGTCGCTTTCTAAGGTATCCCATTCATGGATCCCCTTGGATATAATGACTTAGAGAAGTGCACTATTTGAGGTGTACATTTTTGGCACCCACCGTGGGCTCATTTTTGGACACTTAGATGTTTAGAAAAGAATGAGTCCAACCAAGCGTTAGTTGACATTCACGAGGGCATTTGTGGAGGACATTCTAATGGTCTTGCCATGGCCCGACGGTTGCTTAGGGCGGGGTACTATTGGCCTACCATGCAGACAGATGCAGTAGCTTTTGCCAAATCTTGTGAAAAGTGTCAAAAACATGGAAACCTGATACATGCTCCAAGCAGAGAGCTTATTCCTTCTATTTCTCATTGGCCATTTCAGTGCTGGGCCTTTGACCTTGTTGTGCAGATTCATCCCAACTCATCAAGTGGACACAAATTTATTATCACTACTACTGATTACTTTACCAAATGGGTAGAAGTTGTCCCACTTTCTGTTGCCTCAGGCAAGACAGTTTCTTTGTTTATTTTGAACCATATCATCTGTCGGTATGGAGTGCCTTCTAAGATAATCACTAACAATGGGGGTCAGTTTAAAAACAAGGACCTTAAACATCTCTACAAGAAATTCAAGATAAAACAGCATTGGTCCTCCATTTACTTCCCACAAGGAAATGGACAAGCAGAGGCTTCAAATAAGACCATTCTCAAAATCCTCCATAGAACAGTGCACAAGAATGGTAGAGATTGGCACCTACAAATAAATCCAGCCTTGTGGGCCTACAGAACGAGTATTCGTACTCCAACAGGGGCTACACCTTTTGCCCTCACTTATGGTGCTGAAGCAGTGTTACCTTTAGAGGTAGAGATCCCTTCACTTAGAGTCTCTCTCAAAGGTTTAGTGACAGATGAAGACTACCGCGCCATGAGGTTGCAGGAACTAGAACTTCTAGATGAAAAGCGTAAAGCATCTTTTGATCACATGAGAGTTTACCAAAAGCGTATATCCAAAGCGTTCAACAAGAAGGTTCGCCCTAGAGAATTTCAAGTGGGGGATCTTGTCTTGCGAGAAAACCCTAAGAACTAATAGCATAGGGAACAAAAAGGGAAGTTTGAACCTAATTGGCTTGGACCATACATTATTACTGCTGCTTTTGGTATAGGTGCTTACTATCTGATGAAAAGGGAGAGCAGCTCCCTAATCCTATCAATGTGTTGCACCTAAAGAAGTTCTATTCATGATGCCTATTCAGTCTAGGAGCATCTTTTGTACATACTTATTGATCCTGAAAAAATTCCAAAAAAATTCATATATGATGCTGAAAAAATCCTAAAAAGCATATAAAGTCCTGAAAAAATACAAAAAAAAAATCAAAAAATGCAAAAAATTCAAAAAAATAGAAAAAGTGCTTTGGTGAAAACCTAGAAATAGGTGTCTTGGTTGTAAAAATACAAAAAAATTTAAAAAAAATTTAAAAAAAAAAATCTCCAAGTGGTGAAAACCTGGAAACATGCGCTACTTGAGGCCTTTGCACCCTTGTTTCTTAGCATGCATCCTCGACACTTAGCCTTTCTCCATCATGCCTTGACCTTGTTACCTTGGTTTGGAATTGGTCTTTGTCTTTGTCTAGGGGGCATCACTGTGTTAGCTTTGGTCTCTAGGATACGTCAGTCTTTAGGACATCACCCCAACGGTGTTTTTCAACACCACCCAAACAGTGTTTTTCAACACTACCCTAGCATCAAGTGTTTCTCAACACTTATCAAATATCCTACCCTACAGTTTAGCATGGTATGATATTCCCACTAGCAAATGTGATACTCAAAGATTGATTCTATGACCTACACACACACACTTAAACACTTCACTCGCTGAGACTTGTTTGACTTTGTTTTCCTTGTGTGTTGTCTATGATGATTTCTTTGATGAATGTTCTCTCCCTATGATAGTTTTCGATGATGCATAGCTAGAAGACTGAGGGCATGAGGACATGTTTTATTGTTTTTTCTGCTTATGGGTATATTTTGTTGGTCCTAACTGTCATGAGCACTCGTGCTTGATCCACTTGACACTAAGGATCTACAAGGTATTATCCTTGACTGTTTTATGCAAGTGCATACTTATAGTCATCTTGACTTTCCTTGTGTCTTGATGCGAGTATAATCTTGCCATATTAAACTTAGGTGATCTCACTGCACTAGTCATCTTGACCTACATGTCTTTGGTGCCTAGGTGGGATTCTCACATTCCTATCTGATATAGATCATATTCATATACCCATAGTCATACTAGTGTGCATTGTATGATCTTGCGACGCTACTAATAAAGCTCGATGATGATTATTAGATGTCTATTGGCGTTGTGACCTTGCAAGTCAACCACTTTCATAGTAGCTTGCATTCCTAGGTTCATGTTAGATTAGTTTTTGCACCTTACATATGGAGAGAGCTCTCCTTTTATCTTTCACGGACTAGACGGTCAGCTGCGCTCACCTTTCACTTCTTCCCGATCATGTCTTTCGCTTCTTGTCTTTCATATCACATCATTTTCTATTCATTTCGGAATCGAAATCGAAATCTGAGTTCATCTTGATAGTCAAAATCACATTTCAAATTTCACCCTCTTCTGCGCAGTTGGCTGACTTTTTGAAGCCTGATCCTTTGATCTTTGTTGGGGCATCTTCATTTCCTCATCCTCATCTCTTTCAAAACTTCTAGTCTTTCATTCATTTTCATTCATCTTCATCTCTCTGAGGTTTGACTTTATCTTTATCCTATATCTTTCTTAGTCAAACTGGGGCATATCTTCATTGCTTGATGGTTATTCTATCATGCTTCATCTTCGATTATGGTTTCTAGTGCTTTGATCATCTTTATCAATTTACTGTTTTCCTCTACCTAATTTCGATTTCGATTCCGAGGGGGCAGTACCTATCAACTTCAAATCTTTGATTCAGCTTTATCATTCAGCTCAGCTTGAGATTTTTATTTTGAGACTTGACTATCACTTAACAGCAACGGTGATGGTTTTGTCTTTCAATTCTTATCTCTTATTTTAGACTTGATTATCACTTAACAGCAACGGTGTTGATCTTGTCTTTCAGCTTATGCTTATGCTTGTCCTGATGTGTTCTCATCCGTCGAACACACATCTAGGTCGTTTTGTGATCCCAAATCGATCTCACATTAGTCAAAGAGGGGCAAATGTATGCACCCTAAAATGGTCGCCTAGACTTTGGGCCCCATTCTTGCAATTTATCAAATCCCTGAATCAATATTTCAAAAATCAAATAGTTTTCAAATATATCAATTTCCTTGATCAAATCCTGTTTCATCATTTTCGATTATTTGCCTTGGGCTAACTATTTTATCCTAAGTCTTTATTTATTTAAAAAGAATATTTCCTCCCCTTTTAATAAATAAAAAGCCCCCACTTTTCATCTTATCCTAAGTTGCACAAATAAAGCATTATTCTTATTTTATAAAGAGGAGAAAAGCACTTTTTGTCTCATATGGACACAAAAGTCAACTCTTATTTTCTCATTGGAGGATATTTGTGCACATGGATTGCTCTTCTTTCAAGCTCCACCCTTGATTATATCTTTTTGCCTCTTAATCTCCATGGTCCATTCTCTCTCATTTCCTATAAAAGAAGAGCTCTCTTCCTCATTTGCATATCAATCTTTTATGCTAATGTTATGCTGCAGGTTTTCTAAGTCACTTTGGAGCTTTTGAAGATTTGGAGCATTCTTGGCTTTTGCATCTACATGCTATTCTAGTTTCATTTGTCATGGCATTCATAGCTTAGTTTCCTTTATGCTTTAGATTACTTCATCTAGCTTAATTAGGGGGCTTTGTAATACTTGCAGATTTCCTTTCATAGCTTAGCTTGCATAGCTTGCATTTTCATTCATAGTATAGCTTTGCATTGCATTTCATTTTGATTCTTAGAGATATTGGCATTCTTGCCCTTGTCTTCATTTGAATCTCTCATTGTGTGGTTGACTAGCAAGGTCATTAGCTTAATAGCTTTAGCTGAGAGCAAACTTTAAATAATCTTGCAACTCCATACATAGAGAGCTCTAGGTCGCTTTCTAAGGTATCCCATTCATGGATCCCCTTGGATATAATAACTTAGAGAAGTGCACTATTTGAGGTGTACAACAATCTCCATGAAGATCTCTTTTTGATCCACCATCTAGTCGTGTTTCAGTCATGAGAGGAAACATCAGATGCGTGTCACAAGCTTTCCCTTAATAGAAGATCTGCCATGAATCCGTCATTCAGTCATGTTTTAGTTTTTTAAAGGAAACATTAGATGCATGTCACATACTTTCCCTTAAAAGAAATTCCTCCATGATTTGTGCAATAAATCACGGCAAAAGAATCTCCTCAGTAGCCTTCAACTGTGCCTTTCACAAGTCTTTTCCTTAACAAAAAATCCTGCGTGATCTGTGCAACAAATCTCAGTAGAAGAGTCTCTTCAGTGTCCGTCAACTATGCCTTTCACTGGTCTCAATGATATCTTAACAATCACTGGTGACCAGTTTACACCTTACCTTATGCAGTGTCCTGGTCTCTATCTTCACCAGTCACTTCTTTGTTCTTTGTGTACATCGATCAGCGCTCCGATCATTGACTTCACCGGTCACTGTCTTCATTGGTCGTTTCTCTCAGCTCATCACCATGTCACCAGTTTCCTAAACATTTTCTCTTGTCACCTGTTCCCTAGCATTTGGACATTGTTAGCATAGACATTAATGACACAGATGACAACACCATTAGTTATTACCGGTGGTCTTTTTGTTGTTTACCAGTTGCATCCTTACCGGTAATGCCAACATGGTTGTCTGTACAGCTGTAGCTGGAGGTAAACCAAATCTCCTATCTCAAAGCTCTGCTCTACCCTATGTTGGTTGGCATACATTTTCCGCTGATTCTGAGCCCTCGGTATGTTGTCCTGATAGGAATACTCCTCTAAGAACTATCCTAGTTCTTCACTAAGTCTATTTTTAGACTTCTTAGGGCTCCCTCACTCTTAGAACCCTATTACTACAAGAGGCTCACTCTGTTATCCTCCTACACTTGGAGTTTCCCTACCAATTCAAGTGCTCTCTTCTCCCATGAACTCACAACTGTAAGTTCATCTATCAACTACTTGTCCCTCTTCCAATTATCTTGTAGGAGACGAGGGCTCCTCTTCATTTTGTTCCCTCACTGAACAGTTTTTCTAGATTGGTCTAGCAGTCATTTTTCTTGACTCTGACATCATGATCTCTTGCAAGTATGTTTCTATTACTCTTCCCTAGCCAAACTATGGCCAAGCTCGCCTAGGGTAAGAGAATTAAATTTTCCTGCATTCCTACCAGAAAACTAACAAAAAGAGAAAGAATGTACAGAGGCTCCATTTGTTCTATGTACAATGTTGAATAGTAGAGATCAAATGGAAGCCATTATTCACAGTTTGGTTGTTCCTCAGAATCCAACCAAGTAGAAGACTGGATTTACATAAACAAAAACAAAACTGCAAACAGAAAGTAAACACACAAGTGACTAGCAACAGGAATTTTGATTACTTTCAACTGGTAATTACACACATCAACAACAACTCTAAGTCTTATTCCACTAATTCCACTGTATATCGACCAACCTTACAACTAGAAATGCAAAGGTCTTATATCGGCCTCGAATCCATTACCAAAACGAATAGAATAGAAAAAAAACCATCAAAACTTCCATTCTACGTACAGTTTGAAAACTGCCTCATCGGTGTACCCGATCCCGATGGTGTGATCAAGTATCGGTTTAATTGTTTCCCGGTTGCTCCGCTTTTACTTGCTTTGTCAATGATTGGCATATCCTATCCCGACTGACTTAGACCGATTGGTCTTCCATCGGCATCACTTCTTTCGATGCTTTCAATCTGGTCGATCATCCATTCGTCGACGAGACATACTCTGACGACATCATCGGCGGTCTGTCTAATTCAATTCTTGCTCCTCCACTAGTGTAAGGCTTCCAATGAACTTGTCGGCATGTCTCTCTCCGATGACTCCATTTCGGCATGACTCACCCCGATACCACCATCGGCTATCGGTCAGACTCTAATCTTCCAGCGCCAAAAAGCTAAGTTGATCTGATCGTTGTATCGGCGGGACTTCTCCCGATGTCCACATTGGCATACCATTACCCGACTTTGCCATCGGTGATCGGCTAACATAAACTGCACCTCACCGCTCACCGATACTTACATCGGTCTAACTTAGCCCAATATCCACTTTGGTATGACCACTCGCGATGTTTTCATCGAACGTTGGCCAGACTCAAAATGAGCTCCACCACTAATGCTCAAAGGATCAGTGTCTGCTATGTCGATTATGTTGTCGTCCTAACCTTGCCCAACAACACCATCGGCCATCGTGTTGACTCCAAATGTAGTTTGCCACTAGAGGATGCTAACTCGATGACTATGATCGGGATGTGTTGTGCCAATCATGATATCGGTCTATGCTATACCACTAGGCCAAAATTAAACACCCTATGTACATTCTTCTGCAAATCAAAATTCTGCAAACCAAAATTTTGGGGCAAATTGGTTAACCCCTAGGTGCTCTTGCACCATACTCCCAAACAAAAAGAACTTAAGTCACCACTAAAGTGACCAAGTTAGGATCAATTCTTAACTTCTAAAACTCTGTCTCCTAGACCCAGGTAGCCTCTGCATCTTCTTTCCCTTGCCATTTTACCAAATGCTCCCAATAGGTCTTATGTCGGGTCTTTTTGCTAACTCTTGAACTCAGTACCTTCTCAGCCTTGGGCTTTGTTGTGGATGGTAACTGAAGTGGTTCTACTTCAATGATCACTTCTATGAGACTTTGATCTGCATTGGGAACTAGACCCTTGTAGAGTACTGGGTCTGTTACATTAAATATAGGAGACAATCCTATGTTTTCAGGGAGATGTACTTTGTAGGCATTGTCGCCATACTTAGCCAAAATAACACAAGGTCCCAACCTTCTCATTTGTAACTTGTTGGGTACTCCCTTCTATAACCTTTGCTTATTCAAGTGCACCATCACAAGATCTCCCACTTGGAATTGTAGATCTTTCTTTTTCTCATCAACTCTATGCTTGGTTTTGGCAGTGTTCTCTGTTAGTGACTTTTTGATTGAATCATGGACTTCTTTCATTGAAAGGGCAAAATCTTCTGCATATCCACTCCTTGAAGATCCTTCACCCAACTCTCTGAGCTCCAGAACACCCCTTGGATGCATTCCATAGACTACTTCAAATGGGCTTCTGCCAATGGTCCGGTTGACTGTGTCATTATAAGCATATTCAGCTTGTGCTAAGACTTGGTCCCAAGTCTGACCATATTCTTTAGTGAGGCACCTTAGAAGATTACCTAGGCTCCTATTAACTACCTCAGTCTGGCCATCAGTTTGAGGATGGTAGGCAGACCCAAAGGATAGATTGGTGCCAAGCTTGTGCCATAGCGTCTTCCAAAAATGACTGAGAAATTTAGAGTCTTTGTCTAATACTATGCTAAGGGGTAATCCATGAATCCGCACAACTTCCTTGAAAACAATTGAGCAATTTGAGTAGCATCATGGATGGTCTTACAAGGTACAAAATGTGCCATCTTACTAAATCTATCCACTATAACATAGATGCTATCATACCCCTATTTTGTCTTGGGTAAGCGAACAACAAAATCCATACTAAGACACTCTTATGGTTTGCTAGGGATGGGGAGAGGTTGATAGAGTCCAGCATTGGAGGATGTGCCTTTGGCCTTTTCGCAAACATTACAAAATGGTTCATTCTAGGCCAATAATAGTACCTTTGAACTAACTCTTGAGTCTTATTGACACCAAAATGTCCATTAAGGGCTCCATTATGTTTTTCTTGAATCAAATTCTCCCTCATTGACCCTCTCGGCACACAAAACTGATCTCCTTTAAACAACAGTTCATTTTGCAAAGAATAATCAGAAAATTCACCATGAAAATGATTTTGGTGATCCTTACATACCTTGTAGGCCTCTACAAAGTCTCCATCCTCTGAATATAGGTCCTTGAAGTTGTCAATCCCTATGCTTTTCAACTAAACCTCTTGCACTGTCATGAGTCTCCTGCTTAGTGCATTAGCAACCTTGTTTTGTTGCCCCTTCTTGAGCTTAATGGTGAATGTATATGCTTGCATATACTCCACCCATTTCATATGTTTATGACTGAGTTCGTCATGTGAATCTAGAAAACTGAGGGCTTGGTTGTCTGTATAGACCACAAGTTCCTTAGGAAGGAGATGGTGTCTCAACTTCCGTAAGGCTTGGACTAGAGCATATAACTCTAATTCATAGGAAGAGTACTTCCTCTTCGCATCACTGAGCTTCTCACTGTGGAAAGAAACTGGTCTTCCCTCTTGGCTTAAGACAGCCCCTATAGCAATGTTACTGGCATCACACTCAACAATGAAGAGTTTCTCAAAACTTGGAAGAACTAAGATGGGTTGAGTGGCTATCTTTTCCTTCAACTTTTCAAATCCCCGATTTGCTTGGTCATTCCATTGGAACTTGGTTTTCATACCACCCTTTATAGTGTCTAACATAGGTGCACATATAGCACTGAATTGTTTAATGAACTTTCTATAATATTGAACCAAGCCATGAAAACTTCTCACCTCTGTGGCAGTCTTAGGAGTAGGCCAGTTTATGATTACCTCCACCTTGCTTGGGTCCATCTTGAGATTCCTATGTGACAACACAAAACCAAGGTACACTAGTTCCTATTTCATAAATTCACACTTGTCCAAGTTTATCATTAGCTTTTCTTCATGCAACTTTTTAAATACAACTTGCAAATTCTTAAGATGTTCCTCTTTAGTCTTACTATAAATCAAGATATCATCCAAGTATACCACCACAAACTTACCAATGAAGTCCTTCAACACTTTGTTCATCAACCTCATAAAGGTGCTAGAGGCATTAGATAGCCCAAATGGCATGATAAGCCCATCATACAATCCTTCGATGGTCTTAAAGGCAGTCTTCCACTCATCCCCCTCCTTGATTCTGATTTGGTGGTACCCGCTCTTGAGGTCAATCTTGGTGAAGTACTTGGCTTCCCCTATACAGTCCATTAGGTCTTCTATTCTTGGAATAGGGAATCTATACCTGATGGTAATTCTATTGATGGCCCTAGAGTCAATGCATAACCTCCAAGTACCACCCTTCTTAGGAGCTAAGACAGTAGGAACAGCACATGGACTAATACTTCTCCTAATCAGTCCTTGGTCTATGAGTTCTTGGACTTGCTTAGCAATCTCCTCATTGTGTTGTGGGGTCATTTTATAAGCAGCCTTGTTGGGAAGTGTAGCTCCTGGGATGAAATCTATTTGATGGTTAATGGCTCTTTTAGGGGGTAAGGTAGCTGGTTGTCCTTCACTTACTATATCTTGATAATGCTTCAACATTTCTTGTATCTCCACAGGAAACTTTGTCTTCTTTTCTGCCTTACCTTCTTTGGGCTTCAAAACCAATGCAAACCCTACTCCTTCACCTTCTTCAAGAGTTCCCCAGAATTCTCTCACCCACCAAGAGAACATTAGGCCTTTTTGACCTTGCTTCCCCTTCTTCTAACAAGGACTGTATCTTGAATGTAACTCCATATTTCTTGAATGAATAGGCATTCTTAGCCCCATCATGTATGGCTTGCCTATCAAATTGCCAAGGCCTTCCCAATAAAAGATGACATGCGTCCATTGGTAAAACATCACATAGCACTCTATCCTTATACTTCCCAATGGTGAAGTCAACCCATGCTTGCTCATTAACTAGGACATGTTGTCCCTTGTTCAGCCAAGTGACTCTATAGGGATTGTTATGAGGGATCCTTGGCATCTTGAGTTTACTAACTGCCTCTTCTAACACAATATTGTCACTTGACCCTGAGTCAATAATGACTTTACAAACTTTCCCAAGATTTTGCATTTCATTCTAAACAACGCCCTTCTCTGACTGGGTTCTTCTCTGACAGGCTCTTTGATGAGTTTTCTTATCAAAAGGTTTTCTCCTTCTGATTCTAAGGGCACCTTTGCATGCTTGTTACTACTTGTCTCTTCTTGAACATAACTCACCCTTTTTTCACTTCCTTGTGATGTAGACCCCTTCTCTAGACATTTATGTCCTAACTGGTTACAATGGTAGAACTTCATGGTTGCAAAGTATGATCCTCTTCCTTGACCACTATTCCTTCCTCTCCAATTGTTATTTGAGCTTCTAGCTCTATTGTAACCTACTCTGCTTGAGCTACCTTCATGTTGCTCTGTTAACTTTGTCTCCCCTTGGGTCTTTGATTCTGAACTCCTACCTCCAAAGCCTCCTCTATGGCCTCTGCCATCTCTACCTCTTCCTCTTCCTTTATTGTTGTTGGAGTCTTGCTTCTTCCTTAATTTTTCTTCCACTTTAATAGCTAATTGATGACATCTCTGCACTGTGGTAGGATTCAAGAGACTAAGCTCATCTTGAATGTTCCACCTCAAGCCATTTAAATATCTGGCTACCTTCACACTCTCATCTTCGGCCACTCTAGACCTCATGCACAACCTTTGGAACTCCTTTGTATATGAGTTGACATCTAGCTCTTTTTTCTAAGGCTTTCTCTTCTTTTGTGCGGTTGGATTTCATAATCCTTAGGAACATATGCTTCTTTGATTTTAGCTACCATAGCTTTCCATGTGGCTATAGGCTTCTTTCCTTCTTTCTCCCTCTCATCTTGGATGAACTTCCACCAAGTGAGGGCAGATCCCCTAAGCCTTGACTTTGCTACTCTCACCTTTTGGGCATCAGTTATCCCATCACACTCAAAGTGATTTTCAAGCCCCTCAATCCAATCCATCACCACCTTTGGTTCCATTTTCCCACTGAATATAGGTACCCCCTCCAAAGCTTTCCCACTTAGGGCTTTCAATGCTTTAAGGAATGGATCCTCGGTAAGGACAAGGTCTGGTTCAGGGACCTCATCATCTAGGGGTACCTCCATGGCCTTTCCTTCCACCTTTTCTTTTACTTCCTCAATCTTTTCATCCACCTCATCTAATTTCTGCTCCAATTGGGCTAATCTCTCTCTAAGCAACCTATTCTCCTCTTCCTACTCATCCACCTTCTTGGCTAACTCCGCATTAGACACCATTGTAGACTCTCCAACTGACTCCGCTAGTTGGAACATCCACCCACAAGCCTAATCTTATAAGCTCTGATACCAATCTGATAGGGATACTCCTCCAAGAACTATCCTAGTTCTTCACTAAGTCTGTTTTTAGACTTCTTAGGGCGTCCTCACTCTTAGAACCCTATTACTACAAGAGGCTCACTCTGCTATCCTCCTACTCTGCTATCTCTACTTTTCAGTAATATGCATGTTTGAACCTTGTTTCTACTCACTAAAATGTCAAGGAAATGATTTGACTCTGTATTTTCCATTAGCATCATCATTTAACGGCAGTTTTTATTTTAAATCTTAAGGTAAGTTATATGATTTTACTTTTTAGTTGCAAAACGAGTTATAGTTATATAGTGGTGAAATGCCATTTCTTTTCTTGTGACTTGTATACAATTGTACTAAACTTTATCTTTATTGTGATATATTGTCATACATTTAATTATTCATATTTCTATGCTATTTTTATTTCAATATTTCTACCTACACTTGATTGATCCCTATTATATACACTTGTTTACATTGTAGGCTTTTTCATTTTTTTTTTGAATATTGAACGGCCACCCCACATAATAAAGGAACTATCTATTCCACACATTTATCTCACAACAAATCTAAAATCTATTACAATCAAATCGGTTGTAAGTTTTTAATCATGTTAAATATGATTCTATGGGCTATTAGGATTAAAGAAATGGCAAATCTTTGCATCCTTTTTTCCATTAATGTGGCTATAATGAGACATTTTGCCTAGGCTACAACAATGGGATTCCATGATCCAGAAGAAACATACAAATAATTTACAAGACTTAGGTCAAGGATAGGATAGGATAGAATTCATAGTAAACTGACCAAAAAAGTGTATTCTCTGAGCAATGATACATCTTACTATCTTAGTATTAAAGCAATCTATTGTACAATTAGTTTATCAAGATAACCAATGTAATTTGAGTAGATTAAAAGTGGCCATCGAATTTTCAAATAACTCATTCTCCTTGTGTGGTAAATGGGCCATTGGGCACATTAAAATCAGATACTCTTTCTTACAAATATGAGTAGCAACCCACAAGTAGAAGTTCCCAATCATGTCATCTAGAACAAAATATTATTCCTAAAGCACTAAGTTCAAAGATTAAACATATAACATATAAAGCTTGCAGTTAAGGAATGACAAAAAATAAAGTAGTTAGGTTTCTTAATATACCTTTATGTTTGGATGAGTCAAAATAAATTCTCCAAGAGAGGGATCCAATGTAAAACCATTCACACCTGTTCCTGTAGTCAAGACAAGCTGCAAAAGAAAATCTTAGGCTTGTTCATAGCATGACATTATTAAAATTCAGAAATAAAAAAATATTTACTACATAAAATGGGCTAGATGATCTAAATATTTATCTCAATAGCACTAAAATAAAAATGTGAAAATAATTTCCAGCAACAATAGAAAAGAGTGAAATATTACCACAATAATATCAAAAAAGGATTCCTTAATTAAGAAAGGCAACTATATAGTTTCATTCATATAAATATAAATATAAATGACTTGTCAAAATCTGGCTTGTTTTTGTTGTTCTCAATTTTGAATTCACAAAATTGGACAACCCTACGCAATTTTCCCATGAATTCGTAGGTGAAATTATCTAAGTTTGGTGTTCAAAAGGATGTTTTTCGAAGCCAATCAATTGTACCTTAAATTGGCCTAGATTTCTCATCCTACAGATGTCGTTTCCAAAGGTTTATGATGAGAAGAACCCTTAACTAGGGTTTTGAGAAGAGTAGTTACAAATATGCACAACTTAAGTACAGGTTACAAGATAATGAAAAAATTACATTTTTAGGCATCTCAAACCTAACCCCAATTTGAAAGTGATTAAGTAGGAACAGAGGACTCTAAACAAATTATTAGAGGAACAGAAAGAATGTTGCCATTATACCAAGAATACAACCATAACTTGGGTTTGAAAAACTTAGACCAAAAGACCTTTAACATGAATATGAATGTGATACAACCCAAATCAGAAAAGTTTAAATTAACAAACATATGAAAAGATTTCCTAGTTGTTTGATAGGTGAAAAGGGAATTGATCAAAGGTTCAAAGTTCCAATCTTGTTATATCCTTGAAATGTTTAGGAGCATTTATTTGGGTGGGTGCTAGATGTTGTGAGGTTTTCACACCATCGCACCATTGCAAATGGGGACCCCCTCATTTCACTTGGTAGTAGGGTAGTTTCCCCACATAGTCTTAGTGGCGATTTTCAAGTCTCTGAGTCTAAAAGATGAGTTTAAGCAACTTTGGCTCACTAGGGGGTCGAGTCAGTCAAGGATATGAGTGAGAGTTGGGCCAAGCTAGTTGAGGATGTGGAATTGGAGTCAAGAGATTTGTGATCAAATGAATTAAAGTTCTTGGAAAATCCTTGTTCCAATATCAAACTTATCTTGGAAAGTTGAGAAAAGCTATAGAAAAGAACATTGATGGAAGCGTGTTGATTCCTAAAATTCGGCTCTGTTTGAAATTTTTTAAGATCTTCCAAAATCTAGAATCTCCATTATAACTCCTATGAATCTGAAACCACTATCAAACATCCTGACAATATATACATAAAATATAGCTTAAAGTATAAGAAATTAAAAATATGTGACATACTTAAATGATATATTTTATGTTCCGCCCTGCCACTTGACCCTCTCATTTATGACCTGCCACATGTGAGGAAGATGGGGGAAGTCAGATTGATACAACTACGAGGTTGATTTGAGCATGAAAGTATGAGGTTTGGAAGGCTTTGACAAAAAGAAATGGGGAGGAAATCAACAAGAAAATGAAATTGCAAGTAAACGGTGAAACTTCAAGTCCAATCTTTAATAATAAAGTCAGCACATGGAGTGGTCAAAATCCAACCACGTCATGTCTGAGCTTGGACACGGAGAGGTCAGATTCCGACCCTCTCATGTCCACACTTGTGGATGATAACCCCCATATTTCCGCCCTTAAAACTTAGACAAATTTAAATGATGGTTTCAAGGTAAAAACAAACCCAAGTTTATGTGAAATTTTAAAATGGCCTAGACTTGGAGTAGTCGGATTCCAACCACCCCATGTCCACTCTTGGACAAAGACCATGAAATTTCCACCCTCATATTGACAAAAACTTTCCATTCCTTAGGCTTTGGGGGTTGAAAAAGGTAAAATCAAGGATAAAAACTAGGTCTTCTCTCCAAGCTCAATCAGATTTGAAGGCTGAAAACAACAAAAGGTGAAATCAGATTCTTGAAGAAAAGAAAATATCCAATCATGGTATGCAAGGTGAATGAAATTGATCAAGAATTAGATGTTGGAGTAAAATTGTTGACCAAGAGATGAAGTTTGAGGTGAAATTGCTGAGAAAAAAATTGAATTTAAGGTAAGTTAAAGTAAAATTGCAAGTAAAATGTGAACTTGGAGTGGTCGGATCCCAACCACCCCATGCCAAAGGCTGGACATGGAGAAGTCGGATTTCAACCCTCTCATGTCCACATGTGGATGAGGCATCTTAGATTTCTGCCAACCCCTTTTGAGGCTAAAAACCCAGCTTTATTATTCACAAACTCGCCTCCAAGGTCAATCATAAGGTGAAAATCAATTGTTTCATAGATAAAATGAAGTTTTTATTTAAACCTGAAACAAGTCAAGGCTGCGAATTGTAAATCTGAGAATGAAATCAGATGTAAAGGGGCAAGAAATTAATGATCAAACTTCTGATTTTGAACTAAGAATCAACCCAAACATCATATTCCAAGTAAAGAGGCAGATTATGAGTTTGATTGAAGGTGATGTTTGAATGAGGTTGGGGCTTGGGGAGGTCGGAATCTGACCCACAATGTCCCACTTGGGACTTCATGCCCCTGATTTCCGCCAGCTTGTAGAGTGGCAATTCAAACTTGAAATTTAGCTGCCCCTTTTCAAATTCGGACTTTCTAGCAATCACATGTTAAAATAGTTTGAAATTGGGTTAAAAGAATAGGAATTTTAAAGTTAATTTCAACTATCAATTTAAGGGTGAAAATGAAAAGTTTATGAGTTTAATCCAATTCTTCTTTTTGTTTTGCAAGGTAAGTATGAAAGAAAGAAATGGCTTAGAAAGCGAGAGGCTATGGCAAGATTTCATCGAAAGGACAAGAAGAACAAGTTCGAGGATTCCAAGAAAGAAAGATGGTTTGAGAGTGAAAGCCAAAATGAAGACTCTAATCCAAATTCAATTGGTCCAAGAGGAATAATCCAAATGCATGAAGGACCTCATCACTCCAAGAAGATCATGGCCAAGAAAATCAAGATTTTGAGAAAAAACAAGTGCAATGAGAAGATTTCCAAGAAGTGGAAGAAATTCATGAAGATGAAGCAAATTGGGAATATGCCATCACAATTGAAGACTTGACAATGATTGAGAATCAAGAGATATTTTCTCATCCCCAAGGAATTGATCAAGTTTATAAGATAAGCATTGTCGATGTGGTGCCCATTCATCTCCAGCCAATTAGAAAGCTCTAATTGCACGTGTCCAAGAAAATTCAATCAAATCATGCCAAGTGTACATATGGAGTCCACATCATGTCTCTACCTAATCTATTTTCTCATTGGCTCTCAAAAGCATTGTAATTTGCTCATTGGCCCACAAGGCGGCGTTTCATTGTAATTGTTCAAGCATTTAATGCTTGTAGCTATTAGTTAAATTAGGGCATTGTTAGATAAATCTTATCCCTGGATCTTAAATTGATCTTGACCAGACATTGTAATTGAACAACTATAAAAGGCCAAGGCCCTCTCATTTGTAACTCATTAATTAGATAAATAAGAATTAGAGATAGAGTGGGGTAGAGAGAGACTTGGAGAAATTGTTTCCATAATGCTATCAAAGTAATTATTAATTCATTGTTTGTCTTCATGGTGGATTACTTGTGTTTCTTTGGAGTATTGCATGGTTTCTACATTTCCTCACCTAGAGTAGGATTTAATTTCATGTTGATTACAAGTAGTGTTTAATTCAATGGAAGATATTTTGGATGCATCTTTGGTGAACTTGCTTGGACCAAACCACTAGCTACTTGTTGATTGTAAGTTTTCCTTGCGTGGTCGAGTGACATATTTATGAGCTTTACTTTGATTATTGCTTGCACATTGACATGCATCGATAAATGATGTTAATGGAAGGGTAATAGTTTGAACATCCTACATCTTCCTTAGGAGATCGCATGAGCTTGGTTGATATATATGGCTAAACTAAGTCTAGTAGAGTCACCAAGACATTCACTATCTCTTGCATTTTAGGATTAGATTAGATTCTCTAAACCCTTTCCCTTTGCAATTTGTTTTGTTGGAAGAAGTTGAAGTAATTGATGTCCATTGAATGAACAACGTAAGTCCCTTTGTGATACCCAACATATCACATAATTATAACTGAGTGAAAGTCCACAATATGAAGGAACCTTGAGGTTGTCTCATTTGATCATGTTGATGTATGTAGCACCGGTCAAATAAATAAAATTGACTATATGATTATTATGAGAAATGATTCATTATATATATATATATATATATATATAATAATTGATATTATTTTATATTAATATACATATATATATAAAGGTAATCTATATTTATTCTTATAATAACTATATAGTTAAATTAATAAATTAGATTAATGAATAAACATGTCCCTGTCTCTTCTTGTCTTTACCATGTATATATTCGAGAGGTCGATGGATTTGGAAAATACATACAATAAAGCAATGTGATTACATTTGAAATCAATCTCTGAAAACTTAACATGGTATCAAAGCTAGGTTCCTTCTATAAAGCTTAAGAGCTTGAAGGTAGGCCATCTGAAGAGTAAGAGTGTGATTGGAGACATAACAAGGATCCCAATGAACGGAAAAGAAGAAGCCGCACGCTGTTGTTGAGCAACGAATTGGGGTTGCGGGTGCTCTGTTGTGGGATGATCACCCAGCATCGAAGAAGCATGGATAGGGAGTTTGAGATACTGTGTGCTCAACGCTGGAAGACACACTATTGGCAGGTCCAGTCAGCGTATGACTGGGCGCTGAGAATGCAAGGAGAGTGGGAAAGAGGTTAACACGTTCCGTTGAGACACGAGCAAAATGAGGAGAGGCTCGGTGTGAGTCGAGTCCAGGAGCCATGCACGGAGATATTGGACTGTAGTGAGGGGATATGGACGGGTCTGACGTAGGTGACAAGGCATCACAACCTCCTCTTGCCTGCGGTTGAGCAGGAATATGTAGAGAGGTGGTGGCAGCGTCTATTATTAAAGGTAACAAGGCAGTAGCAACGAACATACAATTATCCACTACTGTCAAAATGGTGAATTACATTCCCACCTGCAATGTGGATACTCGTGGAAATATATATATCATAAAGGAGTTGTAAGGCAGAAGTATTCATGAACACAAAAAATCATAATGGGGTTCGAAATATATAGATGTCAATAATTTCTATCAGCAAAAAGGTCACGCATGATACAATCAACGTGGAGGACTTTCACTATTCAATGACTCACTTATTCTTGCGTGCCCATTATAACAGAGAGGCATATTCGTATAGGGAGAGAAGAATCAGCGATAATAAGGAGTAAGTCGAAGGCATTAAAACAATAACCTACAATGAATATAATAGTTATATATATTCGGTAGCAATGATAAGGACAAAGAATGAGGGTTGATTCATGCATGATATTTCCTATATGGGCTCACCTTACGAATGGAAATATTTGAAATTTAAGATAAGTATTCCATGTTTTATTAATGCATACGAATTTTCAGTTTGTAATTCATTAAATAATAAATCTTGTATGCTTCTATCATTTGTATTTTGTATGAGATAGTTTAGCTTTATAAACTATTTGTAATCTATCTCTGACATACTTTCTGGACGAAAGCATATGAAATACAGATTTAGAGGGAGTCTGACATTTTCAAAGAGGTCAAGAAGTTGATGAACTTGAGCTTCAGAGGGAGCAGATGGTTCAGTTAACTTGTGACAATCTTAATCGTATTGATTGAGAGGGAGTTCACTTCTGAGGTAAACATGATATAATTGATTATTATGAAATTATTTAATGCTATATGGGCCCTGTGTAATCATGAGGAAGTGATGACTTTCAAATGATTATCACTTGTATTTGGTAAAGGTATTGGAAGGTGAGGATCTTACAATAACTTGACCTTCTATTGTGATAGACATCTTGTGATAGCTAAAACAAATCATAATAGATAACGCTTGTGGATAGAATCGCCGATGGAGGCAATCCACATTAAAGCTTGAGAGTTTGTGGATAGAATCGCCGATGGAGGCAATCCACACGAGAGTTTGTGGATAGAATCGTCAATGGAGGCAATCCACACAAGAGATTGTGGATAGAATCGTCGATGAAGGCAATCCACGCGAGAGTTTGTGGATGGAATCGCCGATGGAGGCAATCCACACAAGTTTGTGGATAGAATCGCCGATGGATGCAATCCACATGAGATCTTGTGCATAGAATCGCCGATGGAGGCGATCCACCTGAGAGCTTGTGGACAAAATCGCCGATGGAGGCAATCCACCTAAAAGCTTGTGAATAGAATCGTTGATGGAGGCAATTCACACTAAAGTTTGTGGATAGATCACCGATGGAGGCAATCCACATCTTGAGACTATGTTTCTATTGATTACATCATGAGGATGATGCTTCTATTGCTTACATCTTAGGGTTGATGCTATCAGGTGTCAGGGAGTGTTGATGTATGTAGCATCGGTCAGATAAATAAAGCTAACTATATGATTATTATGAGAAATGATTCACTATATATACATATATATATTAATATGTATAATAATTGATATTATTTTATATTAATATACATATATATTTAAAGTTAATCTATATTTATTCTTATAATAACTATATAGTTAAATTAATAAATTAGATTAATGAATAGACATGTCCCATAAAGGGACATGTCTCTTCTTGTCTTTACCATGTATATACTCAAGAGATCGATGCATTTGGAAAATATATACAATAAAGCAGTGTGATTACATTTGACATCGATCTCTAAAAACTTAACAGATCATACAATCCATATACATTGTTTAGCATATGAACATCCTTATTCAAGAGAGAGTTGGAAATTTGGTATTTCATTCCAAATACAAAGTATTCAATTCTGCACATTGTAGTGACATAAAACTCACATCAACAAGACTATGCTTCCATGATATCCAAAACTTTATTGAGATATTCCAAATGATCCTCCCAAATTTTGTTGTAAATTAGAATGTCATTGAAAAATACAACCAAATATTTCCTCAATTATCTATTGAAGATATGGTTCGTACATGACTGAAAAGTTGTTGGAGCATTGGTTAATCCAAAAAGCATGACCAAGAATTCGTAGTGCCCATGATGACACCTAAATAAAGTTTTTGGAATATCTTGTTCCCAAAATCTAATGATGATAACCCGACCTCAAATCCATTTTTGAAAAATATACACCACCATGAAGTTCATCTAGTAGCTCATCAAGTTTGGGTATGGGATGACTATTTTTTTATCTTCTTATTCAAGGCCCAATAATCTATTATGCACATTCTGAGTATCCATCTTTCTTCTTAACCAAGAGAATCGAAGAAGCAGACAGACTTGAACTTGGACGAATATGTCCCATATCAAGAAACTGTTAGATAGCCTTTTCTATTTCATTTTTCAATTTCTTAGGGTGCCTATAAGGAGTTGTAGTGATAGGCTTGGCACCCTCCTCTAGCTCAATGGTGTGTTTAAAACCTCTATTAGGTGGTCTCCCTGGAGGTATATCACCAAAATTTTACTATGACTATCCAACACTATATACAAATCATTAGGATAGGACTTAGGACTGCCATCTGCCATGTTGAAGATATTAAAAATTGTGCTGCTAAAGCCACATCTCCATGTCTGAATATTGCCTCCATCCACTTTGTTGATAAGATATTGGGTCCACTATTTGATATGCCTCTTATAACTACTTTCTTCCCATCTACTTTGAAGGTATTTTCTAACCTTTTGAAACTTTGAGAGTATTTGTCCAAGGACTCCATCCAATGAATTCCCAAAATGACATTTATATCCTCAAGTGCCACCACATAGAAATCATCGACAACAATTTAGTTACCTAACGTAATGCTCAATTTAGGTACTTTGCAAATGCAAGGCAAGATAGTCCCATCTTCCACCTTCACATCAAATCCCTCGTATTTCTCAGTCTACAAACCCCTCTTGGCCACAAAAGTGACATCTATGAAATTGAGTTGCTCCACTGTCGGACATCACAATTACTCATTCCCCTTGAAGAACCCCTCATACTCTAAATATGTTAAAGTGTGGAGTACCAGTAACTGTAGCAATAGTTCCACTCTTTGTATCTGAAGGTATAGAAGTATCATTTGGAGTTTGTTCCTCTTCTGTTTCAAAGTGTTTGTTGTCTCTTTCCCTTACCACGACATGTGTCCTGGTTCCCAAGGCTCCTTGCAACAGAAACATAACTTTCGTCTCTTGAGTTCATGTCATATGTCATAATCATTTTTATTTTTCTTGGCCAATCTTTCTGAAAAGGCTTTTTACCCCTGTCCTTCTGAGAGAAAGGTCCCTTAGGCGGCAATTTTCTTTTAACAATGATTGAATCCATGTCCATGTCCCTAGCTTTCTTGATGGCTTTGTAAAGCAAGCTAAGGTAAAGTGCCTTGACCCATCCTTTTAGAGGGTCCCTTAGTCCATCCATGAATTAAAAAAGCAATCTTCTTCCAAATATAAAAATAACCATAATAGAAAGTTTCTAAAATTCAGCTATATAACTATCAATTGTTCCCCATTGTTTAACCTATGTCAGTTCTTTGAAGAGAAGCTCTGGTTGTTTCTAATCAAATCTCTCAATGAATTTTTCTGTAAATTCCATATATGATGTAATCTAATCATGGCCTAAAGTTATTGACCCATGGTGTCAGCAATCATGTGCAACACCATCTAAATGCAAGGCAGTGTATTTAATAGCCCCATCCTCTAGCATCAGATTAAGCTGAAAACACCTGTCAACTTTCTGACCCCAGGCACATGTAGGTGTCTTTCCTGAGCCATCAAAGAAAGGTAGACTCAACTTGCCAACTCTCCTTTAAGATCATTATTGTGCTCTCTCTGACCCCTGTTTGGAAAGTGTCTCATTCTGAGGTCCATATAATCTTTGAGAAATTATCAGGTCTCAAATCTGAATCCATCTAGTCTTGCCTAAATTGGTCCTGAAGTTCTATCAGTGTTGGACCATTATCCTCCTATGATTCAACTCTGGGAGGAAAGTTGGCCATCATAGATCTAGAGTTGGTAGTGGTAGTCCTCGGAGTTGGAGTCCTACCAGGAACTAAATTTTGCCCATTCTGGCCAGCATTATTGATTGTGTTGTCAACATTCAATCCAAGCTGACAAGCCATCATTTCTGTTAACCATTCTAGCCGACGGTTCTGCTGTTGCACTCTTTGTTTTGCAGCTTGCTGCCCTTTGACCAGAGTTTCTAATAAACTCAAGAATTTCTCCTCTCCATGATCCTTATTACTTCCTTCACCCATATTCTCTTCTATGTTTAGTTTGAGATTCGATTTTTTTCTCCTAAGACAGTAATTAAGAGTAGGCTTTTTGCACATGCTACACAGTGTTTCCCAAAACAACCCTCAAGTTGGCAGGATGGACAACTCTGATACCACTGTAATGTCCCTAAACCAAGTTTAATACCAAAATTTCCCAACCATTCTGATTTAACAATTTCATCAAATAGTTTTCTTCAAAATGTAATTATATTAGACAGTCATCATACTGTTGATCAGGACAATGAATATGGTTTTGGTTTTGAATATATACTGATTGCAAACTTAAGACTTAAATATCATGAATCACAGAATAACAATGTTATTAAAATCAACAATTAATGGCGATTTTTGTGCTCACTTTTATTGCTTAAACAGGGAATTGTAAACTATGAAACTGTTTGTATCCTTCCAGAACAGCAATGATTATAACTTAATTTTATAGTAAAATGAACAATAGCCAGCTGCTAACCTTATATGCACCCGTAATCTCCAGCCAGTATGCCAAACACCGACCAATGAACAAATGAATATGAACAGAAGAAGTATATGCCCAGAAGATAAATCCAATCACTTCAGACTGTATCCATGACTTGCCAAGTTCATACAAATAATATAAGTGCCTGTAATGATAGAAACAACTCTGAAATGGCAAAGTGCGGCTTGGAATAAGGATATAGCAGTCCTGCTGTGTTAAGACTTTTGCCTATTACTATGAATCTCTACCGTATACCAGTGACTCTATTAATTATTTTCTTAGGATGAAATGCAAATATTTCGTCCACAAATGGGCCCGATAAAAGAAATGATGAACCGTTTGCACTTCAATGGTAACTCCCAATAACGGGAACGTGACGGGGAGATTTCAATATCAACACCACTTGATATATCTAAATCCCAGCCTCTCTATAGGAACGGCTTCATGAGGAGTGGCCTCCATTAACTTTCTTCACTCAATAAAATTAAGATACGACTCCTATTGGAATCATTTCCCTTACGCACCGAATCCTCCAGTTTCCTTAAACTTTGTTTCCTTATTCCATTCGAATCATTCTCTGTCCGATAATGAAGGTATAACGACGCCTCAATTTGAACATATTGCTTGCAAAATCGTTGTAATACTTTAATCGATGGACTAGTGAGCAACCAAATCCATCTTCGATACCAAAATTTGATTGAACAACCAAAAATATATCTTCTTTTGAAGTTTTCAGAAATTAATAAATTATTAAATAATTCAACACTATAACTAAATTTGATTCCTTTCCATTATTTACTCAAAAAAGGTGATATTCTCTGGAAGTTTGAACCACCCTAATCTCCATTGAAGTTCTCCTGATAAATTTGATTGTTACTTTCACGTTCTAACTAGGCTACGTATTGCACTGGCAAAGATGGCTTTTCGGCTCCTGAACCGAGAAATATTTGATTTGAATTTCACTCAATTTGATGAAAGAATTAATAATCCAACCTTTCTTTGCTACTATTCTCCAAATATTGATTTAACAATAGGATTCAGTTCCAATCCCGTAAAATAGTTGTGACTTTATTAAATTATTTATGAAGACACCTTTTCATTAATTATTTAATATTAGTTTATTGATATTTCATTTAAAACATAATATTAAATAATTATTTTTTCCTTATTTGTTAGAGACCACTGGAAAGAGGAGATATGCAATGACCCCCTTCACTTGTAGATTTAGCATTTACAAATGGTATGGTCCCTTTTGGAAACATAAGAGTGGTGCGACTACGAAGAATTCCAGCCAAAATAAATATATTGTTTATTTATTCTTTTTTCACAACACACACACTTGCACACATTGCACAATAATATCTAGTTTCTCCTCTTGCACACATAGCACTAGTTCACAAATTTATTATTTGTTCACAAATCTTCAATAAATTTGTACCAGACAAACTCAGAAATCCTACATAAATAAATTAATTTTCTCCAAACCTTATTTTGCAAACAATCAACCCAAATGCGAATGCTGGATGAATCCACCCATGAATCTGTTTTGCACAAACTATGACATTGAATGAATCACACAGTATTGGCTAGAGAGGAATCTTTCACCACCTAAGCAGATCTTCACTGAGGGTTTTTTTCCTGAGGCGACAAAAATCTACTCAACTCCACAACCATGGTTTTAATAAAATATCAAATGATTGTCTTTTACAATCTCCTTTTATAGCCCCTGCGGAACTTTCTGGAAATCAAATTATAAAATCACTTCAAATAATAATTCCTTTTGCCCCATAAAAGTGACTTTATATTATTTTACTTGTTTGACCCCAACTAAAGTCACTTTATAAAAAGACATTATTCGACTTAGTAATACAACTAATTAAATGTAAGTTGTCTGAAAAATATTAATTAATGACAACTTTATTTAACTAATAAAATTTTCTTTTTGATCACCAAGACTGAAAAAGGAGACATTACATTTATGTCCTAATTATCCCTTTGGTCACCACACATGAAATAGACAAAATAAGGAGCAAGCATTCAAGGAAAGACATCAATAGCTTACATACTATTTTCCTTGATTATTAAAGTTGTTGTTTGGGTTTTTCCTTACCCAAATAGTCTTTGGCAATTTGTAATCCCCAATACTCAATCCTCCTTATGATATCATCATATTTTGCTATGCTACTCTAATATAACACAAGTTAAGAAACCTGAATCGGAGGATATCCCTACATTCATCTACGAGTGGGCTATCTGCAACCAAATAGAAACTACAAAAAAGATAAAAAATTTATTTATGCTTTCTTGTCTAAACTTTAAACCGTTGTGTTGTAAACACACACACCCCATTGCAAAAGGGGACCCCCTCTTTTTTTCACTTCCTAACTTAGTGTCCTTAGGCTGGCAACTTTTTCCGGGTTTCTTAGTTTCCTAGTGCTTGAAGAATGGGTTGGTCATGTTGGGAATTCCTAGGTTGTGATCAAATATCTGGTTTGAGGAAGATTTCCTTTAGGAAATCTGCCTTTGAGTTAAGGTCTTGAATGTAAAATTTGAAAAATGCTGAGTAGAAATCAGTAATCACAATTCAACTTCAAATTCAAATTGGAAATGCAAAGTGGAAGATAAAGTTCAAATGGCTAAGTGAGGAACAAGCAAAAATTTATAAGTCCTTAGTCAAAAAAAATGCAAGAAATTCAAGTACAAGTGAAGAGAGAAAATTTTGCTCATTTCCAGCTTCTGTTTGGAATTCCAACCTAGTCATTTACCATTTCCAGCTCCCCTTCTAATTTCTGTCCAAGAAATGAAGAGGAAAATTGCAAGCTTAAAGAGGTTTGGGATTAAAAATAAAGAAATTTTTGAAATGGAGATGAAATTTTTGGTTTATAAATTGAGTTTCAAAGAGGTGAAAAGGAGAATTTTCATGCAAGTGAGGATGTTTTTGAACATGGAAGTGAAAATTTTTGAAGGGAGAAAGTAGCCACCCAACATTTGGAAAGCTTGATAGCTTGTGTCCCAACAACTTGCCTAGCACAACCAATCCTTAAGGCATAGGCTTAGCTTCTCTACCTCCTCAATGCAGTGAAACAAGTTGATTCAACTACAAGAAAAAACTCTAGGGCAAAAGCCTCTTAAAAAAGGGCCTTCAAATTTTTCAAGATTTGTTATATATGATCAACCTCCAATGGAGAGCCTAGAAGCAGCTCAAACATGAGTTCAGCCTCAGCAATGATAACAAACTATAATAGAAACTCCAGAGCTTTCCCCCATCCCTTACTATCACACTCTTTGCATTGTAATTTCCTTAAAGACTAGCATTGGCCATATGCCCATAAAATCCACTTCTTCCCACTCAAATCCATTTACAAGAAGTTACTCCCCACTCGCCCTGTTCCCAATGCCAAATGGAACGAACTCAGCTCCATTAATGGCAATCAGAAGTTGTTGTTCAATCCCACCTCACAGCTTAGAAACTCCTTTGCATTGAATCTAGTCTCAATTTCATCCAACCCACTCCACCAAACCCAACCCAGCCTCCCTCCACCTCTCCACCCTTGCCCACTCATCCCAATTGCCTATAGTCTCAAGTTCATCCAACCAACTCCACCAGGCCACCCCAACCATCCTAAACACCTCTCTTGTGCCAAACTAGAGTTTGTCAAACATGCCTGGTTCTGTCCTTATGCTCACAAGATCTAGCAATCCATCATGTTTTCTCTCCCAACCCTCTTCCTGCACTAATCATCTTGGGAATCATCCCTGTTAGGCCTTTCAATTTATCATAATGTGATGTCAAAAATTTGCAAACAAGTTGAGGTGAAGTCATTTTTAAAAAATTGGTGTATTGTTGCCTTCTCTCAACCTATTTATTAGTTGGAGGTTGAATTGCAAATGCTCTACTTTAGCCACTCATTGCAGATGTCTCATTTGTCCACAATTATGAAGAAGTGACTAAAAATCAACAAAGATCTTGAGAATTAAGTTAATCTTCTGCAATCCCAACAACAGGCTCTAGAAAGTAAACAAGAAGTTGCTACCAAAATATCTCAAATAACAAATAGGTCTAATTAGCACTCTACCATTTCCAACAGTCTCCACAATAAAGGTAAAATCAACAAGGCCAACTATCTTTATCTTTAAACTATTCAAGTTACTATCAATTGTATTGCCAGCTCAGCTGGCATGCACACCCAAATGTCGTGTGGTCAAAGTGTTCAATCTCTAGCCATTCATTTGTGAATCTTCCAGGATTATGTCAATTTGCTTCATGATTTTGGCTCTCTTCTACAGCCTAAGTGATCTTGACTATGTCTATTGCTACTATTCCCCTGTTTGGTTTTAAAGCTGCACATTTGCAGCACTCGTGTTTGCATTAGTTGTTTGCTACTGTTAGCTCCTGAAACTGTTCTGTTGTGAAGGCTGTAAGTATGTAGTTTGCTTAGTTCAACATAGAAATATTCCCACTTTTGAAAAATACATAAATCAAATTCATCAAAGAGCATAACTGTAAGGTTCTCATATAAAACAACTCTTAATATATCAAAATGAGTCAATTTGATTCACTAAATACACATCTGACTTACATATGATTAACCTAAAAAGAAATTGACTACTTACACACATAGTGCTACATCATACAAATCTGACATCAAAATTAGCTTATGATGGTTACATAGGTTCAGAACATGAAATATCTTCGATAATGTTGTGCTTATGCTACTTTCTGCATGGAAATTAGATACAATCCATTCAAGAAAATTGGGGCATATACTTCAAACACATTGTAAACAGTAACACTCTGCCTACTTATGGTGCATTGTTACAAAGAGAACTATTACCGTGCAAGAGCTTCCATACATGCAATACCCTGCAGCAACCATGTTTTTGCCTTCTTGCAGTACAGATTTCAAGCTTCCTTCACTATCATTCTTGAGCATGTATATTCCAAAGATCTACAAGAAATCAACACACTTTTATAAGTGCCTACATTTTCATTGTTTTCAATAGAATAAAAGCAACCATGCCTATGCACCAGTGTTGGATAGTCTACAGAAAGAACAAACAATTACAAAGATGCCATTAGTTAGCAAAGAAGCAGTTTAGAAAGTTTGATAATGTATACTAGTCTTGGCCTAGAGGAAGTCGGATCAATCTTGATCAATGGCCTTTCATGCTTTTAAGGGCTAAGGTAGGCATAGGCTACTAATCCATATAAACACAAAAGAGCACGTGTGCTTTCGGATCAGATTAATGGTTGACACTGTTTTAAGTTGAAGCATCTTGGGCAATCACATGGAATCAAATTAGAAGATGTTTTGACAGGTGGACAGCAGTAGAATCCTTTGAGGCATTTTTGGCCAGGGCTGAGTATGAGCCTCTTTGACCTCAAAATGACTTATGAATCATATTCATCCAATTGGGATCAACAGTGGCTAAAGACCCTTGTGCCTTCAAAGCAAGTAAATGATTTTAAATTGCCCTTAAAGTTTAACCAAGAGTAAAGATTCTTGATTGTGTTAGGAAAAATGGTGTCTCAACCTTGCAATAATAAAAAGGTACTGCTGATAAAAGATACTATAGATACGTGAGCGCGAGGGATTGCAGCGTGGCCCGGCAGGGGTTTTCAGGGGCAGCACCACACAACCAAAAATTCATTTATAATTTGTCATTGTGAATCATGACCATTTATCATGGTCATAGCTCTAAGGGTGGATATTTTGTGCGCTTTGTTTGCCCTAGAAGGCAATCCTATTTTAAGAGGGCATTGTATTATGATGTATTCTGATAGTTGTTGAGTTGCCTTTGGATCTCCATTGGTAATACTCCTGTGAGTAGCTTGCTCTGCAAGTATATTGTAACCTGTTGTCGATTTCTGAATAATATATTGGGCAGCTTTTAGAGTGTAAGGTTTGTCTCCTAAAAGGATTTTCCCCACGTAATTCATTGTGTTATGGCATGCATGTTATTTAAGTTTAACTTTGTTTGATTTATGTAATTGTTGCAAAGATCTGAGAAAGTTTGTCATAACCCTGCTCTCAAGATTAGTGTAGGAAGTTGTTCCACTACCTTACTTCCTTACAGATTGACAGGTGGTAAGGCTCTTCAAGGAATTAAAGATAACTAAAGTTTTAATCCTTGAAAGTAATAGAAACAGCTTTTTAGGGAAGGTTTAGATAAATGGCTAGATGAAAGGGATGCAGCAGAAGCTTTCTAAAACAAAACAGACAAAGATGGCATGTCTCTTGGCTTTGCAATTTCATAACATTCAAAAGGTGGTATAGTATATTACCATTTGCCATCATTAAAACATTTTGTTATAAATCATTCTTGAGAACAGAAAGCATACTAGAAGGAAAAGTGGGCATGGTGTTTATCCAAAGTAGGAAGACAAAGCGATTAGTAAATAAAATTGTGCACAAGAAAAATGTTTGAGTAAAAGTAGGCCCATCGAGACCAAATTGTGATAAGTTTCAGTTTGAACAGAAAAAAATCTGAATTGTGGCTTCCTGTAAACCTTCTTGTATCTTTTGCAAATTAACAAGTTGAAGGTTGTAGTGTAGTGTGTGCTCAATTTGGCTTCCTTATTGTGTCTGTGTACTCTGAATTGGTTGAGTGATTGATTGTTGTTCATTTGACCTCAATAAGGCATCCATTTTCTATTAGTGTATAAATCAAAAACTAAACTAACAAGATTTACTGAAACAATATCAAAAAGAGTGTTAATAGTAGTTGTACGGTTCCAATAGATACTCCACAATCGATGTTGGAAGACCCATCAAGTGGATCAAAACATACACAGTACCTGCACAAGGATAAAGTCCAAATAAACGCATCTCATCAGGAAAGAGCCCAAGTTTGTAGGCATGAATAGATACCATTGCTGAATAGGAAAAACCCACAGCCAAAAATTTGAAGGAACACCTTCCCCTTTTTGATGGCTCTACAAACAATGCATCCTCATCCTCCTCAGAAACAAGAATGCTCTGCAAGAAATCTAGCAGTTATCAAACATATTTATCTGATAGTTGTGATGTATAGACACCAGTGAACTGTTGATCAGTGTACAAAGGAATCAACAGAATAAACCCATTATGCTGGTTTACTTTATAAAATGAACTTACCGTGCGCCCACTGCTTACAAGAGCCTTGATAAATACTTCATTTGAGAGAACATCTAGTTTTTTCTGCTCCTCTCCCTGAATGTAGTTACAAGTAAAAAAATAATCAAATTTCTTGTTGAATAATTTACCAGGAACAGGCATGCTATCAAAAGAGTCCTGAAACATAAATTCTTGAAACTGGGATTCCTATAAATAGAACTTCATTCATATTTCAAAAATACATACGGAAATCGTTTATCACAATCAATAGAGGATTCAAATCAACAAAAATGCATGTACTAACCTGCACATTGGTCTCTCCTGCAAGACCAATAAGCTTGGCAAGTCCTGCCTGCTCAAACAACATTGACAGGAAGATGGAATAAGTTAAAAATAGAATTTAACCCTTGCCTAATGCTACTTGTCATAAGTATTTTAATACCAACGGAGCAATTGCAAAGATAGTTTCTGTAAAGGGCCTAACTGGCTCTTCGCTGCAACTTGGTCTTTTTTAAAAAAAATTGTTTTACTTTTTTTTTGTTTTTCAAAAATATAATGTTTTTTTTTAATTTTCTCAAAATATGTAATAATTAACAACAGCAATTCATTTAATTTCACACTTCAGAATAACAACCATCCAATTTCCAAATATTTACAAGCACAAACAAAATTAAAGCAACTGCATATATGTATAGGTTTCCTGTAGCAATTTTATTTGGTCATTTGGTTCATCTTTGGTACAACAAAGACACCTGTGATGCAACTTAGTTACTATATCTCAACTTGGGCCATTCAAAAATGAGGCCAACAAGAAGCAGTATGTGCAAGATACATATTTTGGGCAAGCATATCAATGGTTGCAATGATTGTGTTCAATTTCAAATTAGAACAGTACTTTAAGGAAGAAATGCTTTACGACATTGAGAATTTTGATATGTCTAAAGATGAAAGAATGAAACGCATGCCTCCAAAGTTGCTGGTCATTTTGGAGTGGCAAGCAAATTATCATCTGTGAAGTTATGTCTGCTGATCTAAGATATGAGGTGATATTTCAGGGCTCATAAGAGAATGTTTGTTATGTAGAATAATAAGCTAAAAAATAGAAAATTGGGTAATGTATGCCACAACGGTTCCTTCTAGGCCAAGGAAGAGTATTCTGAGGGAAAGGTTATCAATCAATGTCGAAATCATCAAAGGGGTGAGCAGTTGAGTTGCTTTTTACCAATGTTTGAGTGCATTTCAGTTTTCCTAATGCTGTTGTTTCCAACAAAGATACAAGGTGTCCGGGCTGGTTTTGGACAAGTTTTATGGGAAAGTATCAACACTAAGTTAGACTAAAGTGACGTATGGAACATTTGTTTCACCCCTTGAGGAGTTATAATAGGAAGTATCCTCAAACATGTGATGAGAATTTGGGATATGTTCAACACTTAAACAATAGAGCTATGCTTACATCCTGATTCCTAATCCTTTGGATGTTGTGATCGGGCAGCCAAGATGATAAAAAGGAGCATGTCTATAGGTGCTGAGTCTCAAAGTTGATTGAAAAAGTGACACAAATCCACATATACTTGCATGTTCGGGTTAATGAGTTGCAGGCGATGAACAAGGCTAGGCATTATCAACATAAGACTGAGCATACATTCCAAGTGGAAGACAAAGTATTGTTATAACTGAGTAAAGATAAACTCTACAGCCAAGCAAGAAACTAAAGGAGTAAAGGTTTGGTCCCTCTGAGATACAGGGAAGTAAGTGGGAATACTTTGAGTTTAAATCTACCTCCCTTCATGGGAATGCATGTTGTTGTCAATGTGAGAAACTTGGACTTGTTCGAACCTTCCATGTTGTATGAAGAAGAAACATGTCTCGTGCTACCCATATTTGAAATCTTACCTCTGTATGAGATTTGCAAGAAGACTTGGTGCTGCAATAGAAAGTGAAGAAAACCAGGAGAAGAGAAAGTTCAAGTTGGACAGAAGGGATAGCTGACAAGCAAAGCCAAGGTTCGTTCCAAGAAGAAAATGTTGGAATTCATCAACATGAGATTTTTCATTTTCATGTTCCATGATAATGAATAAGAGACTGATGAAGGGTGCTACCCTTAATACCACAAACACTTAACAGAAATAAAGAAACAACAACAATAATATGCAAGAACAGAAAATTGGCTTCTTATTATCTCCACAAATGTGGAATTACAAACTTTCAGAATTACAATATGCAAAGCCACATGGGCATTCCCTTACAATATTCTGTAGGACAAAGCCTCGAATCAATACCCAAATCTACTACCCAGAACTGCCCTAGACAACACTACGGGCCTTCTTTATATAGGCAATTTCCACCGCCCGAGAAGGTTCTAGAAATTTAGCCCTTAGAGCCGACCAAACTTAGAATTATTTTATTTTACAATTTATTACATCAAAGTCAGCTCAAAATGAGTTTTGAAACCCAAACAGAAATTTTGAAGAAAAATTATTTTCCGCCATTTCAGGTGCCCCAACTTCCAAAGACCATAAGTCATCACCCGTTGACCCGATTGGCTATTATAACCCCATTCTGGAAACGCCACGAAGCGCTCTACAAGCTTGACTAGCATAAAGCGTCGGTCACCCAAATTTTCAACCTCATCCGAGGCCTCTAAAGCCTTCAAAACTGAGTTCGAAGTTTCTGTACCCTGCTGCCAATACCGAAAATCTTCAATATCTTCAAAACTAGACCTGATCTAGCCATGAAACTTTGCTGGCAGGCTGATATGACTGAAATGAACCTCCACATGTAAAATTAGAACATTCCGAGATCGTAAGACCAGCTTACTAAAAATAGCAAGTTTCCATAAATAGCAACTCTGCACAAGATAGCCCTTATTGAATACAAAAACAGAAATATTTTTGGGTGATGCAAGATTGCTCTTACACCCAGGATGCTCCTGCATCAAAGACCTTCTAGTAATTAACTATGGGTTTATTGCTCTCATCTTGGAGGAAACTAAGCTTTTGGAAGCTAAAAGACTTCCAATCGGGGACGTATGGTCGGAATTGGATCATGATGTGGTTTGTGTTGCTATCATATAAGTTTGTATCTCTCACATAAAGACAAAAGACTCTAGCCCAGTGATCAGCTAAAGAATAATTGTATAGGTATTCACAGTGTTTTACAGAGCTCCAAAATTCATCTGGGAAGGATAGGAGCCTTAGAGAATCGTTTGGAAATATTGTTTTACTACAGTATTTCACAGGACCAACTCTATCCAGACAAAACCAGCCCCATGAATATGTGACAATTTCATTCCAGAACAAACTTGCCCCCAAACCCAGAGAATACATGAAAGTAAACGTGAAGAAACAAACTCGTCCTATACGTGTTTGTTCAAGTCTAACCTCATCCTCAATTGTCACCCAATTCGGATGTATTGGAACACTGTCTATTGGGTTTGTCCTTGATTGGAGTCTTTTGTCTTGAATTTCGTGTACGCTTCTTTTGTCTTGAATTTTGTGTATGCTTAAGTCATAGCAGAGCATTGAGGGGAATGTTAAGTTTGGTACATGGAATATGGGCCCTAATTCCGGAATACCATTTTCTGATTAACGTCTTCCATGTTTGTGTCCATCTAAATAAGTTGGAATTGGAATTTTGGAATTCCAATTTTGCCCACAAAACGGGCATTCCGTCTTCCACTTGAAAAGGTGGAATTAGAATTAGAGGCTCTAATTCCCATTTTCGAATGCCAATTTTATGTCCTGTTGGGTCCGCTTTTTGCCGTTTATAATATTTCACGTCCGAAATTTCAATTTTCGGCAGAAAATTTTGTTTCATTTTCGTTCTCACCCTTTGCTGAGTGGGTCTTTCGACTTTCTCATGGCAAATTTGTGAGTGAAACTGAAAGCGGCAGAGAACTGAGAGGGCAGAGCCACGACGCCTCTGCCCAATCCGGCGACTCCCTGGGCGAGTCCTTCCAAAAGAGGGGTCGGAGCGCAGGAGAAGATGAAAAGGGGGACTGTGATTTTGGGCCCTCAATTATTGCCGTCGGTGGAAGAAAGAGCCACCACATCTTGCCCCAAATCACCGCTTGTCATGGTTCGTGTGATGGTGTTCCAGGGATAGGCAAAGCATGTATTGTTATTGCAGCCGGCT